>CP136069.1:63596818-64196818 GCA_032622095.1 Siphonodentalium dalli
ACTAATTTTTCGGGCACTAATATGATTGACATCGCAAACATGTCCAGTTCATTTTGAAGCTAAGATATCATACTTTGAGAGACTGTATGTTATATAATGTGTCAATGCAAAGATTCATTAAAATTTTATAAAACTTATATCGAGTAAGTATTTCAGGTCATAATTTTCGTATAAAACCCGATTATCGAACAGTAATATGCAAATTGCGGAAACCACAACCGCTCATTTCTGTAGACCGATTATCGATGTTAAAGTGATGTGAAACGTAAATTGAACCTCACAATTGAGTTCCCTGCGTCATTCTGTGGGAAGAGTGAATAAAATAACTCAGATACACGAAATCCCCCATCCTGAAGTCAGTTTGTACACATTATACGGCCATTCGGCTAACTATTTATATTCATCAATCGTCCCGATTAATCTCACCATAATAACACGAAAATACAAACCGATGCGTTGTCTTGTGCAGTCACGGAAATGCCCGAGCACTTCCGACTCGATTGGGATTGAATCGGGTTTCGTTCTCAGAAATGGCTTCTAGGGAGGATGACCGTTCGCTGGAATAGCGTCATGCACATCAGAATATTAAAGCGAAAAACAAATTGACATCGCAATCGGTAGTCAATTCGACAGGGAAGGAATAGAAAGGGAATTGTTGCGTGAAATCACAAACGGAAGAACATTGGCCGAGTTAGTGGCAAAGATTATAATCGAACAGTGATCGAGAGGTAATAATTCCAAAATGTTACTATTTATAGAAAATTGTAAGCGCATTGACCGAATTTTTACATCAATCTGGCCGCAAGCACAGTACCGTGCAGAAAGAGTTGTCTTACTTTTGTAACTCAAAACTGTTTAATTACATTATACCTGTACAATAGTACAAATAATTGGTATTCAATATGCCAGTACATAACATTTGTTAGCTCATTGGCCATGAAATGTTTTTAATGGCAAATTCTGTTGTCAAGCTTTAGTAAGCACTATTCATTCTGATGGATGATAACTATAATGGAAAGCCTTTTTCACATGTATTAGCTAATTGCACATTAGCGTAAGTGAATTACAATTAAGCGTAATGTATTACACTCAGGTGTAATGAACACATATAAAGCGTACTTCACTTACGCTTAACCGTATGATGTAGATAAAGCATTACTCCTATGAGTAATAGAATTATGACTAGTGTGCTTAAGCGTAATTGATTAAAGTGTGCTTAAGCGTAATTGATTTACGCTTAAGCTCACTGGTCATTTATTTTCATTGATAGATTAATTACACTTAATCATAAATGAATTATGCTTAAGCGATTATACGAGAAGCCGTTTTCACATTTATTCTGATTCTGCTTAATCGCAAATCATTTACGCTTAAGTGTAAATCATTTGCACTTAAGAGAAAATCATTTATACTTAAATACAAATCATATGCGCTTTAGCGGAAATAGTATGGGAGGCCCTTTTCACATTTATTATTTATTTGCGCTTAAGCGCAAATATTTGTGCTTAAGCATAAATCATTAAGTGCAAATATTTGTGCTTAAGCGTAAATCATTTGCGCTTAAGCACAAATATGTGTCTATCAATTTATTTGCGCTTAAGCGCAAATACCTAACACTCCATTACATCCCTCTGATGTGAATGATTGAGTCCATCTCATATTATATTAGCATGGGCCCATAGTAATAGCCCCATACAGACTCGAAGTTGAAGAAAAAACATATTTCCATATGCATATCAGCATCTCTGTCCCTGGTGTCCCAAGATTTGGTGCCTCACTCCCAGAGGTCATGTATATTTTATTATCTCCTGCACAGATATATACCATTTCCATGGCCATAAATAGGGAATTAGGGGTTACTGGGGTTTGCTTCCCTCATATGGTGTACTCATTGACTTGAAGTTGGGGAAAAACCCCTATTTTCATAATATCAGCATCCCTGTCCCCAAGAATTTGTGTCGCCATCCCAGAGATATAGTATATTTTATAAAAGAGACATATCCTACACAGATCTATATCATTTCCATGGTCATAAAACAGATCTTGGGGTTTCTGGGGGATTGTTTCCCTCATATGGTGGGGCTATATCAACTTTAGTGATGTGTTTAGGCCTGTGCCATGTAAAATTAATTCAGGGGGGATCATTGCATATTGATTTTTATTTGCGCTTAAGTGCAAATGATTTGCGCTTAAGCGCAAATATGATCTATTTGCTTAATTGCAAATGATAGAGGTTATTTGCGCTTAAGCGTAAATAAATAATAAATGTGAAAAGGGCCTCCCATATAATAGAACACATTTATGGCAATTTTTATGCTAAAGCGCAAATATATTATTAGACACATATTTTTTACGCTTGAGCGCAATTGATTTACACTAATAAATAATATATTTGAAAAGGCTGTCTCCCATGCGATTTCCTCTAAACTCAAATTTACTCTGGCAATAAGACATCAATCAAACATCGGTTTAGACTCCCCCATATACTATGAGATGGACTCAATTATTCAGACAGAGGAAATCAGTTGGAGTTAGGTATTTGCTTAAGCATTATTCATATTAATTATGCTTAAGTGTAAATGAGTTCCGCGCTTAAGCGTAAATGAAGTACGCTTAAACGTAATTCATATACACTCTCATTGAACTCCCCTCAAGCTGAAATGGATGCAACCGCATTACTAATGCCAGTAACCTACATCAGGTTATACCAATATACATGAGGTATATGGGGAGCCAAATTAACATTTAATAAATAATAGAGCTTAAGCGATATAATTGAGCTTAAGCGATATAATAAGGGAAGATATAATTGCGATTAAGTTCAATAAGGAAATATCTAATTGCGCTTAGCACAATAAGGAATATCTTATTGCACTTAAGCACAAAAAGGAATATCGTATTGCACTTAAGCGCAATAAGGAATCTCTAAGCGCAATAAGGAATCTTCTTATTGCACTTAAGCGCGATAAGAAATATTCTTATTGCACTTAAGTGTAATTAGAGATTCCTTGATTGGGGGGGGGGGGGGGGGGCTTTAGCTCAATTATTTATTAAATGTTAATTTGGCTTCCTCCCATAGAGGTGAGATAGCTGATGAACCCAATTACACTCAAGCGTAATTCAAATGTATTACGCTGATCGTAAGTTAATTATGCTTAAACATAAATAATTTATGCTTAAGTGTAATTAGCTACTATAAAGTGAATCTGGGATAAGGGGAGTACTCTAAATTGTTCTTTCGACCAGCTGTTTCTACCAATTAAAAAAAATTCTCATTTATTTTGAAACTAATGAAAGACAATGGTATATTTTTTTACTAGTAATATTCATTATAAACTTGTACAAATCTGAAAACAAACAAAATTTTAATATTTAAGAAATTTAGAGTTCCCTCTCTTACAGCAGCAACCACTATGCCAGGAAGACCAATCGATCTAGTTCAGCCCGATTGGGCTATTATAATTTATAGATCGATCGGTGGTTCATGCACTCTCTGCGTTTGAAATATTGCTAATAATTTCCATTTACATAAGTCAATAATGCCATTGCAGATAACTTCATCTTAAATTCGACCAAATGTGTTGACGTTTGATAAGAAGGGCAGGAATTCCCCGATTTGTTTATTTTCAATCGATGAGAAGCATGACGACCTGGATCAGCTGATCGGTTCGGAGGTGTGCCAATCGTATTTTGCATGCTGTGCACGAATACCCATTCACGCCTAAATTTGCTAACAATCCATATATAACATATACACAGGGTGTACATTTTGTTAGTTGCCAATTAATTCTCGACATTTCAATTAGAAAACATGAGATATCGATGCAAAAATCAAGACATAATCACATTATCTAGTTTGTGTTTTGTTGAATCTACTTTCGGTTATCGACATGTCGGCTATTGTTTTGGCTGTTCTCTTAACCGTGCGTGCCAGCCGATCGTCGTTTTTCGGGCGGTTCCGATTTCTTCCGAATATAATTCCATGACCTCCACGCGATGATTCGCGCCGAAAATGTGGTTGTATCTGAGAAGATTTCTTACTCTGACCGCAGTTTTCAACAATTTAATACGGGGCGAATACCGCATCAATAATATGCAACCTTGGGGTTTTATTTCTAGTTTTTTATGACCTTTCTTATGGTATATCGGATACAGTTCTGTCTGACATGAAATATATACCCACCGGGAGTGAAGCTAATGACTTTAACGTTAAAAAAATCAAGGTAAAATAAACCGTGTTTTTATGAAATAACTTACGACAACTAAAGACGATGTGCAAATCGCGGGCCATGTGGTTATTCCGCTACGAGCATGTCATCCGCTACGAGCATGACCGGATGCATGGGGTGTATATGCCTATAGATATATTGTCTGGTGATAGATACTAGGCGTTCTAGGCACAACTATGATGTTGTAATGAAAGGGCGATAATCAAAATAGTGACTGGTACATAATGCATGGGCACGCCTTCAAGCTTCAAAACAGAGTTAAGTCCCATCGATACGCGATGTCTGAACGCTGCCGGCATATGTATATTCTTAAATTAATCTAACATTTTTTATTGAAGTGTTATGTCAGTCACAATTCATTCTGGCTTGATGTAGACAATGTTCAAAGAATGTGGACAGTTCAGTTTCTCAAAATAATGAAGAATGAATTGTAACCAGGTAACCGACAAAAGTCTCAATTTAATAAATGCGACATTTCTTTACATTATGTGCAGGTGTGGGCAGCGGTAAGTCCTGTGTGGAGCTTGCTTTTAACTATTTTTTCACGTCATATTCCATGTTATTAAAGGGACTTATACATCATAACTCTGGACGTAAACCTTCACATATAGCACATGACATTAAGGCCATGGCATATGTTAGCTCCTTTCGGGTTGCTGGTATTAGGTTTTAACCCTTTGAGTGCCAGGGGCCGATCTCATCGGCCCTAAACCTACAAAATAAGTCTGTTAAAGAATATAAGAATAAATTATTAAAATTGTAAAAAAACAAAAAAAAACAAAAAAAATTGTTAGGCCAATGCATTCTCTTATATATGCGAGGCGACCTATGGTCGACTCGCATATATAAGATAATGCATTGGCACAGGGTATATGGGTTGATACAAAAGGGTTAATACATAATACGTCTTTGAAGCATCTATAATACTAGGAAACCGAATATTTCCCCACAATGGCATGCACACGCAATACACCACGACGGAAGCACCTAGTTAAACGCTCTTTATTAAATACCAACAGTCATGGAATACTGACACAAAACGCTCCTTAAGTATATTACTGTAATGTGAATAGTACTTCATATCATGCTCCAAATAAACTTATTTCCAATCTAAGACATAATTGCTGAAGCCATATATAAATGATGTTAATGTCATTATCTCTGCTTCTGTTGACAAATATGCTATATCTGATTTTGTGACGTCATCAATTATTATCAAATACGACACTGCTGTTTTGAATTTTTGCGAGCACTTTTGTCGCACAGTATAGATCGGTGGGCTTAAAGCATTAATGTCGTAATCTGAAATAAACGTGTGCGTCTTTCAATGGCCGGCGTTCCAAAATGAGGGGACTTACTATCGGAATTATGCACAGTGAAGTTCATTCGAAGCCGCGGTTTACATTTTATTGAGAACATAATTATAACATATTATGGACTGTCAAATATTTGCATTGGCGTGGCTTAAAATATAAATATCGCGTGCAATGGGAAAATCTCAATCCAACCAACGATAAGTGGGGGATTAGTTGTTTTTAGACCGACAAAACATATGTTTCTATATTTAGTCCAAATTTTTGTCTGAAATTGATATCAGCTGAAAAGACCAAACTTCCATGTTTGTGAAATACCATTTGCACCCCAATGTTTACTTTTATAACTGAGTGGGAGAATCCATTTAGTATATACTTGTCTATTCTTCATTTTTCGGGGTGTTAATGTAATAAAAGCAGACGACAGACAGAACAACAGTTAACACAGGAGCAGATTAATTTATATTCATTGGTGGGAAATGTTTAGAAAATAAGTTGGTCGTTTGTTGAAATTATTGTCTGAACATTTCCTAATGGAACTACTCGTCAATGAGTATATAGTATTTAACCCTTCCATGACTGGAGCTTCCTGGAATTTTGCGAAACCCTGTGCCAATACATTGTCTTATATATGTGAGTATCCCATCGGGGCCTCACATATATACGATAAATAAATACATTGGGGCTAACAATATTTACATTGACCTTATCAGCTAGTTAATTATAATTGTATAGTATATGCGAGACTCCCTATGGGAGACTGGCATATGTAAGATAATGCACTGACACGTGTTTTTAATGCTGCACCAGCGCAGCTCCCGCCATGAAATGGTTAAAGGGCTGTGCCATTTATCCCTGTCTTTACTAAATGGATTTCCCATTCAATATATCTGTTGGAATTCATCTGGACGCATGTTATGGAATATTAGGGGATTCCCCTTCACAAATGACGGGTGACAAACATAACATGCAGGAAACTATCATGACCGATGCATCGCTGATAACGAAATAAAGAAAGCCGGCAAGCGGTGCGCGAAATTTGTCCTGAATTTGACCTTGGTCTTTTGAAATGACGGACGCCGCTTAAAACACATTCGTCTTCTGGGAAACGTAATATACCAGTGAAAATATCGCTTTGATAACACTTGGGAAGCGCGTTATATCTACCGATTGGCCTGAAATGTTGCTTGTCGTATTTTAAGATGTGCCACAGGACATGGTCAAAATTTGGGCGCAATAGGACTTGAGGGTGATATAGTTTACACGCGTGAAAATCGTGACAGAGTTACAGAGAGACAGAGAGAGAGAGCGAGAGAGAGAGGGAGAGAGAGAGACAGAGAGAGACAGAGTTACAGAGAGAGCGAGAGAGAGACAGAGACAGAGAGACAGAGAGAGACAGAGAGAGAGAGAGACAGAGAGAGAGACAGAGAGACAGAGAGACAGAGACAGAGAGACAGAGAGACAGAGAGAGAGACAGAGAGACAGAGACAGAGAGACACAGAGACAGAGACAGAGAGACAGAGAGACAGAGAGACAAAGAGACAGATAGACAGAGAGACATAGAGAGAGAGAGAGAGAGAGAGAGAGAGAGAGAGAGAGAGAGAGAGAGAGAGAGAGAGAGAGAGAGAGAGAGAGAGAGAGAGAGAGAGAGAGAGAGAGAGAGAGAGAGAGGGACACTTGGCTTTTATATATTTTGATAATCAGACTGAATATACTACATATACACGTATACTAATATAGACCCGGGTCAGAAACCTACGTCACCAATGAAGTCTCTAATCCGAAACGGTTCTGATTCTAAATTTGGTTAAAACATATATAAACGAGTGTCTGACGGGATAAACTTGTACATAAAATATGTAAATTCACAATGCACATTCAAACATCAGTAACCGTTAAAATTATAACTGAAATTTTCAAGAAAAATTGGTATTGATATTGAACATCAAACACAACTCAACCATTTAATAGATGTTCGTAAAATGCAGATTATCTCTTATATATATAGGCTCGTAAGTGCAATAACGCCTAGACATGTACAAACAAAAACTTGGCTAATGTTATGAATCAATATTGCTTTGTATGTTGCTTTGACGTTGTATCCTGTAAATAACACTTATACTGAAGCCATGCACAATCTGCATACCATGCTGCATCGACCGTGACAACAATTCTCAAACCACAGTAAAGCTTTTCTGACCGTTTCTAACCGAGTCACCACAATAAACAATAACATTGTTTACCGTATATTATTGACATAGAACTTGAGGATGACAGTGCCATTTCAATACGTTTTTACTAAGGGTACGTTCATACTCTGACAGTATTGCACTGCAAACTGCAAATATTCCAGCTGTAAAATTACAAATAATTTAACGGTTAATTTCTGCCAGTTGTCAACAAATCAGCGATAGTTATGTAGTGATCACGTACGATTGCTGATATCGCTGAGCTGTTTACAATGCATTAAGAACACAGTGCATGTTGGTATTCTTAGGCCAGTCAAAATAATATGACATGTTATAATGTGATATCGCCATGGCCAGCTCCATCGATGGGATGCTGCTGATATATGTGTACCATAAACGCCACCTAGAGAAGAGATGGTGGGTTTGCACTTTGCTCAACGAAGAAAACGGACGACTTTCCCGACTTTCGAGAAATCACATTCGTACACATCTGTCTTGTATTGGTGTTTTCCAACTGGTACCACAAGCTTTCAAACTGTCAGTGGAAATTCCTAACCTAACATCCATGATTGGCAATTGACTCAAAAAAAACACCACTGCATGCATGCAACCCCCTCCCCTGTAACATATATACATTATTTAATCTGAATCTGTATTATCAAACATTCCAACTATTGGAAATTCCCATCGTAACACCCCCTATGGTTGATAATTCTTAATGCGTCCAATACCTATTATATACAAATAGAGCGAGCCCCAATATATTATTTAAGTTATTAAAGGGACTTGTACATCATAACTCTGGAGGCGAACCTTCACCTATATAGCACATGCCACTAAGGCCAGGGCATATGTTCGCTCCTTTTGGGTTGATGATATTAGGTTCTAATACAATTCAAGCTGTAGCAATTGATCTTAAAACACCTGGCCTAACTTCGTTTCAGCACATTTCATTGTAGGAAATAATTACGCAGTGGATCGGATTACAAGTTAGTTGATCTTAAATACAGTCAGTCAATGGTATTCATCTCGTTTGTTGACCTTTATCGGAAAAAAACACACAGTATGTGTCGATTTCTGGGCTACAAAGTTGTTTCTTTCTGGAAGGCAACAGCGCCAGTTCGCACGACAGTAAAGTACACTAGCACCTAACGTCTAAGTATGATTGTGTGCGGATGCGCTGACAATTCCCACCCCGTTCTTCGTTGGTAGAGCCCGAAGCCGCCATCGCACGCCGCCGCCGCCAGCCATATTGGCCACAAGCCGCCGCCAGCCATATTATCTCTGACGCCAGCCGCATGAACAAATCTCCGCCGCCGGAATTGTAAAATGGCTGAGCCGTGTGCATGGACTTATATGTTAACTTAAGGACAACTGCACCGCGAATCGCAAATAACTAAACCGCATTGCCTAATATTGGCATACACACCGTATTACCGATCCGGATTACCACCGGTCACGATGCGGATCACTACCGGCTGTTTTGACAAAAGCGTGCCACGTGGCATCATTGTAGTTGGATCATTTTCGCCCTACATTCTGTGGAAGGTGTGAATTTTTTCTCCCTTCGTGTATAGGAGTAACTGGGCTAGCGGAGGACGCCGATAAATCTGATAAGTATACAATATATGTTCACTTATTCTTATATTTGTAACGCATGTTTACCATTGTGTTTCATTATTTCGAGCAGTAGCTGATATGGATGGTTCATGTTTTATTTCTTTATGCGGTATTCTCGTGGTACGAAAAGATAGACCATTTACTAAGACATTCGCCTAATGTACACGTTTGTATGTTCGATTTGTGGCCATCTGGGACGTTTTGAACATAGATACCCATTAAATGAACGGGTACGGATCTGTACCGGCAGGTGATGCGGATGTGTACCGGCAGCACACACAAAATAGTGAACGGTGCCGATCCGCATCCTTTTTTTTGGAACCCATGAGTATGGAAATCGATACTACGCGTTTAATTTACATTCAACTTGACAAACCATATTGCCATTTTGTACAGTTATGGACATTCTTGTATACGCAACAGAAATAAGAGAAAATTCCATGCATTTGCATCATGTATTGTGCCAATGAAGATAAATAATGGGCCACGTGCAACTAGATCCTAGTAACATATGCTACCTCTAAGGTTATCGTAGGCGATTATTTTATATTTTCTTGGCGTGGCCATTTTCTAATGTATGTAAGAAAGACGGCGGCAACAAACTTTGTGTGGGTTACATTCAGATATATAATATAATTAACGATTTAGTCGACCTACCGTTACACAAATTGCCACTTTCAGCCGGTAGTGATCCGCATCGTGACCGGTGGTAATCCGGATCGGTAATACGGTGTGCATACTCGAATGGACACGGCGTGGTTGTTACACTATCAGAACACCCGGGGCCTCTCATTGTGGAATAGACTATTCCAATGCATGCTTTCATATAACGGAGTGGGAGCATCCATTCAGTATTGACAGGGTTTAAAGTATAAATTGTTTATTTCGACACGACTCAATCTCAGACATCGCTGACATTTGTCAATATATGCATAATACCTGCATATAGAAGAGAATAGAAAATAGTTTGAAATATTATATATCAATACTATCGGATTCAGCATTCAATGATGTATACATGTATATCGCAAGATGCCAGTGATGATAGCCGTCTGTAGTCGACAGAAGTCCCAATGTAACTTATACCGATTTTATAGATGGGAAACTACATAGTACATCCCTACCAGTCATTTACTGAGTCCTTAATTCGTGTATTTCGCCATAATAGAAAAGCCCAACACCAAAAGAATACGCGTGGTCTGGAATTATACGGGTTCAATACAAACGCCAATTAAAACAAGCGGGTGTCTATGACCGGGGATTAGGAAAATTTCGGAAACGAAATACGCTGAATAAAGCCTGAATTATAACGTCTCAGTCGGCTGAGCCGCCATATTTCGTCAGCCACGAACGTCGCGACTGAGCCGGCTTAGCTAGATAACCAGCCACGAAAATTGGTTCAGCCAGCCGTGAAAACTAGTTGTCGTGGCTTCGGGGTCTATTCGTTGGTACAATCTCTTCAGGAACATTGATGACTCATGAGGCGTTTTAGCACTCATTATTGATATGTTCCCGTGCAGGAACACACTAATATTGAACAGTACTACTTGTGCGTTGAACCGTTCCACTCATCGTCGATAATCCACCAAGTCCATTGTATAGCGAACGTATTCAGCCAGAGAATTTGTCAAAATTATTACGCATTACATATGAAATTGATAAAAAAAATATAAGTGGTATACTATCAAGAGGACAAAATTGGTAAATTTCCGGTGTCGGATATACACAGTGTAAGTAACGCAAATTGAATACCATAATTATATTCTAATTAACATAATAATAAAGTTCCGTTATTGACATCGACATTATATTGTTAAGCTCTTACGCCACTGTGCGTGTCCGTATAATACACGTCACGTATGTCTTATTAAAATATGATCCCGGTTTAGGGGCTAATTAAAATGGCGGCCTAGACAACACGGGTTTTTTTCGGCGGGAATTGATATTTATGTTAACTCCATAATAACTGGCCGATCTACTTCAAACATACACTTAATGAGCTGCTACCAACATCATGTATATAAGTATTGACATTTCGTGCCAACAAATTATTCATCATTCATAAAATAACACTCTGAAAAACGCGTTCCCCAACTTCGACGTATTGTTTATGACTTCACTGTAAACACAATGCCAGATAAACGACCACCAGCGAGTTCTACATCGAGCGCCAGTGGCGATGACAGCATCAATAAAGACAAAGTGAAAGATAAAAGCAAATCTGCACCAACAAAGAAATTCAAATCGACAGACACTGGACAACAAAAGATATCATTTGTGAAATCACCTTCTGATACTAGTAGCTCTGACATATGCAAAGTGCTTGCTGAAATAAATGCGAAATTGGACAATTTGGTCACAAAATCTGACCTCGAGAAGAGCATAGAGCCCCTTGTTAAAACAGACAGTTTGAACAGTATCATAACAAACCTGAGGGGAGAGTTCGATAAAAAATTAGAAGAAGTGAAGGATGTCTGCGACAGCAAGGTCTTCGACACAGAAACCAGAATGGACCGAATGGATAGCAAGATGGCTCAACTAACAAGCGAGGTCCAGGACAGGAATAATGAGATCAGACAGCTAAAAGATGAAATGAATGATTTGACCGAAAAAAACAACCGACTGGAGCAACAAACAAGAAAAGACAGTATTCGGGTCTTTGGAGTGAGCGATGACAGTGCCTCTGAAACTATTGACCAGTGCGAGAAAAAACTTGTAAAAATTATGCAGGACAGACTTCATCTTCCAATAGAGCAGCGGGACATTAGTATCGCGCACAGAATTGGTAAATTTTCTGGAACTCAAAAGTACCCAAGAAGCGTGATATGCGAATTCATTTCTAGGAGAGCTAAGAACGATGTCATTCGAGAGAGAAAATTGTTGAAGGGACAGGGAATAGTGATAAAGGAAGACCTAACAGACATAAACAGTTCTCTCCTGAAAAAAACAAAGGAATCCTCAACCATCGAAGATTCCTGGTCTGTCGGTGGGAAAATTTATGTGAAATATACCGACAAATCAAAGAGCATCAAGCAAATCTCGAAATTGAGTGACATATAAATTTCTACATTTCAAAATTACACATATATATAGTCCAAGTATATTATATATTATCAGTCTAGGCTACTACTTAATACTACATTCAGTATAGAAGTTTCATGTAAACACGATATGATACTTTAATGTATCATATCTGTTTGACATATTCCTTAACTAATGCTGACCCAAAACAAAACATAACATTGTTTCATGTCTCAAACAGTTATAGGAGAATACATATAACACATCAGTCTCTGTTCAAAACAGTTAAATGAAGGTTATTATAACACATTATGAAACTATCCTCACATAACCAGTTAAATACATGTACAATATGTCACTTAATTCTGATATTTGTTCAATGTCTTTGATATCTTTACTTTCAATGACCCATTAACAAGGGCCAGGATTATGTGATTTCCTTTAAACGTCATATGCCAAAACATAACTATGTACTATGTCCATTTCTATGATATTCTCGATCAGTCCCCCTATGTCCCTTTAACACTTTCCATATTCTATAAATGCATGTGCTGTATGTCGCGCCACTCAAATAACTTATTTTACCATTGAATATCATGTGTCATTTTAACTATGTAAAATTGTCTATGACTATGACATGCCCCTTAAATTTGTTATTCAGTACTAAAGTTTCTAATTGTCTCCGAAATTTTGCACAAAAAAAACAAAACAAAAAATTATTCAATCTTTTTCAAAATATAGATGGGATGTGCCACTTTAACCCAGATGTACAAATAAATATTTGCATTCAAACAGATTTGAACAGGGTAATGTCTCCTGAATGGCATGTATCATTTAATCCCTTGCTGTACATGCATTAATGAATCAACACATACACATATGTATATATGAATCATACGATGGGTAACCAAATGAGAAAAATGTCTCATGAATGGTAAATACCGCTTATATCCTGCTTGCACTAATTCATCAACATACTGTATATGACTATATGTGTACACAAATCACATAGTGGATCAACAAACCTTTGCACTATTTGAATAATATCTACATTGTTATCGAAAAATGGCCCATGAATTACATTATCACGTTAATTTTGAATGTACGATTGAATAAGAATAAACACATACTAGTACATGCACACATATAAATCCCATATGGGTCGCCAAATTATTATACTGCTAGAACCGTACACAGTGCATTGCCAAAATTGTCTTCCACTATTATCCGAATGTTATGTTTATTATAGAAAACAGTCTAATTAATGGTAATAGCTGCTTTAATCCAGCTAGTTGTACAAATGAATCGACATACACATTACATATCAATTCCATGATGGATGAACAAATGTTTGTATTATTGACTCTTACAAAGCGCATCATGCCATACATTTTAAAAATTTGCGCTGAAATACAAAAAAATTCATGAATGGCACACGTCGCTTTATACCTGGATACACAAATTAATCAACACATATGTATTATTGGAATCCTACAAAGCGAATCATACCAGACGTCTCTTAAGACAGCGCGCTATTATATAAAATTCTCTCCTGAATATCATGTGCCACTTTAACTTTAACACTGGCTATAAGAATGAATAATGAAAAAAAACAAAAAACATATTGAATATAAATAATACTCTTTCAAATATAGCATCATGCCATACATTTTAAGAATTTGCGCTGAAATACCAAAATTTTCATGAATGGCAAGCGTCGCTTTAAGTTTGGATGGATAAACTAATCAATAAGCATGTATTATTGGCATCCTACAAAGCGAAGCATGCCAGACGTTTCTTAAGACAGCGCGCTATTACATAAAATTGTCTCATTGATATCATGTGGCGCTTTAACCCTATCCGGAAAAACTAATGATGACCATCATTCCAGGCGCTTAAGATTTTTTTGCATTAAAGCAACAAAACAAAAAAAAACAAAAAACAAAAATATTTTATGGATGGCATGCGTCACTTAAAACCTGGATGCACAAATGAATCAACACTCACATGTATATAAATCCCAGGATGATGATTTGCATAAACTCCATCCACATCACATTTATACTATCGAGTCTACATGGTATTGTGAAATCCCTTATGTTTCAGTACAGTTAGGCCCATAATACTTCGTGCACATTTTAAACTTTTTTTTGTTTTTTGTTTTTTGTTTTTTTAATATGAATTTATTCAGATTACTTTGGAAATTTTGAAAACAGACAATCCTTTGTCTAAACTAATTAGATTCAGAATACTTAAAGGTATGGTTGGCCTTGGCGGTGGGTATCCTGTCAAAAAATTTCCACCCGTTAAAAAGTGCCACAAATAGAAAGAATATCAAAATGTAGACAGGCTTTGTCCATATACAAATAAGAAATATCGCATAAACAGTATGTTATTGTCAAATGTTTGACCATTGTTATGTAAACAAAGGCATAAAAAGTTACTTTTCTGGTGTTTGTTTATATATTATGATTGCAAACATAAAGAGCGTTCTTTGTTGGTGAATTCCTGATATGGAACAAATAAAGAGCGTTTATGCAATTTTTATGCCATTAGCCAGTAGCATTGCTCTGTCTTCTGTAACACAATCAGGCTCTTGCTTAGGTAAAATATGGTAGATCTTTATGATAACATGCTGTTTACGCGATAGTCATGGTATATATGAACGAAACTGATTGCATATGCAAATATGAATATTTTCGACAACTAAGGCCTCACATGCTTTTAAAACTTATGCACAACTTTGGGATGCTTTATTATACATATGTGTTCTTTGCTTACACATGCACGAGATATCTAGAATTTTCTACATTGGCCTACCAACGTACACTCATGAATCATGATGAATGGCGCACACTGCCTTTCTACCCTATATCTACATGTATGCACAAATGAATCTACACATACATGTATACAAATCCCATGATGGGTCACCAAATCTTTCATTTTACTTGAATAGTACACAACACACCCTGTATACCAGACTTAGTCTGGATGGTGATTTATTAAAGAAAAATGTCCCATAATATGAGATATGCCACTTAACTTTGCATGTACAAATGAATTGATAGTGATACATGTACCAAATTTTTATATTTCCTGACCATTGTTTAGATAAAATGTTGCATGACTTGTGTCAATCCTAGAACATGTCACATGAATTGTGTTAATCCTAGAACATGTATGTAACAATTATTTGACAGGAACACATGTACATGTATACTATACACCCCATGATGTCTGATGTGTCACTTTTAATACTAGTAAGATGTTTCACTTTAACTATAAATTTAGGAATCAATTGACATATGCATGTATGTCTACAAATCCCATGATGGGTCACAAAAAAATTGTAATCACTGGTGCTTATATAAGAGATGAAATGTCTCATGAAGTGTCAAAAATGGCATATGCCGCCTTTAATACTAGAACTAGATGTATATACAAACTATTAGGGATACACAAAATTTGAAATGTACATGTATACAGATCGAATGATGTTTCAGCAAATGTTTTTTATTTACAGATTCCTTGTTAGGATGGTGCTTTATTTATGAAAATGTCTCATGAATGGCATGTACCGATTTAACCCTGGATGTATGATTTAACTTTGGATGTGTGATTTATCATTGGATGTATGAATACATAAACATATACATACATGTATACAAATCCCATGATGGGTCACCAATTTTTTCTTAGTATTTATACCAGAACTGAACACATTTCTCAGATTATAGAAAACTGTCGCATGAAGGGTATAATTATGCCACCTTAATTACCATTAAATATGTGAATTGATCAACACATACATGCGTACAATTGCAAATCCCATGATGCGTCACTAAAATCTATGCATCACTCTTCTGGAATAACACTCAATGCATCATGTCAAACTTTTTTGTTTTGTTTTACTTTTTGTTTTTGTTTTTTTAGAATGCTGCTTTTAAATAACATGGACAAAATTTTCATAAATGACATGCTCATCTTTAACCCTAAATGTACAAAAGGATCAACATATATACATGATTACATACATGCAGGCGTACAATACATGTACTTGGATACATCTAGTAACATCCTTGTATTTACTAGAATCATAATACCAGTAAGTATAATTATGTATCCTCATGACTTTGTTGTATAGATGATTTTTACTTTGATATGACAAAATGTCAAAGCAGAAGATATGCATTCATGTACACATGTGTGTACTGGTAAACAAATACAATTTATGACAGGCTATACAGGTATATTTAGTAATAATTAATACTTACACTCACATAATGGTAGCCTACATATTCACTGCATTTGATCCTAAAGAGACATGACCAAATGCGTGTACCACCTCCGGGAATGATGTTTGCCATCCTACAGAATACTGACTCAATGGGTTAATCGCATGCACTGGAGGCATATTCTGATATTGTAGCCACCACGTGTTTTAGTTTTAGTCGACTCCACTCAAATATATTCATAGACACTATAAAACTGTTTGTGCAACAAATGCCTGACATTTCCACAAACTGTCTGAATGAATGTAAACTCCGAATAACGTTTATAAGAAATGAGAATAGCTCAAATGTGATGTCTTCAAGTTTCTTGCACACAAGACGACTCCGATATTTCACGAATCCGAGGTCATCAAATTGACCTTGACATTTATTATTATTGAATTAGGTCATGTTGTGACAGTACAGTCAGGTCCAAAACATTCCGAGCACAATCAAGTCAACTCTATTAAGACGAATTATTCATGAATTTAGATTTCTTTTGAAATCAAATTATGCTTTGTCAAATATAATCAGAAGTCGGTGTACCATACATGTACATTCATTTATGAATCTTCATGTTTTATTAATTATAGGTTCTTGTTCATGTATTTTCAACATATTGGCCCACACTCATACATTTAACCATATAGGTCTATATATATACCTCGTATATTATGGAGTTATCTATTTCTACTATGACGTAAGTCCTCGTTGCGGGTCAATTAGATAGCATACACGTCAAGTCACATATATGCACTTTTTGGCAATACTTTCATGAGAAAATAACAAGCGGAACTTGAAATGTTAATTGACCGTCTATTGAATCATTGATTCGTACTCGAGGACTTACCAGAAACATATACCCGCCGAATACAACACATCATTAAAATAATATGTACATCATATCACGGTTAGATCTAGTAACAATGCACGGACTATGCATATTCATGCTTGCATCTTTAATTCATTCTGAAGTGGAGGGCATACATTTCATCCATTCCATTATAGGTCGTATTCATGGCTACACATAACATAAATCTGAGTGAGGTTCGGGATTCTGATGAATATAACTTTACAATGAAATGGAACGAAGCGGAACAGGAAAATGACGACTATTTAAATTCTGCTATTAATACTTGCAATGAATGTGGATACATTTCACCATCTCACACTATAGATCAATCAAATAAAAAACCAAAATTTTCAGTATTCAGCCTCAACTGTCGAAGCATCAATGCAAATTTCGATTCTTTGTGTAATCTCCTATGCGACTTAAAATCTAATAATAATTCATTCGACGTTATTGCTTTAACTGAAACATTTAAAATACGACAAGCATCGCACTTTCAAATACCGGGATATCACCCTATGGAATTCAAGTGTAGAGCTGATGACGATGATGGTAGAGGTGGTGTGTGCCTTTACATAAAAGATTCCATTCACTATAAAAATCGACCCGACCTTAGTGAATTTATTCCACACGTAATAGAAACAATATTCGTGGAAATTAACCCAGGGAAAAATGACTCTCGGATAATCGGCTGCGTTTACAGACCAAATACCGCACCAAAGGCCAACATTGATCAATTTTTAAAAAAATTCGACGATATTCTAGAAAAAATTAATAACCACAAATCATATATATCAGGAGACTTTAATATTGACCTACTCAATTTCAACTCGCATACAAAAACGAATGACTTCATAAATAACATTTTCACAAGAGGATTCGTGCCAAGGATAACTAAACCTACTCGAATGACTGATCATTCAGCAACTCTCATCGATAATATATATACCAATAACCTACAAGGCGAATATAAATCTGGCATAATCACATGCGACGTTTCCGATCACTTCGGCATATTTTATTCCGAATCTAACCAAACGAGACAAAACAGCCCCAATAATAATGAAACTATCACTAACCAAAGAAGTTTTAGTCCTGATAATATAATTAGATTCAAAAATCTTTTAAATTCTTGTACCTTTGACTCCGTTACATCCTGTAGAAGTGTCGACCAAGCATATGAAATCTTCTTAGATATATATATGAATGCATATGAACTAGCTTTCCCCATCAAAAGTCGACATATACCCAAAAAATTCATAAAACGCGAACCTTGGATGACATCTGGATTGATTAAGTCAAGTATTGTTAAAAATCAGTTATATTTACGCAAATTGAATAAACCCACGGAAACGAACGTAAATAAATATTTGAGTTATCGTACCCTATATAATAAACTAATCAGAAGGAGTAAAAATATATACTACACAAATATCTTAGAAGTAAATAAAAATAACTTAAAGAAAACATGGGAAATACTTAAGGGTGCATTGAAAATAAATGTAAACACAAATAATAACCCCAAGACCTTTACCGAAAACGGAATAGAACTTGAAAATTCCAAACTCATATCGGAAAAGTTCAATGACTTTTTCTCAAAAATTGGGCGGGAAACTAGCCAACTCAATGAACATGAAAATGACTCTCATTTTACAGAATTTCTCCATAACCGCAAACCAGACGACATAAATTTCAAAATAATTCCGACGTCTATACAGGAGATCATCCTCACATGTTTCTCTATGACTGGGAAAGTATCAAGGGATTTCAATGGTATATCAACTAAACTTATCAAGGAAACAATTGAGGAGATAGCGCCAGCATTGTTGCATATTTTTAACTTGTCCTTAAAGCATGGAATAGTCCCTAACAAAATGAAAATTTCTAAAGTAGTCCCAATCCCTAAAAATACTACCACTCATGAAATTTCCAACTACAGACCTATCAGCATTCTTCCAGCTATCTCTAAAATCCTCGAAAAAATAATGCATAAACGATTACTAGACTTTTTAAATGAACAAAACATACTCTATAAACACCAATACGGCTTCCGCCCTCATCATTCAACTTTCCATCCTGTATTACACCTCCTCGATCAAGTTGTCTCAAATAATGACAAAATGACAAGAGACTCAACTTTAGCTCTATTTCTCGACCTCTCAAAAGCATTTGACACGATAAACCACGATATTTTACTTCATAAACTAGATCACTATGGCATACGAGGCACAGCATATTCATGGTTTCAGAGTTATCTGCAAAATAGAAGGCAATATGTTGAACTCAATGGTAACAAATCTAATTTAACGGAAGTGACGTGTGGAGTGCCCCAGGGATCAATTCTCGGACCGATAATTTTCTTAATTTACGTTAACGATATGTCAAATTCGACAACCATGGATATCTTATCATACGCGGACGATACTACTCTAGTAACTGGTGGAAAAAATGGCATCCTTGTAGAAAGTTATGTGAATAATGAGTTACGCAACATATTTGCTTGGTGCTGTAGCAATAAGTTAGTGATCAATACTAAAAAAAGCAACTATATGCTAATACACCCAGAGAACAATGATGACAAATGGAACTTTATAAAAGTTTACTTGAATAATACAGAACTAAAAAAGATAGGAAATCTTGAGCACGAATCCTCCACAAAATTCTTAGGAATCCATATTGATGAAAACCTGACTTTCAAAAAACATGTGTCCTCTGTTTGTTCTAAAATGGTGAATGCCATATACCACATCAATAAAGTTAAACACTTCTTTCCTGGTAGCGCACTTAAAACATTATACTATGCTCTAATACAAAGCCATCTTGTCTATGGTGTTCAAATATGGGGACACGTCCCTGCGGTCAAAAAAATTTTCATGCTTCAAAAACGCGCGATACGAGTTTTATGTAATAAAAAATATAGAAGCCACACAGAACCTCTTTTTAAAAAAGAAAATATACTCAAAATATACGACATCCACAAAGTCCAAGCGGCTGTTTTCATGCATGATTGGTATCATATGCGCTTAATAGAATCATTCACCGACATGTTTACCAAACGCAAAAACGGACCAGACACCCGGCAAAAGCACCCACTATTTTTAAAAAAACCAAGAACATCTTGGTCCCAACAACTACCATTCCATTCTTATCCAACTACATGGAACAACTTGGATAATGAATTTACATCATACCAATCCAGACACACATTCAAACGCCGTGTACATGCCGATTGCATTAAAAAATATGCTGCAACAATTAAATGCAACAATCAAAGATGTCCCGACTGTGTGGTAGCTCGTCAATAGTGTAACCTCCCGTACATATATCGCAATCTACAACCTCACTCAGCACACTCCTACTCGACTTCCAAAGAACATGACACTGACAAGAAAGAGACAAACCATCGAGTAACCAATAAACAATTTATATATACGTATACCCTCCATTATATAATTATATAATTATATAATCCTATAAATGCAACCATTATGTAATACATAATTTCATAGCCGTGCATTGTACAATAAATCTTGACCGCCTATATATGTTAACATTTATTCATCTCTAAGGGGGTGACAGTAAGACAGTCTAGCCTGACTATGCCACCCCCTCGAATATACATTACAATATTTGTCAAATGTATTATGTATTAATTATTATATGTATATTGAAATAAAATATCCTATCCTATCCTATCCTATGTGATAAATGTCAGGACCCAGTTTCATGAAGCAAGGACTTAAGATGGACTTAAGATGAATTTAAGATAGACTTAATCTAAGATGTAAGGTGGATCTTATGATGTTACTTTTCCGTCACGAACGCGTTTCACAAAACAGTATTAAGTCCATCTTAACTAGGAAGTTAAGTTCCCGCGCTTTTATATAGACTGGCTCTCAACAATTTATTACAGCTATGCGCAGAAAATATTGGTTCTGTGTATGCTATATCACCCCATGCATCCGGATATGCTCGTAGCGGAAGACATGCTCGTAGCGGAATAACCACGTGGCCCGCGATTTGCACACCGTTCACGGTTAGACACATGTTGCACCGAAACCAACACATACCAGTGGTTGACGGTGTTGGTATTATTTGTGGCTATAATTTACCCAACTGTACATCAAACTTCTTTAAACATGGACGCAGTTTAATCCTATTTTACCGGGAAGTTAGGCCAAAAATTGTGGCAAAATTTGCATTTCAATAAAACTATAAACTACTATTGTACAGTATATATATTAATACGATTAGTGGCCATCTTGTCTCTAAAAGAACGGAAAACTACTTTTCACCCGAGAAACATAATATATATGAGCTCACCGCCGGATGGGAAAACTGGACCTCCCAGAATGTTAAATAAGTGTCATATCGTTTGCATAAAATACATGTTGGTACTATGTGAATTTTGTTCACCACCCCATATGTAGTTGTACTTTTAATTTTCCCTCTGCCGACTATCTAATTACCTTTTTATATAAAGTTTGGCACATGTATGTCCTTCAGAACGCGATACAATATACCATGTCATTCATGTGATATATGTATCATAGAGCACTATCTAGACGCTCTTTTTAGTTGACAAAAGTGTGATTTTCTCGCATATACACATATTTGATATAATGCTACGAGCATATCACCCGATGCTACGAGCACATCATAACAAGTTTTACGTTTGCTATAGACATGCCCCAAAATCGAGTGAGTGCCTCCATGGAAACTAATTTTTCGGGCACTAATATGATTGACATCGCAAATATGTCCAGTTCATTTTGAAGCTAAGATATCATACTTTGAGAGACTGTATGTTATATAATGTGTCAATGCAAAGATTCATTAAAATTTTATAAAACTTATATCGAGTAAGTATTTCAGGTCATAATTTTCGTATAAAACCCGATTATCGAACAGTAATATGCAAATTGCGGAAACCACAACCGATCATTTCTGTAGACCGATTATCGATGTTAACGTTAAAAAAATCAAGGTAAAATAAACCGTGTTTTTATGAAATAACTTACGACAACTAAAGACGATGTGCAAATCGCGGGCCATGTGGTTATTCCGCTACGAGCATGTCATCCGCTACGAGCATGTCCGGATGCATGGGGTGTATATGCCTATAGATATATTGTCTGGTGATAGATACTAGGGCGTTCTAGGCACAACTATGATGTTGTAATGAAAGGGCGATAATCAAAATAGTGACTGGTACATAATGCATGGGCACGCCTTCAAGCTTCAAAACAGAGTTAAGTCCCATCGATACGCGATGTCTGAACGCTGCCGGCATATGTATATTCTTAAATTAATCTAACATTTTTTATTGAAGTGTTATGTCAGTCACAATTCATTCTGGCTTGATGTAGACAATGTTCAAAGAATGTGGACAGTTCAGTTTCTCAGAATAATGAAGAATGAATTGTAACCAGGTAACCGACAAAAGTCTCAATTTAATAAATGCGACATTTCTTTACATTATGTGCAGGTGTGGGCAGCGGTAAGTCCTGTGTGGAGCTTGCTTTTAACTATTTTTTCACGTCATGTTCCATGTTATTAAAGGGACTTATACATCATAACTCTGGACGTAAACCTTCACATATAGCACATGACATTAAGGCCATGGCATATGTTAGCTCCTTTCGGGTTGCTGATATTAGGTTTTAACCCTTTGAGTGCCAGGGACCGATCTCATCGGCCCTAAACCTACAAAATAAGTCTGTTAAAGAATATAAGAATAAATTATTAAAATTGTAAAAAAAAAAAAAAAAAAAAAAATTGTTAGGCCAATGCATTCTCTTATATATGCGAGGCGACCTATGGTCGACTCGCATATATAAGATAATGCATTGGCACAGGGTATATGGGTTGATACAAAAGGGTTAATACATAATACGTCTTTGAAGCATCTATAATACTAGGAAACCGAATATTTCCCCACAATAGCATGCACACGCAATACACCACGACGGAAGCACCTAGTTAAACGCTCTTTATTAAATACCAACAGTCATGGAATACTGACACAAAACGCTCCTTAAGTATATTACTGTAATGTGAATAGTACTTCATATCATGCTCCAAATAGACTTATTTCCAATCTAAGACATAATTGCTGAAGCCATATATAAATGATGTTAATGTCATTATCTCTGCTTCTGTTGACAAATATGCTATATCTGATTTTGTGACGTCATCAATTATTATCAAATACGACACTGCTGTTTTGAATTTTTGCGAGCACTTTTGTCGCACAGTATAGATCGGTGGGCTTAAAGCATTAATGTCGTAATCTGAAATGGCGTCTTTCAATGGCCGGCGTTCCAAAATGAGGGGAGTTACTATCGGAATTATGCACAGTGAAGTTCATTCGAAGCCGCGGTTTACATTTTATTGAGAACATAATTATAACATATTATGGACTGTCAAATATTTGCATTGGCGTGGCTTAAAATATAAATATCGCGTGCAATGGGAAAATCTCAATCCAACCAACGATAAGTGGGGGATTAGTTGTTTTTAGACCGACAAAACATATGTTTCTATATTTAGTCAAAAGTTTGGTCTGAAATTGATATCAGGTGGAAAGACCAAATTCCATATTTGCGAAATACCATTTGCACACCAATGTATAATTTTATAACTGAGTGGGAGAATCCATTTAGTATATACTTGTCTATTCTTCATTTTTCGGGGTGTTAATGTAATAAAAGCAGACGACAGACAGAACAACAGTTAACACAGGAACAGATTAATTTATATTCATTGGTGGGAAATGTTTAGAAAATAAGTTGGTCGTTTGTTGAAATTATTGTCTGAACATTTCCTAATGGAACTACTCGTCAATGAGTATATAGTATTTAACCCTTCCATGACTGGAGCTTCCTGGAATTTTGCGAAACCCTGTGCCAATACATTGTCTTATATATGTGAGTATCCCATCGGGGCCTCACATATATACGATAAATAAATACATTGGGGCTAACAATATTTACAATGACTTTGTAAACTAGTTAATTATCTTGTATATGCTAGTATATGGGAGACTCGCATATGTAAGAGAATGCACTGATACGTGGTTTTTAATGCTGCACCAGCGCAGCTCCCGTCATAAAATGGTTAAAGGGCTAAATATATTCAGAGTATGCATGGCTGTGCCATTTATCCCTGTCTTTACTAAATGGATTTCCCCTTCAATATATCTGTTGGAATTAATCTGGACGCATGTTATGGAATACTAGGGGATTGCCCTCACAAATGACGGGTGACAAACATAACATGCAGGAAAATATCATGACCGATGCCCCGCTGATAACGATATATATAGATAGTACAGGCGAATTAGGGTTGAACCCGGAACTAATTGCAACACAAATGCCAAAGGTGCCACCATATAGAGTAAGTCAGTGCATGCAACATACACAAAATTTAGAGAACAATATTTGGGACAAATAGCAAAATTTCTGTTTCCATGGCAACGAGTGGTGATTTTAACTGACTGTGGAAACCAGGTGTTACATTGCGTGTGTGGCGAGAACTGTTTCAATTATTTCAAATATTATGTTGTTTTATATGAACACTTATTATTGTCTAACTTTTGAAACGAGGTTCGCCTCTTGGGAAGGTGAAGGTCATATGTAAAGGTCAAGGTCATTGTTAAAAAATGTGTGCTTTTTCCGATACTATCATATAACTTCGACCCACTTGATTGAAATTAAAGATGTAGAGAGACGAAGATATATTTAAAATAATTTGGAGGTCCACTGCTTAGTACAGAATTATAGTTTTACCAATAATATCAACTCATTCCCAAGATATAGACCTTCAAAGTTGGTGGTACCCTTTCGTGATAAGCTAAATTGCGTAGTATTTTGACCAGACATGGTTATACGTGTAGGTGAGCGGCCATTAGAGGAAAAGGGCCATATTTAAGAAGTTTAATACAAATTCGGATTGTTTTATACCGTTGGAAAGCTTATGGATTGTCCATTCTTATTAACCCTGTAGTAGTGAGCAAAAGTGGAAAGAAAATGTAACTATTATTGTTGCCATGGCAACGGTTATATACTATTTTTGTGAAAAAAATGGGGAAAAAGGTCATATCTAAGAATATAATTGGTCTGGGTAAGAATAGTTCCTATACATATATACATATAGGTAAATGTTCAACATGATGTTCCGTCATCTGTTATTTTCGTAGGTCAAAGTCACACTTACAGGTCAAGGTCATTCGGGGGGAAGTTGAAAACACCGGTTTTGCTCACATAACAATAACATATATATGCAGCCTGCATGTCCCTGTGATATTGCAAGAAATAAGAACGCAATAAATAATCACATACAATTTCTAAACAATATGATATATTACATTCCCCATGTGCAGGGACGTGGCGACAGGGGGATTGTGGGTGTCTCACCCCCCCCCAACTTTGGTCAATATTTTCAACAGTTGGAAATTTCATACCTAACACAACATTAGTTGGAAATTTCACACCAACAGTAGGTTTAAAATGTTCTTGTAGTTTGATTTTCAAACAATTTATTCGGGGAATTTATTGTTTTTGGACCAATATTTGCATATCTTCCTACTGTGGTCAAAATTTTGGACTGAAATGGCCATCAGTTGGAAATTTTCCAACCTTATGGGGGGGGGTGTCAGGTTAGAAATTTCAAACACTTGGAAAGCTTGTGTCCTGGTCCCTCCCCTGTGGCCAGTCAAAAACTGCTAGTTAATTTAAGAAAACAATATTGTCCTACATTTGGTCAACATTGTCATTGGAATTGTCATCAGTTGGAAATTTTACAGCCTAAGTTGGGCTGTCAGGTTTGAAATTTCCAACTCTAGGAAGGCTTGAGGCTATAGTCTAGATGCTAGGATTTTGCGATTTTCTTGTTCAGATTTCAAAATTTTCACACACCGGGCCGAACCATGTTCCCTCCCCGTGGCCAATAAAAAAAAACTGCTAATTAGTTTAAGAAAACAATATTTTACTACATCTAGTCAAAATTGTGGACTGAAATGGTCATCAGGGGTGCAACTGGAATTATGCAAAACATGTTTGTCGGCCGGATTCAAGTGGTATTATTTGTGGCTATAATTTACCCAACTGTACATCAAACTTCTTTAAACATGGACGCAGTTTAATCCTATTTTACCGGGAAGTTAGGCCAAAAATTGTGGCAAAATTTGCATTTCAATAAAACTATAAACTACTATTGTACAGTATATATATTAATACGATTAGTGGCCATCTTGTCTCTAAAAGAACGGAAAACTACTTTTCACCCGAGAAACATAATATATATGAGCTCACCGCCGGATGGGAAAACTGGACCTCCCAGAATGTTAAATAAGTGTCATATCGTTTGCATAAAATACATGTTGGTACTATGTGAATTTTGTTCACCACCCCATATGTAGTTGTACTTTTAATTTTCCCTCTGCCGACTATCTAATTACCTTTTTATATAAAGTTTGGCACATGTATGTCCTTCAGAACGCGATACAATATACCATGTCATTCATGTGATATATGTATCATAGAGCACTATCTAGACGCTCTTTTTAGTTGACAAAAGTGTGATTTTCTCGCATATACACATATTTGATATAATGCTACGAGCATATCACCCGATGCTACGAGCACATCATAACAAGTTTTACGTTTGCTATAGACATGCCCCAAAATCGAGTGAGTGCCTCCATGGAAACTAATTTTTCGGGCACTAATATGATTGACATCGCAAACATGTCCAGTTCATTTTGAAGCTAAGATATCATACTTTGAGAGACTGTATGTTATATAATGTGTCAATGCAAAGATTCATTAAAATTTTATAAAACTTATATCGAGTAAGTATTTCAGGTCATAATTTTCGTATAAAACCCGATTATCGAACAGTAATATGCAAATTGCGGAAACCACAACCGATCATTTCTGTAGACCGATTATCGATGTTAACGTTAAAAAAATCAAGGTAAAATAAACCGTGTTTTTATGAAATAACTTACGACAACTAAAGACGATGTGCAAATCGCGGGCCATGTGGTTATTCCGCTACGAGCATGTCATCCGCTACGAGCATGTCCGGATGCATGGGGTGTATATGCCTATAGATATATTGTCTGGTGATAGATACTAGGGCGTTCTAGGCACAACTATGATGTTGTAATGAAAGGGCGATAATCAAAATAGTGACTGGTACATAATGCATGGGCACGCCTTCAAGCTTCAAAACAGAGTTAAGTCCCATCGATACGCGATGTCTGAACGCTGCCGGCATATGTATATTCTTAAATTAATCTAACATTTTTTATTGAAGTGTTATGTCAGTCACAATTCATTCTGGCTTGATGTAGACAATGTTCAAAGAATGTGGACAGTTCAGTTTCTCAGAATAATGAAGAATGAATTGTAACCAGGTAACCGACAAAAGTCTCAATTTAATAAATGCGACATTTCTTTACATTATGTGCAGGTGTGGGCAGCGGTAAGTCCTGTGTGGAGCTTGCTTTTAACTATTTTTTCACGTCATGTTCCATGTTATTAAAGGGACTTATACATCATAACTCTGGACGTAAACCTTCACATATAGCACATGACATTAAGGCCATGGCATATGTTAGCTCCTTTCGGGTTGCTGATATTAGGTTTTAACCCTTTGAGTGCCAGGGACCGATCTCATCGGCCCTAAACCTACAAAATAAGTCTGTTAAAGAATATAAGAATAAATTATTAAAATTGTAAAAAAAAAAAAAAAAAAAAAAAATTGTTAGGCCAATGCATTCTCTTATATATGCGAGGCGACCTATGGTCGACTCGCATATATAAGATAATGCATTGGCACAGGGTATATGGGTTGATACAAAAGGGTTAATACATAATACGTCTTTGAAGCATCTATAATACTAGGAAACCGAATATTTCCCCACAATAGCATGCACACGCAATACACCACGACGGAAGCACCTAGTTAAACGCTCTTTATTAAATACCAACAGTCATGGAATACTGACACAAAACGCTCCTTAAGTATATTACTGTAATGTGAATAGTACTTCATATCATGCTCCAAATAGACTTATTTCCAATCTAAGACATAATTGCTGAAGCCATATATAAATGATGTTAATGTCATTATCTCTGCTTCTGTTGACAAATATGCTATATCTGATTTTGTGACGTCATCAATTATTATCAAATACGACACTGCTGTTTTGAATTTTTGCGAGCACTTTTGTCGCACAGTATAGATCGGTGGGCTTAAAGCATTAATGTCGTAATCTGAAATGGCGTCTTTCAATGGCCGGCGTTCCAAAATGAGGGGAGTTACTATCGGAATTATGCACAGTGAAGTTCATTCGAAGCCGCGGTTTACATTTTATTGAGAACATAATTATAACATATTATGGACTGTCAAATATTTGCATTGGCGTGGCTTAAAATATAAATATCGCGTGCAATGGGAAAATCTCAATCCAACCAACGATAAGTGGGGGATTAGTTGTTTTTAGACCGACAAAACATATGTTTCTATATTTAGTCAAAAGTTTGGTCTGAAATTGATATCAGGTGGAAAGACCAAATTCCATATTTGCGAAATACCATTTGCACACCAATGTATAATTTTATAACTGAGTGGGAGAATCCATTTAGTATATACTTGTCTATTCTTCATTTTTCGGGGTGTTAATGTAATAAAAGCAGACGACAGACAGAACAACAGTTAACACAGGAACAGATTAATTTATATTCATTGGTGGGAAATGTTTAGAAAATAAGTTGGTCGTTTGTTGAAATTATTGTCTGAACATTTCCTAATGGAACTACTCGTCAATGAGTATATAGTATTTAACCCTTCCATGACTGGAGCTTCCTGGAATTTTGCGAAACCCTGTGCCAATACATTGTCTTATATATGTGAGTATCCCATCGGGGCCTCACATATATACGATAAATAAATACATTGGGGCTAACAATATTTACAATGACTTTGTAAACTAGTTAATTATCTTGTATATGCTAGTATATGGGAGACTCGCATATGTAAGAGAATGCACTGATACGTGGTTTTTAATGCTGCACCAGCGCAGCTCCCGTCATAAAATGGTTAAAGGGCTAAATATATTCAGAGTATGCATGGCTGTGCCATTTATCCCTGTCTTTACTAAATGGATTTCCCCTTCAATATATCTGTTGGAATTAATCTGGACGCATGTTATGGAATACTAGGGGATTGCCCTCACAAATGACGGGTGACAAACATAACATGCAGGAAAATATCATGACCGATG
The DNA here is from genome assembly GCA_032622095.1 of Siphonodentalium dalli. Lineage (NCBI taxonomy): Eukaryota > Metazoa > Mollusca > Scaphopoda > Gadilida > Siphonodentaliidae > Siphonodentalium > Siphonodentalium dalli. The sequence continues at coordinate 63,626,610 of CP136069.1, forward strand.
CCCCGCTGATAACGATATATATAGATAGTACAGGCGAATTAGGGTTGAACCCGGAACTAATTGCAACACAAATGCCAAAGGTGCCACCATATAGAGTAAGTCAGTGCATGCAACATACACAAAATTTAGAGAACAATATTTGGGACAAATAGCAAAATTTCTGTTTCCATGGCAACGAGTGGTGATTTTAACTGACTGTGGAAACCAGGTGTTACATTGCGTGTGTGGCGAGAACTGTTTCAATTATTTCAAATATTATGTTGTTTTATATGAACACTTATTATTGTCTAACTTTTGAAACGAGGTTCGCCTCTTGGGAAGGTGAAGGTCATATGTAAAGGTCAAGGTCATTGTTAAAAAATGTGTGCTTTTTCCGATACTATCATATAACTTCGACCCACTTGATTGAAATTAAAGATGTAGAGAGACGAAGATATATTTAAAATAATTTGGAGGTCCACTGCTTAGTACAGAATTATAGTTTTACCAATAATATCAACTCATTCCCAAGATATAGACCTTCAAAGTTGGTGGTACCCTTTCGTGATAAGCTAAATTGCGTAGTATTTTGACCAGACATGGTTATACGTGTAGGTGAGCGGCCATTAGAGGAAAAGGGCCATATTTAAGAAGTTTAATACAAATTCGGATTGTTTTATACCGTTGGAAAGCTTATGGATTGTCCATTCTTATTAACCCTGTAGTAGTGAGCAAAAGTGGAAAGAAAATGTAACTATTATTGTTGCCATGGCAACGGTTATATACTATTTTTGTGAAAAAAATGGGGAAAAAGGTCATATCTAAGAATATAATTGGTCTGGGTAAGAATAGTTCCTATACATATATACATATAGGTAAATGTTCAACATGATGTTCCGTCATCTGTTATTTTCGTAGGTCAAAGTCACACTTACAGGTCAAGGTCATTCGGGGGGAAGTTGAAAACACCGGTTTTGCTCACATAACAATAACATATATATGCAGCCTGCATGTCCCTGTGATATTGCAAGAAATAAGAACGCAATAAATAATCACATACAATTTCTAAACAATATGATATATTACATTCCCCATGTGCAGGGACGTGGCGACAGGGGGATTGTGGGTGTCTCACCCCCCCCAACTTTGGTCAATATTTTCAACAGTTGGAAATTTCATACCTAATACAACATTAGTTGGAAATTTCACACCAACAGTAGGTTTAAAATGTTCTTGTAGTTTGATTTTCAAACAATTTATTCGGGGAATTTATTGTTTTTGGACCAATATTTGCATATCTTCCTACTGTGGTCAAAATTTTGGACTGAAATGGCCATCAGTTGGAAATTTTCCAACCTTATGGGGGGGGGGTGTCAGGTTAGAAATTTCAAACACTTGGAAAGCTTGTGTCCTGGTCCCTCCCCTGTGGCCAGTCAAAAACTGCTAGTTAATTTAAGAAAACAATATTGTCCTACATTTGGTCAACATTGTCATTGGAATTGTCATCAGTTGGAAATTTTACAGCCTAAGTTGGGCTGTCAGGTTTGAAATTTCCAACTCTAGGAAGGCTTGAGGCTATAGTCTAGATGCTAGGATTTTGCGATTTTCTTGTTCAGATTTCAAAATTTTCACACACCGGGCCGAACCATGTTCCCTCCCCGTGGCCAATAAAAAAAAACTGCTAATTAGTTTAAGAAAACAATATTTTACTACATCTAGTCAAAATTGTGGACTGAAATGGTCATCAGGGGTGCAACTGGAATTATGCAAAACATGTTTGTCGGCCGGATTCAAGTGGGGGGGGGGGGGTGCAGTTGTAATTCTACAAATTGGACACCCCCAACGGAGACCCTCTAGCCACGTCCCTGCCCATGTGTGTGTATTTCAATCTCATAAGGATGTACATAATGTGTGGGGTACGTGATTTTCGTATTAGGGAGTGTGGTTCCTGACAGCGACGCATTTGTTTTGGTCCGATATGTTTGACAACTGTATAAGCATGCTAAGTTATGTATCAATGAGTAAGTTAGGTATGGTTAACCTTTCTCAGTTCAAAATTACACATTTGAGAGTATTTATACACCATATATGTTGTAGCTGATTACCATGGTAATACATGTATATACTTAACGTTGGTTCAATACTTCGAGAAATGATTAATCTTATTAGATGTCCGTTTTGTGTGACATCTAACGACATTCCAAGATATATAGACACTCACCTCGCAATATATATAACTGCAAAAATATCACAATGGCGCCAATAACGCAATGACATCACACCCGATATGTGAATAGAGCAGGACTACTTCCTCAGTACTGCTTCCATAGTTGATTACGGTGATCAACGAAACAGAGCTATATTTAAAGATGGTCTGTCTCTTTGTAAACATGTGCTACATAGTTACCGGGGTATAAAATATTACATATAAATCGAAGATCCCTGTCCGGAAATGCTTCAATCGATTACTATTGATTATAGTTCGAATATTTTCTGGTCTAAAAATGTGTGGTTGTTTAGCTAACGAACAATAGTGGTTATGTTGACAGAGACCATATATTTTATTTTGTAATTTTGTCACAAATAAACGTTAATTAGACTCACTATCGCTTATAACTATCTAACGAAACAATACAAACAATCAATATGGGACATTTGACGTTCGGTGCATAGCTATGGGAACACCCTAATGATCTCTATCGCTACATGGTATCGCCTAAATGGTCTGTTATAAAAATAGAACAATAACTTGTCCCATTTAATCATCTCATTTTATAATAAGCGTTTCCGGACATGGGACTTCGATTAATATCTATTATTTTATACCCACGAAACTATTTAAAAATTGTTATATAAAGAGATAATCCATCTTTAACAATTTCAATATACAATATCATACAGATGGAACTACATTGAGTGGATATATTTACTTTCCTGTGTCCATGGGCAACAGCATAATATAATGATGTTCGTAATTATTTTCGTTCAAGAGTTATTCTTGTTTTTTTTTCCTGAAAATAATGGTGTTCTGTTCATCCACACAGATAACTGAGTCATGCATGGTCTATCAGAACTCTACGAAAAATTGGGTCGCCATCAGCAGTGCTTTCATTAGAGCATTTCCAAAAAAACAATTGACCGATATGGTTCCATTGTAGAGTTATTGTCGCTCCAAACTATTTTGGATGACTATTATAATCAGCATGTCCGTTTGCTTGTATGGTTGTCTGAATCATAAATTTTAACAATATTAAACAGAACTAGATTTCAAGTTCCCGGCGGAAATGTGGATACCTCCATGTTTTAGACTTCCATCAATAGAAATATGATATTTCGTAAAATAACAATGACAAGGACAACGGCATATGAAATAGCGACATAGAAGCTTTCATTTTGAAATATCGTTGATCGCTGGGTGGATGAAAAATTATATTTGGCTTTTGTTCTGACACCCCTCTCCTGGCCCATTTCCTGGTGCGACGTCGACCAAAGTTACCACATGTGTTCGATTCAGTATTCTAAACAAAATGTCAAATCGAATAGCGTCATAAATGCTTTCATTTTGAATGAGTACGGGCGACATGCCATTCTAGCCCATTATTATTAATGTTTATGGGCTTTTGTATATATCACCAGTTTCAAGAATTTTGCGAATTTGTAATGGCCATCTCTCAGAGACTTTATATTCTGAGTTTGGTGATAATCAGATCGAGAACAAAATTTGGCCATTTTTAACACCCCTCCCCTGACCCCGCGTCTGATTGGACCTTCGCCAAATTACCCCATAAGTTCGTCTTAGTATTCTCAAGACAATGACATGTGAAATAGCAACACAGATGCTTTCATTTTGAAGACGTTTCGTTTTAACCGTGGTAATTATATCCCCATCCCAAAAGATGGGGGTATAATGGAATTACATGCGTCCGTCCGTCTGTCAAGCCGTCCGTGTGCCCGACTCCAGAGGTACAAATGTGGGTTATTTCACACGTACACGGCATACGAATGGGTTGAATTTTACTTGTGTAATGAACCCCACAAATTCATTGTCAAAATTTCAAATTTCGACTAGCAACCCACCAGTAGCCGAACATTTTCACACCCCGCAATTTCTGTCAGTTATATATTTTAATTGTCCGTCCGTAATTTGATGTGATTTTGACATTGTGAGACAGTCACGTGACTTTAGAAATTAAATGTTGATATGCGCATGTGCAGGGCCGTCTTGTAAATTCTGTAATTGTGTTTTTTTTTGAAAATATGCTCACTTCAACTTTTCCTGATGTCAGAATTTCGACATTACATTTTCTTATTTATTTGATACCTATAATGGAAACACATGTAGAGAAACGTGTTGTGAAAGTAATTGAGGTGAATGTAATGCCAAAAGGATTGAGATTGCTGCCTGAATTGTGTTGAAAGTAAAAATTAATAATAGATTTTCAGCCGAAAGTAGTGTGTTACTTGTAGGTTTCTTAGTTTGTTTTAATTTCATCGCATATTAATGATTGGTAAATAAAATGACAACCTTGAATGGTGAGATTATACAATGTTTTGTACCTGAGACCAGACTAAAATGATCCACGTTAAAGAGCATATCGCTGTTATAACGCTGAGGATATGCACATATACGGACGGTGAGCCTCACGAATGGGTACCTGTTGGGTGCTTTATATTGTTCGGACGACTTGTGAGCTGCACCCCACAAGTATATATACATTCTTCGAAAATGCCAATATTAAAAAGCATCTGGTTTAACCCTTTGATAAATGGATAGTAGCTGAGAAGTTGTTACTTGGTGCGCATTCATTCATTTGTAGGGATTAAATATAATACGTTCAGCAGACAGCTGCTTGTTGAACATATTATCTGAACATCCCTGTAGATAAATTAATGGGAATCCCTCGAGAAATATCAAGGGGTTTCCTGTAACAACACCGCTACAAATGAAGTAGGGTCACTGCAACACACACTTTTGGAACTTAAGGAACTGATATGCGCAAGTACGGATGACGAGCCTCACGAATGGACATACTTGTGGGGTGATTTCAATTTTTCGGACGACTTGTGCGCTGCACCCCACAATTAAATTACCATATATGGCCAGAAACGTGGTCAGTTTTGTTTTGGTAGTCATATATAGGTCCTTTGTGATAATGAGTGAAAGAATTAAGAAACAGAGTTGCAAACTCGATTCTAGCGGTGCTATATATGCTGCTAAACTGCTAATTAATGAAAGAATTAAGAAACCGCTTTCACACTCGATTCTAGCAGTGCTGTGATGCTAAATTTCTAATCAAAAACAGAGTTAAGAAAATAGAGGTTCAAATACCATTTTAGCTGAGCTATGCTGCTAAATAATGGCATAATATAGAAAAGAGTTTCAAACTGGTTTCTAGCGGTCCTATATATGGTACTCAACTAATTAAGAAACGAGATTTTCAAACTCGACGTTAGTGGTGCTATACTGCTAAACTGATCATTAAGAAAAGAATTAAGAAAAGAGAGTTTCAAATTCGATTTTAATGGTGCAATATTATGCCATACTGTCAATTATTGAAATAATTAAGAAAAGAGAGGTTCAATCATATGCTGCTTTAATTAATGAAAGAATTGAGAAAGAGAGTTTCAAAATCGATTCTGGCGATGCTGTGGTGCGTAACTGCAAATAAATTAAAGAATTAAGAAAAGACAGGTTCAAACTTAAATCTGGTGGTTCTATGCTGCAAAACGACGAACTAATAAAATAATTTATGTAATATATGTTTAGGATTGTAATTACAATAATTATGTTGACACGAAAGTTTAAAGGGGTTCTGAAGTTGCTAACCAATTGGTGCAAAAGAGGCTGACGTAGCACCACGCACATCCGTGATTATGAAGTTACAACAAACCAATCGGAGCATCTGAACGCATATGAACCCAGAAGCTCTATATACGTATCCGCATACAGGGCACACATTTAAAATTTCGCAGGAAGAGAACACTTCTGAAGTTACGAACCAATGGGTGGAAACGAAGCAGTCTTGTCAACACGCAGATCCGTGATTACAGTAATAACAAACCAATGGTAGCATCGGAACGCTTATGAACCCAGAACCTCCACGTCGGTATCCGCATACATGGCACATATTTAGAATTTTACAGGAAGAGAACACTCCAATAGCGATGCAATACATTTGTTTCGGGGTTCACGTTCAATCTTTCTGGTTCTAAAACAAATTCCCGTCAACAAGCATGCAGACAGGACCGCGAAAAAAGGTCCGGTGCTGGTCCACGGCTGTACCGGACCGGGAACCGAACCAACCCTTCTGGACTGGTTCAGACTAGATATGGTTGTTGTGGAACTATTACATATATAGCTTACAAATATATGTGACTTCAACATGTAGACTGTTGAATACTGTTAAGAAATAAAACATTTGGTACTTTTTTTAAGCTGGACATGATCATGCTATAATATCTTTTTTTACGGTAGAGTACTACTAATAATTTTAAATTTTACTGCGTTATCTCTACCGTCAATCCTTGAAATAACTCAAATGATGGTGCTGAACCAATGTTGACTGCTGTCATGTCTAAGACTATTCATTATTATTGTTGTTGTTTCTGTTTTTGTAACGATACAATTATAAAATATGACAGATAATTAGTCTGATAAACATTTCAAGACCAAATGACCCATCATTGTCGGAAATAATGTCAAACACATTATTCTGTTTCATGATGTCATGTTAAAATCAATATTTTAGAGCAATAATTTGTCGTGAATGTGTACTTAACCGTGATGATGATATGACCTTTAACTGCTCACATATGTCCCGCAAGTCACCCCGATGCCACCCATGCCTTTTTTTATTTCACCCGACGTGTTTGTGCTCCATTTATTCAACTTTATTCATCAAACAAATTCCAAAAACAAAACATTTTGAGCCGCTTGCTGATTGTAAACAAGTAACTCCGGAATTGTTTTAACAGTAAATAAGATATTTGAACCGTTTTTATCATGCATGCGCCAGGCTTAAAATACTCTTCAAAGAGATTTGTCTTATGCGCACGGAAGAAGAAGATTGATTGACTGAAAAAAAATCAATTACGCATAGATATCCGATGGAGTATTGAAGAGACACTTGAATTATTAATTTTATCTGTGCAAAGAAGTTTATCTGATTTTAAAACAGAAGTGAAGTGAGAGTATTGTTAAATAATTGGAATTTGTTTTGATACAATATTAAAATTCTGCGAATTTCAATAGTGGCAGTGTGACCTTGACCCACCAATTCTTGTTTTACTTTCGCTTTCAAAATTTACTGCGATTCGAAGACACGTCTTATTTTATGGAATTCATTTGATGAATAAAGTTGAAAAATTGGGCACAAACACATCGGGTAAAATAAAAAAAAAGTATGTGTGTCTTCGGATTTACTTACGGAACATGTATGAGCATTTATAGGTTATGTCCTTGCGTTTCAGTACACGCTCGTGACAAATTATTGCTCGAAAATCCTGATTTTATAACTTTACTAGCAGGGTTACCCGGCGTTGCCCAGGTTAATGTATGCTGTGGATTTTTTGGGAATAGACAATGCTCTTGCTTAAAGTGTTAATAAATAAATTGTATATTCAAATAGCATCACAAAAGATGATTATTACAGTCATGGAATATAAGTAGTGGCTCACCTTGACAATTGTCATTCTGTTTATCGCGATTAATCCGTTCCACCAATAATGAAGTATTTATTTATTTACAACAGCGTATACATTAGACGTTATAATATGATACATGCACATCATAAACACATTAGTTCGATAAAAGATGATAATTGGGTTTTACATATTGAAATGTATCAATCAATCTAGTGGGTTGGACTAAGATCTCGAGGACACATGGCTATCATATCTCCATGAAGATACAGATGTTTCAAAGAAATTTCCAAGTGATCCTCTGTTCATGGTGCTATATATTGACTAAATATTCTTAGTTTAAACGAAATGTTGCTGCGCACGTATATCAGCTACATGTGCCAGGCACAGAGCGAGATTTTGAGTTGTTTATGTCAGTCAATGAGTCCGTTCTAAAACCCTTGTCAGATGTCAGTATTGGTAGGATCCTGAAAAGTCTTGTGCTACTAACTGCATTTTCTTGTATATCAGAAGAAACTATATTTGACTGCACACTGTGACCACTATATTTGTACAGGCCTTCCATATCTCTTGACAAATTGTAACTTTTTGTGGAAACTATTGAATGGAACAGACTATATTTTGTTATTATATATATGCAATCCTCTGACGGTTCGAGGTCTCTCAGTTTGCACGAATATATGTATCTCTTCAATAGAATGATAAATATACGTTTAATGCTTCTTCTAGTTAACTCTTTTTGCTAGCTCATTGTGTGAATGCCTTGATTGCCATTCCCATATCAATATGACTGTTAAGAAGATATAATTGTTCAAGTGACTTATGTGGGTCACCATATGTCGGGATTGTGAAATGTGAACGCCCAACTACTTAAAATGATATGGAGATGGCCTGGTGACTGTATATAACTTATATGTGGATATCGGCGAATAGCAATCTTATCAATGATAGTGCATATCCGCTCGCCATCCGTGACGCAAACGACACCAAATGTGATTTAATTCATGGTATATCATTAGAGAAAAACGTGTATGAATTTGGTGGAATTTGGTTTATTAAATCAATTGTTGATGCAACGCTGACTCGAACAACGTCATATTGCGAAGGTGATTATGTATTCGTTTGGTGGAAATCAGCGACAAAACTATTTTTTAAATTCCCCCTCCCACCAACAGCTCATTTTAGAAAATTTTAACCCGCACCATTATCTTCCTTGTAAAAAGTTACCCCTCTTAGAACGCCTTGGTGCCATCTCGATTGTACCGCGTGAAAGTATATATAGAACGCACACAGACAGACAAAAAGTCAGACAGACAGCACGATTTTATTTCTTGTATCATTTGAGAAGAACGTGTCTGAATTTGATGGTAATTGGTACTAAAAATATTTTGTATCAGTTTTGGTGACCCTCCCGTCCCTATTTCGGACTCAAGCTGCACACACTAAGACTCATTAGAGATTAGAGATGCATATATATAAAATTGGTGAAAATTGGCGAGTATACAAATTCGTATCAAACTTAAGGTCCCCATATATCTCACCCATAGGGCGTCAATTTGGTGTATCTAAACCACACGATAAGATTCCTCGTATCACGGAGAAGAATATGACTGTATCAATCTGGTGGAAATCGGCACTAAACATATAGATATATTTTGTTGTGTCCCTCTTATCTCTATACACCACTGACTCGAATGGCCCCACTTGTGGCATCCTTAAACTGCACGATTACACTCCTGATATCATGGAGATGATTGTTTATAAGTTTGGTGATAATCGGCGACTAAACATTTTTTTTTATCAAATTTGGTGCCAATCCCTCCCCTCTCCATCTCTCACCCAAACAGCACCACTATGGCGTCTTTAAATCACGATTAGATTCCTCATATCATGGATAAGAACGTGTATCAATTTGGTGGAAATTGGCGCTAAAAAAACTGTGCATCAATTTTGGTGCCCTTTTCCCTTTCAATGCAACCCTGACTCGAATGAGGCCACATATGACAGATAAAAGCCACAGCATTAGACTCCTCATACCATGGGGATGATTTTGTATAAGTGTGGTGGCAATCGGCGACTTATTATCAAATTTAGTGCCCACCCCCTCCCAATCTCTCATCCAAAAACAACAATTTGGCGTTGTTAAATCGCACAATTAGATTCATTGTATCATGAAGAAGAATATATATAAATTTGGTGGAAATCTGCGCTAAAATTAGTTTTATCAATTTTGGTGCCCCTCTCCCCTTCCGTTCATCCCTGACTCAAACGACGCCACTTTTGACATATTTAAACCACACCGTTGGATTCTTCATATCATGGGAATGATTATATGTAAGTTTCGTGGCAATCGGCGACAAAAAAAATCTGCACCCCCCCCCCTTCCGGGCACCCCTGACGCGAACGGCGCGACTTTTGCCATATTTAAACCACGCCATTAGATTCCTCATATTATGGGGATGATTATATATAAGTTTGGTGGCAATCGGCGACAAATTTGTTTTCTGCCCCTCCCCCCTTTTCTGCCCCCTGACAACAACGGCGTCACTTTAGAAAATTCTAACCCCGACCATTATCTTTCTCGTGAAAAGCTACTCCTAGTAGACCCCTTTGGCATCATCTAAGTGGTCCCCTGTGAATTTATATAGAACACAGACAGACAGACAGACAGACAGACAGACAGACAGACAGACATTCGCAAATATAGATATAGATATTCGCTTCGTTCAATTTTGCCGAATAATATGTCAAATGAAAGAGAATTTAATTTAATAAGTCACATCGGGGGATAGTTTGGCTGAAATGATCGATTTTGTAGAATTCAATAGGGTTTTGATAGTTTTGTAGAATTCAATAGGGTTTTGATAGTTTTATATCTTTGGCGCCTTGTCACTGGTATAGTCTATATTGGTATTTTAATATTTTTCCCCAGGGGTCTTGCGCATGTAAGTGGATAGGACTGCTTTGGACCGACCAAGACAAGGGTGCCGGGTCGGAATAGCCTGGACCGGACCGGACTGGACCGTCTATATATAGTCAGTGTATCTGACCACCCAGTGTAGTCCGTTCCGGTCCGTATATCTAATGCGAACATTGTTCGTGTTGTACTAAGTGTCTTCCCTGATGTTTATATTGCACCCAAGCTGGGGTACAGATGGGGCATTACTAGTATATATGATGATAATGGATTCTTCGTATGTTGGGATGCAGGTGGGGCATTATGTCATTGTATGTGTGCTGGGAATGGAATCACCGCATGCTGGGGTGTCGGCGGGGCATTGTGAATAGGTTCAAAGTGTTCTCGTAGTTTCATTTTCCAACGAATTACATTTATGTCTTCATTTTTTCATTAATTATCTGTTTTTTGAAACTCTGGTTTCTAAAAATTGTTATTAATTAGCAGTTTAGTAGCATAGCCCTGCTAGAATCGAGTTGAAAATTCATTTTCATAATTCTTGCATATATTAGCAGCATAGCACCGCTAGAATAGAGTTGAAACTGGACCGGACCGGACTGGACCACCTAGTGTAGTCCGGTCCAGTCCGCATCGCTAATGCGAACATTGTTCATGCTGACTAAGTGTTTTCCTTGATGTTTATAAATGTTTACATTGTCTAGCAGTTTAGCAGCATCGCACCGTTATATAGAATCGAGTTTGAAACTCTAGTTTCTAAATTTGTTCTTAAATTATCAGGTCAGCAGCATAGCACTGCTAGAATCGAGTTTGAAACTCCATTTTCTTAATTTGCTAATGTATTAGAAGTCAAGCAGCATAGCACCACTAGAATCGAGTTTGAAATTCCTTTTTTCTTAATTCTTTTATGTACATGTATCAGTAGTTTTATCAGCATAGCATCGCTAGAATCCAGGTTGAAACTCTGGTTTCTTAATGTTTTCATTAATTTTCAGTTTAGCAGCACTGCTAGAATCGAGTTTGCAATTATATTTTCTGGTGGTTTTCATTAATCAGCAGTTTAGCAGCATAGCACCGCTAGAATCGAGATGAAATTCCATCTTCATAATTCTTGCATATATTAGCAGTTTAGCAGCATAGCACCGATAAAATCGAGTTCGAAACTCTCGTTTCTTACTGTTTTCATTAAATAGCAGTTTAGCAGCATAGCACCGCTATAGAATCGAGTTTGAACTCAATTATATTCCTTTGTTCATCAATTAGCAGTTTAACAGCATATCACCGCTAGAGTTTGAATTTTCATTTTTATCATTAACTAGCAGGGTTACCCGGCGTTGCCCAGGTTAAAGTGATGTGAAACCCTCTGCATATCGTGGATATGTGACGGGAATAGAGGATACTCTTGTTGAAAGCATTACACATATTCTCATAAATTATATATCCAAATAGCATCACAAAACATGATTCATACACACGGAATATAAGTAGTAGCTCACATTGTCGGATCGGATTGATTTTCATTTTAGTTATCCCGATTAACCCGTCCCACCAATAAATAACTATTTATTTATTTACAACTGCGTATACTTCAGAAGTTATAACATGAACATCATAAACACATTAGTTCGCAAAAATAAAAGACGACAATTGGGTTTTACATAGAGTTGTATCAATCAATCTAGTGGGTTTGACTAAGATTTTGAGGACACCTGGTTATCATATCTCCATGAAGATACAGATGTTTTAAAGAAATGTCCAGGTGATCCTCTGTCCATTGTGCAATATACTGGTTAATTATTCTCAGTTTAAAAGAAATGTTGCTATGCAATATATCAGCTACATGTGTCCGACACAGAGCGAGATTTTAAGTTGTTTATGTTAGGGCGATGAGTCTGTTCTAAAACATGAAAGATATACTCTGTATATTGGGCAGATACAACCTTGTCAGATGTCAGTATTGGAGGATCCTGAAAAGTCATGTGCCACTGACTCCGTTTTCTTTTATCTCAGAAGAAGTTATATTTGACGGCACACTGTGACCACTATTGTTGAACAGGCCTTCTATACATTTCCATATCTCTTGTAACTTGTTTGTGGAAACTATATTGAATGGGGCAGACTCAATTGTGTTATAATATTAACATGAGCTATTCTAATATTTTAGCATGCATCATTATCTTCCTCGTAAAGGATACCACTGTTAGAACGCCTTGGTGCCATCTCGATTGTACCCCGTGAAGTTATATATAGAACACATACAGACAAACATATGTTTGCAAATATATCTAGGCACCAAATGTGACGTTTTTAACTCTCACGATTTGATTCCTCGTATCATTTGAGAACAACGTGTATGAATTTGATGCTAATTGGCACTAAACATATGTCTACCAGTTGTGGTGACCCGCCGTCCCTATTTCGGACTCAAGCAGCGCCATATTTGACATCATTAAACCACAAACTTAGACTCACACAAATGGCACCAAGTTGGCGTATTTATACCTTATATAGTTAGATTCCTCGTATCACGGAGAAGAATATGTATTAGTCTGGTGGAAATCGGCGCTAAACATGTTGTTTATCCATTTTTTGTGTGTCTCTCTCTCACACTCTGTGGGCCCCTGTCTCGAATGGCACCACTTCTGACATCTTTAAACCACACAATTAGACTCCTGATATCATGGAGATAAATATTTATAAGTTTGGTGCTAATCGGCGATTAAACAATTTTGTTATCAAATTTAGTGCCCACCCCGCACCATCCCTCACACAAACAGCACTAATATAGCGTCTTTATATCACATGATTTGATTCGTCGCATCATGGATCAGAATGCGTATCAATTTGGTGGAAATTGGCGCTAAAATTATTGTGTATCAATTCTGGTGCCCCTCTCCTTTTCAGTGCATCCCTGACTCGAATGACGCCACTTTTAACAGTTTTAGACTCCCCATACCATGTGGATGATTTTATATAAGTTGTGTAGCGATCGATGACTAAACCAATTCTTATCATATTTAGCGCCTAACCCCCCCCCCCCCCCATCTCACATCCAAACGACACCAATTTGGCGTCTTTACATCACACAATTAGATTCCTTATGGAGAAGAATGTGTATTAATTTGGTGGAATTCGGCGCTAAAATTATGTTTATCAATGTTGGTGCCCCTCTCCCTTTCAGTGCACACCTGACTGGAATGACGCAACTTTTGACAGCTTTAAGCCACCCCATTAGACTCCTCATACCGTATGGATGATTTTGTATAAGTTTTTGTATAACATTGGCGAGTATACAAATTCGTATAAAATTTAGGGCCCCTATATCTCTCATCCAAACGGCACCAATTTGGCGTATCTATAAACCACACGATTAGATTTCTCGTATCACTGAGAATATGTATCAATCTGGTGGAAATCAGCGCTAAACATATTGTTCATCTTTTTTTTGTGTTCCTCTCGCCCTCTATGCATCCTGACTCGAATTCCCCCACGCGTGACAGCTTGTAACATCCTTAAACCACAAATTAAATCACACGATCAGACTCCTCGTATTATGGATAAGAATGCGTATCACTTTGTCGGAAATTGACGCTAAAATTATTGCCTTTCAGTTCAACCCTGACTCGAATGATGCCACTTTTGACAGATTGTGGTGGCAATCGGCGATTAAACCCATGCTCTTCAAACTGAGTGCCCCTCCCACAATCTTTCATCCAAACAAAAGCAATTTGGAGTCTTTAAATCGCGCAATTAGATTCCTTGTATCACGGATAAGAATATATATCAATTTGGTGGAAATCGGCGCTAAAATTAGTTTTATCAACGTCGGTGCCCCTCTCCCCTTCCGTGCATCCCTGACTCGAGGCGCCACGTTTGACATATAAACAAACACATTACATTCCTCGTATCATGGGAATGATTATATAAAAGTTTCGTGGCAACCGGGGCAAACATTGTTTCAACCCCTCCCCTTTTCTGCCCCTGACAACGGCGTCACTTTAAAAAATTCGAAGCCGCACCGTTATCTTTCTCGTAAAAAGTTACCTCTAACAGACCGTTTGGTGCCATATAGATGGTCCCTCGGCGCTAAACTTAGTTTATCAATTTTGGTGCCCCTCTCCCCTTCCGTGCATCCCCTACTCGAACGGCGCCACTCTTGACACATTTAAACCACACCATGAGATTCCTTATATCAATGGGATGATTATATATAAGTTTCATGGCAATCGGCGTCAAATGTTTTTTCTGCCCCACCCCCTTTTCTGCCTCTGACAACAATGGCGTCACTAATCCTAACCCTCACCATTATCTTTCTCGTAAAAAGTTACCCCTCGTAGACCCCGTTGGTGCCATCTAGATGGTGAATTTCTATAGAACACAGACAGACAGACAGACAGACATTCGCAAATATAGATATAGATTAGCAGTTTAGCAGCATAGCACTGCTATTTGAAATTCTATTTTCATAATTCTTGCACGTTTTAGCAGTTTGGCAGCATAGCACCGCCAGAATAGAGTTGAATCTCCATTTTCTTAATTCTTTCATGACCTTGACTTTTATACGTGACCTTGACATTTCAAGGTCACCTTGGAAATGTGAAAATATCGAACTTTACAAGTCTTTCCATAAACCAATGGTAAACTTTTAGGTAGTTATTGTACCAAAAGACATCTGTGTTGCAACAAGTCCACACACACGCATATATTATGACAAGTTATGCTGTGATTTTTTTGTCTCAAAAATCTATATAAATATCCGAAGTTATGTCTTGTTGTACATAAAAATGTTGTCGCCACATATTTCAAATTGCTATAGTTTCTAATGCATATATCGATATCCATTCAAATGAACCTTCCCATGGAGCCTGAATTCCGGAATTTATAAAATAGTGTTGGAGATCGCTATTTGTAATAAATCGTAACAAGGACAGTCGAAAATGTGACTGCTAAATGATAAAAATCCAGAATTTTAACAATGACCTTGACCTTTATACGTGACCTTGACATTTTAACGTCACCATGGATATGTGGAAATGTCGGCCATTACAAGTGTTTCTATAAACCAATGTAAACTTTTAGGTAGTTATTAAATTATTCACGATACGCACTATTTAATGTAAAATTCCAAATACCCAATTATTAGCCATCGTTGCCATGGAAACACAAATTTATCAAATTTGTCCCAATTGATTTTCCTAAAATATTGATAGTCTAATGCAGTACATATTCAGCTATCCAGTAAACTAAAAGGCATTTGTGTTGCAATTAGTTCCGGGTTGACCCCATTTTTCGTCTAGAATCGCCTGTACTAAAAGCCGGCAAACGGTGTGCGGAATTTGTCCGGCATTTGGCCTTGGTCTTTTGAAATGACGGACGCCGCTTAAAACACATTCGTCTTCGGAGAATTGTAATATACCAGTGAAAATATCGCCTTGATAACCTTATGGGAGTGTGTTATATCTCAGGTCATCTTGTACCGATTGGCATGAAACGTTGCTTGTCGTATTTTAAGATACAGGACATGTAGAAATATTGGATAAATCCGACATGAGAGTGATATATTTTAGACGTGAGAAAATCGTGACAGATAGAGAGAGAGAGGGAGAGAGATAGAGAGAGAGATTGGCGTTTATATAGTTTGATAATCAGACTGAAGATACTACATATACACGTATACTAATATAGACCAGGTCAGGAACCTAAGTCTCTTTCCCGAAAATGTTTTGATTCTAAATTTGGTTAAAACATACATAAAAGAGTGCCTGACGGGATAAACTAGTACATGAACTATGGAAATTCACAATGCACATTCAAACATCAGAAGTCGTTAAAATTATAACTTATTTTTTCAAGGAAAATTGGTATCGATTGCGCAATGATTTTGAACATCAAACACAGCTCAACCATTTAATTAGATGTTCGTAAAATGCAGTTTTCTCTTAGGCTCGTAAGTGCAATAACGCCCGGACCTGTACAAAATAAAATAGGCTAATGATATGAATCGATATTGTTTTGACTGTTGCTTTGACGTTGTATCCTGTAAATAACACTTATATGAAACCAAGCACAATCTGCATACCATGCTCTATCGACCGTGACAGCAGTTCTCAAACCACAGTAAAGCTTTTCAGACCGTTTCTAACCGAGTCACCACAATAAACAATAACATTGCAACCCGTATATTATTGACATAGAACTTGAGGATGACAGTGCCATTTCAATACTCTTTTTTGCTAAGGGTACGTTTATACACTGGCAGTATTGCACTGCAAACTGCAAACATTCCAGCTGCAAAATTGCCAAAAAAAATGGTTAATTTCTGCCAGTTATCAACAAATAAGCGATAGTTATGTAGTGATCACGTACGATTGCTGATATCGCTGTGCTGTGTACAATGCATTAAGAACACAGTGCATGTTGGTATTCTTAGGCCAGTCAAAATAATATCACTTGACATTTTTAGAATGTGATATAGCGATGGCCAGCTCCATCGATGGGATGCTGCTGATATATGAGTACCATAAACGCCACCTAGATAATAGATGGTGGGTTTGCACTTGGCTCAACTCGATAATGTTATTGAAATTATGTAGAATTGGTGGGGTGGTGAGACTAGACTACAAACTATACTTCAAATAATATACAATCATATATATATACACTTGTAAATATGTTATACCTATTGTGTTTACAACCCAAATTATTATATATCAGTGTTATAACGGCAATTAGGGGAGGGGTTATGCATAAGTGGATCGCACTTGTCCTCCAATCCGAATGCCAATCTGTATTGTAATATACTTATTGGTAATAAATATGTTTAAACCAACTAAACTTGGCTCGACGAAGAAAACGGACGACTTTCCCGACTTTCGAGAAATCACATTGGTACACATCTGCCTTGTATTGGTGTTTTTTCAACTGGTACCACAAAATTTGCGCCAAGTTTTGACCCTTGAGCAAGGTCGCTCGTACTGTGTCTGTTTCGCACCACCCATGCGTTGAAACGGGTACCTGATTATGAGCAGTGAAAATCTTGTTGGCTGTACCTCCCTCTTTCCCCGGGGAGCAGTAGATGGTTACTGAGGGTTAAGACTCATCGGGGTAATAATTAAGTTTCCTCTCATGATCTTGATATATCGGATATCATGGATATATGAACTGCACTTTTGAAAACAAATATATGTTACATAATTTATTGGTACCTGAAAACATTGAAATTTTAAATATATTTTTTTGCCATAACAGTAAAGTAAATGAGGTTATAATATATAATGGATCGATGGTTCTTAAATATTGTGTTACAATAAATCGCTTGTACCAAATTTCATAAAGAAATTCCAGATAGATTATGAGGAAAATCCATTTTGAAATACCAGGATTTTTTTGGGCAAAACGTGCATCTGACCATTAACGTTATTGCATGAATTTGTTGTGACCCAATGGTAAATCGGGAAGCGGAGGTTGGAGTTATACTTTGCGGCACGACAAGCACGTACCATAACATTAACATTATCACACAAATGTTTTGTTCTGTGTGCATTACACTGAAGATTGCATAGCTTGTAATATACTGAAATTTAGGTCGATATTAATTATTGATATATTTAATTGAACAAACCTGTAGACTAAATTGTTTAAGTCCAATTCAACATTTTTATTGTTATTGAAAGTTTTTTAATCTTCTGTATTTTATTGTATTTCGCAAAGATAATGAATGGGCGTGCAATAATAGCCTAGTGTTCATTTCCATTGGTAGCTTCTTGTTTATAATATAACTAGCTGATGTGCCCGACATCGGGCTATTTAGGGATTTCTTTGTGATCGCCTCCATCTTGGCAGAATATACAGCGTCTTGAAAAACTATTGTTCGATCGGTCCAGAAACATACCTACATGAGCGTGTATGAGCGAGGTCAATGTCAAGGCCAAGGACACGGCCGCACCTGAAATTGGACCCGCCCATATTGTTTCCGGGATCAAAGTATGCCTACATACCACATTCGAGTCGGATCGGTCGAGCAGTTTTCAAGTCTATAACACATACATACATACATACATACACACAGACAGAAGTTCCATCATATATAATACACTAGCTGATGCATGTGCCAGACTTCGTCCGGGCTATTTAGGGATTTCTTTGATAGCCTCAGTCTGGAAAAAAATATTGTTCGATTGGTCCAGAAACATGCCTATATGAGCGTATATGAGCGAGGTCAAAGACACGGTCCCAAGTGAAATTGGACACACCCATATTGTTCCCGGGATCAAATTTAGTAGGCCTACATTCGAGTCGGATGGGTCGAACAGTTTTCGAGTCTATAACACATACATACATACATACATACATACATAAACACAGACAGACAGAAGTTCCAAATATATAATAGACTAGCCGATGAGCCCGACGTTGTCCGGGCTATTCAAAAACCAAATTTCAAGTCGATAGCTCTACCCGTTTCCGAGATCTGGTCTGCGCATGCGCGAAGCTGGCGTCGCACGGGCTCGGCGACCCGATAAAATTCGTATCCGGGTCAAGATATTTTCACTTTGTCCGGGCTATTCAAAAACCAAATTTCAAGTCGATAGCTCTACCCAGCCCGACGTTGTCCGGGCTATTCAAAAACCAAATTTCAAGTCGATAGCTCTACCCAGCCCGATAGCTCTACCCGTTTCCGAGATCTGGTCTGCGCATGCGCGAAGCTGGCGTCGCACGGGCTCGGCGGTCCGATAAAATTCGTATCCGGGGCAAGATACATTCACATAGCAAATTTCAAGTCGATAGCTCCACCCGTTTTCGAGATCTGGTCTGCGCATGCGCGAAGCTGGCGTCGCACGGGCTCGGCGACCCGATAACATTCGTATCCGGGGCAAGATACATTCACATACCAAATTTCAAGTCGATAGCTCCACCCGTTTCCGAGATCTCGTCTGCGCATGCGCGAAGCGGGCGCCGCACGGGCTCGCCAATACGACAACGTCCACCGCCTGGTCAAACTACACACACGTACCAAGTTTGGTCCCGATCGGTCGAGAATTGTAGATTTGTATAAATGACAAACATACAAACATAAAGACAAACAAACAGACAGAGGTCTTCAAAATATATATGAGACTAGCCGATGAGCCCGACGTTGTCCGGGCTATTCAAAAACCAAATTTCAAGTCGATAGCTCCACCCGTTTCCGAGATCTCGTCTGCGCATGCGCGAAGCTGGCGTCGCACGGGCTCGGCGACCCGATAAAATTCGTATCCGGGGCAAGATACATTCACATACCAAATTTCAAGTCGATAGCTCCACCCGTTTCCGAGATCTGGTCTGCGCATGCGCGAAGCTGGCGTCGCACGGGCTCGGTGACCCGATAAAATTCGTATCCGGGGCAAGATACATTCACATTGTCCGGGCTATTCAAAAACAAAATTTCAAGTCGATAGCCCCACCCGTTTCCGAGATCTGGTCTGCGAATGCGCGAAGCTGGCGTCGCACGGGCTCGGCGACCCGATAAAATTCGTATCCGGGGCAAGATACATTCACATACCAAATTTCAAGTCGATAGCTCCACCCGTTTCCGAGATCTCGTCTGCGCATGCGCGAAGCTGGCGTCGCACGGGCTCGGCGACCCGATAAAATTCGTATTCGGGGCAAGATACATTCACATACCAAATTTCAAGTCGATAGCTCCACCCGTTTCCGAGATCTCGTCTGCGCATGCGCTGCACGGGCGTCGCACGGGCTCGCCAATACGACAACGACCACCGCCTGGTCAAACTACACACACGTACCAAGTTTCGTCACGATCGGTCGAGAATCGTAGATTTGTATTAATGACAGACAAACAAACAGACAGACAGACTGACAGAGGTCTTCAAAATATATATGAGATGACACGAGTAAAATATTATACTCGACGGAGATATTGATCGCAAGGGCTGCAGCATCCACCGGCTCACTGGTTAGGTGGTTCATTGACACTTAAGAAGGGGATTTTCAAATCGACCTTGTCTTAAAATGCACTAAGGTGGAAAATGACAATGCATGGTATCTCGGAATTATTTATTCATATGCAAAACAGTAACGATTGGTACCTCGGGTTTATCCTATTGTTCCGTTGGCAGGGGTTTACTTTTGTACTGTCGGTTGGGTGCTGACAAACTATTGAGTCCGTGGTAATTTAATACACTTTTATTTGACACAAAAACCGATACTCCAGCTAAATGAGAGATGTACATCAATTTGTTGACACAGTCTGTATTAATAAAACAGTTAAAATGCCTGGATGCTGGAACATAAACATCGAACTTCTCGAATGTAGATCATATGAAGTCGGCTGCATATAATAATGAAACATACATCGGATTCTCGACTGTAGCTGCACAATATACTAAACTGATTATGATACTGAAACAAGGTTGATGTTCTAACGTAATATTCTGTGTGTCGAATTTTAAACATTGCCGAATATTTATACTGAAGCCGAAAAATTGACACTTTTAAATAGCCGAAAGCAGTGTCTTGTCTGATTAACCAAATTGCACATTGAAGCGACAATTGAGTGACGTGTTATCAATTAAACAATGTACAAAGATTGTAACACTATATACTGTGAATTATATCAGGTATACAAACGAACACACATGTTGATTTTTTTTAAATAATTTCGATATACATCTTATTGAATAACACCGAACTAACTTTAGGCAAAACTAAAAACTGAAAAATAAAATTATTATTAAACCTACGTTACATTAACCCTTTACCCAACAAACCGGCCAAAATCGGCCAAATAAAGCTTCAACAGCCTAAAATATCTTCGGTCTGTCTCAATAGAACCATACAAATATGGATATCATTGGAACCGGCTCCTTGACCACATTGTGATAGTTACAGTTATGCCCTGTGCCAATGCATTCTCTTATATATGCGAGTCGACCATAGGTCGCCTCGCATATATAAGAGAATGCATTGGCCTAAAAAAAATCTTTTTTTACCATTTTTCCTTACATTCTTTAACAATTTTATTATTTCTAATGTGTTAAGCCAATGCATTCTCTTATATATGCGAGGCGACCTATGGTCGACTCGCATATATAAGAGAATGCATTGGCACAGAGCCCTTCTGTTGGATAAAGGGTTAAAAAAAAACTGTTAGACCAACAATGACGTTCAGTAATAATAAATCCATTATCAACTGGTTAACTTAACATCATTGTACGAGTTTGTATAAGTAAGTAAGTCAATATGTATTCATTTATTTGCTGTGACATCATAGGCTCGAGTTTTACCTCGCGAGACGACAAACGCACGCAATAACTTTAACATGTTCACAAAACTGTGTTGTTCTATGTTTGTTGCACACTCTAAAGATTGCAGCTTGTAATATTCTGATATTTGGTCGATATATGTGTATATAATTGAACAAACGTGTGCTTTATGTTGACTATACCTAATAAATTAGTAAAGAAATGTTCTGTTGACGTAATCGGTTTATGTTATTCAAGGACAATACAGAAATGTTTATGGAACGTTTTGAAATCTTCTGTATTTCGCAATAATAAACGAATAGGAGTGCAATAAATAAAATAGTATGACATGTCTGTATATTTGTCTGTCTGTCTGTCTGTCTGTTCGATATATTTACTGCAGACGCCTGGACCGATTTCAACCAAATTGTGTGTGGTTACTCGGAGTATCCCGGTGGATGTTATAACGGCGTTGGTTATAAAAAGAAACAGTGAAAACAAATTAAATTCAAAATGTTTAAACGATAAAAATGTGCTTGACGATCACGAAGGGGCCGCCGCGCTTTCTAAGATTTAAATGTGCGCGAAGCACACAAGGGGGCAACAGGCCCCTACACTGTAAGAAATAATTGCCTATAACGTGTGTAATTAAAAACACCTGAGAGATAAATTTATAAGACATGTGATATGTTTTAGTGAAAACACACATGAATTATAATTAAATCACCCGTGTTTATGTAAAAACATGTCACAGTGTTTTATAATAAGCACTTCATTCGATTTTGAATAAACACCAGTGTTTAAATCAAAACATGTCATATATAGTGCTTTAAAATAAACACTCCATCCAATTATGTATAAACACTAGTGTTTATATTAAAACCTATTTTACCGTTTTGTAATAAACACTCAACGTGTATTTTATTCTCAAAAACAAATTCCGGTACAATTTGTTTAAACAATATTTATTTCTACCCTCAATTAATACATGTATACATGAAACAAGAATTTGAACATTGTGATTTATATGACAGATTAGAACAGAAGAGGGTGAAGAGGATCTAACAACAAGCGGGTCACCGCTTATTTGAAGTTATCTCCTCGGAAAAGAAAAGCATGCAGAATAGTATGTAGAAGGAGCGTATGCCAAGAGGCCGAGTTAAAGAGAACAGGTTGAGGGGAAATGAAAATAACAAGAAAGCAAAACATTAAGAATAGTATAATTATTATGAATCAGTTGAGGCAGAAGAGATGGAAAGAGTGGGACAGAGAGTGAGTTACCACTGCTATGTGTTTACAAGCATTCTCAAATATATCTATCTTTATAAATTTGTTTTTCATGATGATTGACATTTAACGAAAATATAACGGAAATTCACTGAATCGGGCAACTATGCTACTTGATTAAGTGGACGTATTGGCCAAAGTTTTATTCAGTACTGATATGATTCCATATATTATGATAAAGGACTGAAACGTCCACTTCTGGTAATAAAAGTTTGGGTTGTTTTAAAGATTTTGTGGTTGGTGCTAAGTGTTAAAGATTTTGAGCCATCCAGGAGTATTTGTTTCTAATGACATAAAACATTCATCCCTGATATGATTGTATAAAGGCCAGACTAAAAGATACAGCTCCGTTACAATTCAACAAATTGTTCAACCTCTTCGCCAAAATGTTCGTTGGTTAACTTGTGTTTGGGTTGGTCGTCAATTTGGTAAGATATGAATATTATGTTCTTAAACTCGTGGAACTAGGTTGTTTCGAATTAGTTCGGTCTGATTTCCATGTGCATGCAACTAACTAATCGACGTTGAATGAAAGCTTGATTATGCTTTAGAATATTATATACATTTAGAATTAAAGATGGCATTTGTTCGCTGAGATTGAGATTAATTTTATGTTTGACTATAATTATTATTAATTGTCATTTTTTTAAAGGCACGTGAGGCCTTAGTTGTCGAAAATATTCATATTTGTTCCAATCACCGTAAACAGAAAAACATTAAAACGCATACAGTTTCGTTCATATATACCATGACCATCACGTAAACAGCATGTTATCATAAATACCTATTATATTTTACCTAAGCAAGAGCCTGATTGTGTTACAGAAGACAGCACAATGCTACTGGCTAATCACACACAAATGACATAAACGCTCTTTATTAGTTCCATATCAGGAATTCACCAACAAAGAACGCTCTTTATGTTAACCATCATAATATAAACAAACACCAGAAAAGTAACTTTTTATGCTTTTGTTTACATAACAGTGGTCAAACATTTGACAATAACATACTGTTTATGCGATATTTCTTATTTGTATACGGACAAAGTCTGTCTACATTTTGATGTTCTTTCTGTTTGTGGCGGTTTTTGACGGGTGGAAATATTTTCACAGGATACCCACCGCCAAGACCAACCGTACCTTTAATCCGACTTGTTCCTTAACCCTACCATGATTGGAGCTGCGCTTCTGCAGCATTAAAGATCATGTGCCATTGATTCTATTATATATGCGAGTCTCCCATAGGGAACCTCGAATATATAAGAAAATGCATTGGCTTACAATGTCAAGGTAAATATTTTTAGGCCAATGTATTTCATTATATATGCTAGGCTCCCTATTATGGGAGACTCGCATATATAAGAGAATGCATCGGCATGTGGTTTTCGCAAAATTTCAGGAAGCTCCAGTCATGAAATTAAGGTAACATCCATAAATGTCTCAAATATCTTATAATAGAACGAGTCGTGGGTTTCTTGTAAATCCATAATTATAATATTTAAAGTCACGTAGTTTCTGGTAAATCCATTATGAGAATTTTAAAGTCACGTGGTTTCTTTTAATCAAATGCTGTGAATTATAAAATGTTCTGATAAAAATCTTGTGTATAGTTTCTTATATAATTCAGTGATTCTTTATGTGTATTCCAATTCCGTGTAGTTCCCGTGTAATTCCATATACGTTTAGACCAGTGATACATGTACTTTATATCAAGTTATACGGTATAGACCCTATTGTGTGTTAAACTCCTAAATATATCCTATATTTCGTTCTATGCAGCAGCAGAATTACGGCGATATTTTTATCGATATTTAGTTGTGAACAATGGATGGGCCACTCTTGAAGATTTTATTGCGGGAACACAATGCCTAATATACCAGCTAACAATGCTGATGAAATATGTCTCAGTTGGAATTTAGACTAAAGGTCGTATTGTGAAGTATTGGGTGCGTATCTATTCAGATTCGTAGATATTTGGTTCGCATTTAGAGGCTTTCTGATGTGGTGAATCATGGTGAATGAGAAATTAACCTCGAATGATATAAGCCGTAGTTGTAACAATTTGTAGGAAGGATTAGTTGTTTTAACGGCATTCTGAGATTGTGCGTTCGTGAAACCAATATAT
The DNA here is from genome assembly GCA_032622095.1 of Siphonodentalium dalli. Lineage (NCBI taxonomy): Eukaryota > Metazoa > Mollusca > Scaphopoda > Gadilida > Siphonodentaliidae > Siphonodentalium > Siphonodentalium dalli. Next base: position 63,651,801 of record CP136069.1, read on the forward strand.
TTAAAATTATAATTTATACATGCCTAATAATATGACCTTGATTGTTTTTTTGTTTTTTTTGCGTTACAATTTTTTTTTTTTTTTTTTTTTTTTTTATTCTGACTATGGATGACTATGGTTCTCTTCTCATTTATCTCCTGTGCGTTTTCGGGCATATCACTTGGTGACGGATGCGATCTCACATGGTGTGAATTATCACGATAATTACGATGGTGGTTTTTGGACCTTATTGTGACTTCCTTGATTTGAGTTTCCATGTAAAGTAGTTGCTCGATTCGTTTCATGTTCACTCTGTTGTTTTGTGGCTTGGTTGTTGGTTTCATTTAGAGTTTATCGATCAGTATCATCAGAGTCATTCAAGTCGTCAACTAAAATAGAGTTTTATAGGAACTGTTTTCATCATATTTCGGACTACTGGTAGCATGTTTATGCGCGCTTGTGTCGATTATGTTTTTGGTTGAACCACTGTTATTGATGAGCACATATTTGATTAAATCTAGAGTTGATTCCATTGAGAGCATGCGAAGTTAAAGGCACGGGCGGCGTTCGTTGCTGAAATATTCATATTTGTTCAAATCGCCATCAACAGAAGGCATATTAAAATATATATAGTTTTGTTCATATGCCAAACATAATCAGCACGTAAATAGTATAATGTCGTCAAGACGTACGATGGTGTACGTAAACAAGAGCCTGCTTCTGTTTACATAACACAGTGCAATTCTATTGGTTAATCACACAAAAATGATATAAACGCTCTTTATTATTTCCATATCAGGAAAACAGTAACAAATAACGCTCTTTATGTGTATCATGTCCGGATCTAAACAAAAGCCAGGTAACGTTTTTTGCTTTTGTTTACATAACAAAGGGGAAAACATTGACAATAACATACTGTTTATGCCATATTTCTGATTGGTATAAGAACAATGTATGTCTATATTTTACTATTATTTCTGTTGTGGGGGTTTTTGACGGAGGTGAATATTTTAACAGCATATATACCCACAACCAACGCCGCCCGTATCTTTAACTACTGGAAACTGCATGCGATTTCTCGCCGCAAGAACATATTAAGTTTATTATATTGTTTGTCAATGCATTTTGTCTTGTTATAGTCATCATATTCAATACTTTCTGATATTGCTCGTCAGTGGCATTTTCGATATGCTCTGGTTCACTACTTAAATTCTCATTTTCATTTAGTGTGTCGTTGGTTTTATTTGTTGTTTCACTGGGTGCTTTCGTTAATTCAGAGTTGTTACTGCTTATTTGTATGTAGTTTTTGGGATTTACTTTTATTTTAAAGACATATTATGGACTTGTTCGGGTTCGTTAAACTGTTAAGTTAGTATTCAGGCACTATGTCAACCCAAGGAATGTAGCATTCTACTACATCGTCGAAAATCTCAAACAAGTCGACCTTATACCACTCCATAAAAAAACATCATCTGAACTACGCTTAATTGAAAATATTTATTTCTAGATTCGGGACGCAACTATCGGCGATAAAGTAACGAAAACGATTTCGTCATCGAAGGTCAATAAATTAAGTTAATATATAATAATGACGGTGTGTGTTGTCAGTTTGGATTAATATTTGTAAAACATAACGACTTTGAGTAAGAGTATCCATTTCTATTTGTTCACCCTACCGGAGTCTTTCACATCACTTTAAGAGTTCCCATATAACCCATGTTTGAGCTGACAACTTTTCTCAGTGCTTTAATGTTGTCTTTTGTTGATTCAATGTCCATTCTAATTCCACGAATATCGTTTTTGAGTTTTGAAACGCCAGAGCATCTCTAGTCGGCTGTGCGCTCTATATCTAGCTCCATTGTCTTGACATTTTCTTCTACACTCTAAGAATTAGGGGTTCTTTGAAGAACTCAAGGGTTCTCTGTAAGAACTCAAAGGTTCCTCTGTGTCAGAAAAGGTTCTCTGTAATCGATAGGGTTCGTCGGTGTGTAACTAGGGTTTTCTTGGATGCTGAAGGGTTCTTCATGACCAAACAATAATGCAGTTGATACATGTGCCATGGAGCCGAATTGAGTGATTAACATGAATAAAACATCAACCAGAGAGAAAGGAGTACGTGTTTGTTCGCAGGGTTGGGGAATGGTAATGTATAATAGTAATGCATTGCAATGCATTACATTTTCTCAAGTAATGCAAATTAATGTGTACTGCACACTTTTCTGCATCATATAATGCAGACTTTTACGCCTAAAGCAAATGATGTAGGCCTACTACTAACCAAAATGGTGAGTAATTCAAGTTCAATTTGAATTACATGTGTGATGTTTGCCTCTTGGAAATGAGGACTGCTTGCTTTCATTCTTACCAAATAAACCTTGAAATAACAGTGTTTTCTTTACGACTGTTGGTGTTGGTTATCTTTTATAAATATTGCTGCACCTGTTGTTTAAATTTAAATTATTATATTAGTCAATAGTGAAGTGCCATCAGCTGGCAGAATTCCTGGAACAATTAGTAGGAGACGCGAGTCGTTTCAGCGTTGGGTCGGCATCGATCGGTGGTCAGGTTGGGCATAGTCGAAGTCTACAGACTACAGTTACCAAGTTTTCTCCACTCGATTCTCTTAAAATGCACCCTAATCGGTTAAATTCTTTCGATAATTCTATCTAAATACATCTTAGCTATTATTCGGATCAGCTCTCCCCGTCGAAAAAGTGATAGTTGGACCAAAACGACACTTGAGAAAAGTTTGTTTACAATATCAACGTATTGAATACGTGGAGCCGACAAAGTTATCGCACGTTCGTCGGCTAATCGTAAAGTACACACAAATATGTGTTAAAGTGCAGACTAATTCACCACCTTCGTGTATTCAAGAATATGAATCGCACCAAAATTAAGCGAATTGTAAATGGAATGTGTAGGTATAAGCTGCCATGTATATATCATTCCCCAAATGCTTCAATATAATGACAATCTATTAGTTATTATAAAAAACCTCAAAGTTTACGGAACGTCGCGTTATACGTAAGAGCGCAAACATACTATATTATCATCGTACGCTATTTCGGTGTTGGGCCGATCGTTCAATGTAACATAATTATGTTTGTCCTGAACTAATGTCTGTGAAGAACGATTGTTAAGTTAATATATGAACTATCCATGTCGTGTGAAGACTTATAATAAAAGGTTCCCTGAAGAACCATGTTGGGATATATTATGAACAGGGTTCTCTGAAGAACCCTCTTATGGTTTATCTGTGGAACCTTATGATATGGTTCTTCAGTAGAACCTTATGATGGGGTCATTTGAAGCACCAAATAAGGTGATCCTATTGTGACAAGGTGAAGAACCTTTTTCGGTTCTCTGAAGGAATTCTGGTTATAGGATTGTATTCTGCAGAATTTATCCGACATCTGATTTATTATCTGGTCGTTGTTATTCGTTCGATCTACAAATTGATTCATTGTCGTAGCTAGTTTTTTCGAGTATGTCGTATTCTGTTCCTTCATCTCGTGAACTGTTTTGTACAAGTCTGTCAAACTGTGAATCAGCCCATATTTAGTAGTGACATCTATGGTCCCAGCATTACTTTTGGTGACTCGATATTTTCTTTGTATAGGGAAGCAACATTTATAGCTTGACTTTTTATTTTTACTTTTGTTGCAGTGAGTACGTCAGAAATATGTCAAATTTGCTCATCAAGTAAACATAACATCATCTGTTAGATGTCATGAGAATATTTTACAGCAAGTGACGATTCTCAATCAGTGGATATTTCCCGATTTGCTCTCCGTTGTTCGAGAGAGCTGTTTCTGGATTTAGAAAGCTGCGTTATGTCCTCAAAAAGTGAGATGCGCATTTCTTTGAGAGTTGATGCGCATCAATTTGTCGATTTCAGAAGCACATCGACAAATATCCCTTTGGTCGTGTTCCTAACATACCAATGCACCAAAGAGGTGGCGAAGTCCACTGTCCACTGTCCTAACCCTAACACTAACCCTAACCCTACACACGACATGGATACCGAGTCAGATTCGGTTAATTTCACGAAAGTCATCGATAGGTCTGTACATGTTGGTTCATTCAAGTTTATTGACGCTAAGTTATCAAGTTTGTGCACGAATTCATGATAGTCAGAATCTATGTGTATTTCATATCGGTATTCATGGACATACCATGGAACGATGTCGTTCAACCTCTGGTTCGTCTGTCCCATTGAGAATTCTATCTATCTAGTTCTTTACAAACGTTGCAAATCGATCAATGTAAAAGCTTTCTTGTACATTTTTGAATGGTGCATGGGGGACAAGACAATGCCCGCGAAAAGCAGTATAGAATTTGAAAGTAACTTGAGAGAGTAGATCGTTATATGTTACTGGTACTTAATCTACGCTAACACGCCGTTGCTTCATTTGCGAGCTTCTTCGATACAGCATCACAACTGTCATTTTTATACATATTAGTTACTCTAGTTTGGGTTAATTCTTGAAACCATTCAAAATGATGAAAGAATCTCTGGCGATTGCTTGTGCCGTCTTTGTCTTTGGTGAGTATTTAGAGTATATATCTATTCACAATCTGACAAAGTTACATAACAATTCTGCAGGCAAAATTCATGCACCCGATCCTTACAATGGTATGCGCTACCAGCGTGAACCTGTTTAAACTGTTACTATCTGGCAGCGCTATCAAGATCTGTTCTTTATATCTTGAGATCCGATCTTCGTCTGCCGGCACCGATAACATTGTTAACATTTTTAATGAAGAAGAAGTTATTTTAATGAGTGTTGTTTTTTTAAAGAGATTTTTTCTGAAGAAATTATTTTAAAGCCCAATAGGTGAATTTGACTTATATTGACCGACGTTTCACACTTGTGGTGTTGTAAACTATAACAGACAAATCCGTTATATAGTTGTTTTTTTTAAGGTGTCAGTGCTGCCATCCAGGGCCTAACTTGTTTATACCGTCATACTATAATTCATCACCGAGTAATAGAAAATAGCTGAAATCATAGAAATTGGTATTTCTTACAAACAATTGTAGAATTGTAGAAAACTCTTCACAGTATTGACCCCTGGTAGGAGTCTGGTATGTAACAGGAGCATTGATTCGCGCTCGCGTACACCGCCGGCAAGTTACCGGGAAATAACGAAAGCTACAATGATCTACGATTCGGTCATTTTTCGCTATTCATAGGCAAAGGATGTCATAAAATCTTATATTATATGTTTGCTTATAAAATGGCGGAAAATTACCGAAACGTAAATCGTCGTATGTGTCTCTGAGAAGCTACATGTTAGATATTACTGTCGGTTCGACGGTTTCGGGCCGTCATAATTGACGGTCCCATACCGTTTCTTCAGTTTGACAGTGTTTTACCGTTATTATATGTGCCCATGAAAATTTTTTAAATTAAATATTTTCGTAATTCAAAGTCATGCCGTCAAAATTCAATAGTATATTTATCGGCGACCATATTATATACGGCAATGACTCCATACAGTATGACTGAATCTTACTCTGCTGATATTTACTATGTATATAATATCGACATTCATTATGTGTTAATCGGGTCGGTACGTATATTGATGAGTACGTAATTCTCATTCCGGGGTTAACTTGAAGTTACCGCTTTAGTACTAAGATAATTTTTTCGCCATTTTATTTGGCTTTGCATATTTAATACAAATTATTGTTTTTTTGGGAAACTTTTACCTTTTCTATTGTGGACAGCTGTTAAGACGGTCTGATTTCGATTCCTTTGATAACCGGACAAGTTTCAATTCTGCGAAAATCGGCTTAATCGTTGACAATTTCAACCAAATTAGAGAGCAGAGATTCGTGCCAATCGATTCGTGGCACGATCGGGGGTCTGAGTTCATTCGACTCAGTGATGATGTTGAAATTGACAGTGTCGTGACTTAGTATCAAAACACTGGCACATTTTCTGACACAAGAGGGTGCAGGTAAAATTAACACAAGCTTCGATGTCAACCAATAGTGACAATAATAATAACAACGACTCAACGAGCAGCTATTACTATTATAATGTTGACAATCCAGTTGACAGTGTTCTGAATCTGATTGTTTCAAAGCACATGGATGTACATTTACAAGAGAGGATATACATGTGCATGTACTGTATGCACCAGTATAATTCACAAGAGCTTCAGTGTCAACAACCACACCGTAAACAATGTACTGACGCCGCGCAGTGACGGATGATCACATATCTACAATTCCGACTTTACAATTACACGGACCAATTCATCATGTGTTCATCAATTTTCATTGAAACGTGTGGATATGAGACATTGTCATCATTCGCCATGTTATCGTCAGGTTATTACGACAATTTACCGGGAGTACACTATTGGTTGGGTGTTCTTATCAAACTATCTGGCTGACTCACTGATATTGATACTAAGTGGTTGTGATACCAGTATACAGTTTGATGCATCATGCTTTAAAATTTCATGGAAAATGTGCGACTAGAGGAGAACATTGTCGCCAAGTCATTGCGCACAGTTTTTATGGGTTCTGCTGTTGTCTTGAAAGTTCCAATCTCAACTAGCTGTTATTGATATACAGTACCAGTCAAAAGAAGTGGTAAATTAAGCGCGCTATTTTCGCGCCCAATATCGCAATAATATTGCAAGTGGAAACGCTTATAAGCATGTCGCTTGTGATATTATTGCAATATTTTGCGCTTAATATCTCAATATTTTGCGCTTAATATTGCGACATCTTGCGCTCAAAAGTGTGACATTTAAATCGAAGTATTGCTTCTTCTATATTGGTTATTGTATAAATAGAGACAATGTTTTAGATATGTATATAATTAAAGTTGTAAATGCTATATGTACACTATATGTACACTATATGCACAGTATTTATCTAATATAAATATAACACTATCGGGTCTGTATGAAATTTAGCGCGCTTAGTATCGCAACATTTTGCGTTCAATATTGCAATAATAAGCGCGACAGATTTTTGGTAGTGTGCTATAATCACGCCTTTTTCTAAATTAAGCACGCTCAATGTCGCAATAAAGGTGCGCCTAAAAATACCACTTCTTCTGACTGCTACTCTATTCCCCTGTTAAAACAAAAACTGTGTTTACAAGTGACTGGACAATTTCACGCCTTACATGTTACCAAAAAGTATGCCATTAAGATATTTTACTTTTACATGTACATAAATTTGAGTTTTAACTGTGAAACATGTAGCTTTGTTCTTTTTATGACTTAAAAGGGCATGCCGATTCATGTTTTAGAATGGTCGAAATTAGTATTACTCATAACTGAATAGTGATGTGTTGGTTTATCAGCTATTACTAGTATCGTTTTTTATTTACAGCCATATGTATAGTTAGTGAAAGGCGAACACATTACGCGTGCGCAGCCTTTTCCGGATTAAATTATATGTGGCAGATAACAAGCTTGATCCTCTGCAAACTGCAAATTTTCATAACTATTGTCTATCACTTTATGTATTGAGGATTTTTTACATGTCATAAAAACAATGATCGTAACATAAGAACTAAGATGTATTTTTCAGTTACGAATAATACTAGTTTAGACCATTCAAAAACATATGAAGCGTAATGCCCACCGGGAAATCATATTGTCACCATAGAACCTGGCTAATTCTATGGTAAATTAGCAAATTAAGAGAAACAAATTGGTGTTGACCCATGAAAAATACTATTGGTCTGGCCTTTATTAGTTACGGTCTTGATATTAATTAAATGGTGCTGAACCGTAAAAAATACAACGGTCTGACAGTTATTGGTTACGCTCTGCCAGTTACTTAAACGGTTTTATACCGTGGAACATGATACGGTCTGACCGTATGTTTAACGGTCAAATGTTGGCAGCTATGTTGCGCGGTCTCAGACCGTTAAAACGACGGCATTTTTTTCTAACAGTGTACAGTGAAATACGATTATTTTATTGTAGCTTTTTGTTATTTCAATGTAGCTTGCCGAATGACGTCATGACATCATCATCGTTTGAAAGCGGTTTGCCATCTATCAGCTGCCCGGTGTCCGAAATTTGGGTCAACTAGGTGTTGCTTTCCATGTATTGTTTAATTTGTTGTGCTATTATGAGTGAAATGCTCCATAATTTAGCAATGTTAAGCATTAATAAGTCGCATATAATAAAAAGAACACCTACAATATTTGTTTGATTATCTGAAACATCTCATTCGTGTCTGGAAAGAAATGCTAAATTTTTACTTGTGGCTTGCAGCCGCCTGTGAAAATTCGATATTTCTTTCCAGACACTCATGATATATTTCGGTATTCAACATACAAACTATAGGTATTCTCTATATACTGATTATGTGTTCACATATCTCATTCAGTGTTACCATGACAACGCTTGATTTGCATGTTTTTTTTAATATTTGACAGTTCTCCAGGCAGATTTAACGACGGCGGCGTGTCCCGCGTCAGTGTCAACCGATTGTACTATGAGTACGGATTGTGGGTAAGTTCTCACCTGTGCTATATGTGCACGTATAAGTGCTCAGCTATATGTGTAGGCTCGCACGCTGTCAAGGTTGTATGTAAATTTGTCAGGCAGTTCGTCGCATATTTAAAGGCTGTAGTTTACTATCATATTAACAAGCTGCACGTCCTTGTTGTTATGGTAAAAATATCAAACATCAGGTACAATTATTTTAGATTATTCCTTATGCAGATCAAAAATGAACAAATACTGAAATGCTAGGTTCAAATTTGCATATTCATTTCTATGGGGGAAAAGAAGAGATAAGATGATTTGTATCTAGTGTTAACCCTTTCATGACTGGACCTTCCGCGAAAACCATGTGCCAGTGAATTCTCTTATAAATGCGAGTCTCCCATAGGGAGCCTAGCATATATAAGAGAATATATTGGCCTAACAATATTTACATTGACCTTTTAAGCCAGTGTATTATATATTCGATGCTCCTTTTGTGAGACTCGCATATATAAGAGAATGCACTGGCACATGATCTTTAACGCAGCTCCCATCGTGAAAAGGTTAAGGTGAATAGATAAAATCGTCAACCCGTGTCTGTTCACGTGGTATGGGTTTTTACCTAACCTCTACCCCAATAGGGGCCCACCGCTCCTGCTAAATTCGTCCGAAATCGAATAATCGTCCAGTGCGGCGCAATCGCGAGGCTCCTGTGCGTTTCCGGCGAGAGAAAGTCTACCATGCCCAGAAATTGAGCTCAGGTGGCATTATTGTGAGCAGCTTATATAAGATAATTATGTTTCCCCTCAATAAAAGGCCATTTTGTATATGTAAAGCTGCTCTTGGTCCACAGCATTCAATAAACCTGAAATTATGTGTATTTTTTCCCAACCTCATCATTTCCAGTGTTTTTTACTATGCCAAATTCGAAAGCATTCTGAGTGGAGCATGTGCCCAATTTTACTACAATCATCAGTTTATTGTCATCTTGGTATTATTTTTAATATTGCCGATCAAAATCATTGTCATGTGGGGATCGTATAAGTTTGTTAAAATAAATTTTATAAAACATCACAAAATGATACGTCGCCTTTGCGATAACAAGCTACACGACGGATGCGCATTCGGCGAAAGTGCATCAGTCCGAAATCGTCACCTCAGTGTGCTTTCATGTTGATTTCGATACTTCACGGTTTCCGTGAAGCTACTTTTTTCTGATATGAAGGGACGTGGCGCCGGGGATATTATCATAGGCGTGTATTCCACCAAACGGACGTGACAAAAGGGGAGTTTCTAACCCTCCAACAAATTTTTCAATAGCTGGAAAGTTCATGCCTCACACAGCATTTGTTGGAAATATTACATCACTCATAGGTTGAAATTGTTAACTGGTTGATTTTCCAACAACTAATTTGTAATTAGTGGGGGACATTTGTTGTGTTAGATCAACTCTAGCAAATCATTTCAATATTTAGTCATAATTTTGGTCTTAAATTGTTATCAATTGGAAATAATTAACATTATAGATAGTGTTAGTTTGATCAGGTTTGTTGGAAATTTCCAACAGTTGGAAAATTCAAACCCAGTGGTCCCCTATCTGGACGTCGGCCATATTGAATCGGATGTGTTTGGTAAAAATGTGGGGTGTCTTACAACCTACACCACTCTTTGTTCGACCTGAATCGGTATCAGGGTCGAGAACTTGCATGGGTTCCCTATTTGAATCCCTTTGGCGGCGGCCATGTTGGATTCGGTTGGGGTGTGTGTGGAAATAGAGTCTTGCCGTCATCATGCAACACCCTTTATTTGAGTTAAATATTAAAATTTTCAAATAAGGAATAGAAGTCACATTTAAAAAAAAATCGTCGTATACGATGAGTAAAAGCTGAAAACGGCAGCCATTTCGTAAAAGCGGCCATTTTGAATATGTCGGCCATTACGATTGGTTTGTCTGAAAAAAATCAGTCTTCATAATTGACATTCACTGCATGGCCATTCATTCCAAATATCATGTTTGCATCATAAATTGAACGATTCTGTTACTATTTGACACTTAGCCGCCGTATATATATTTTGCAATGGTAACATCTATATTTGCCCTGCAAAGAGCCAAATTTGTGCAAAAATATTAAATCAAATGTCATTATTCACGGCTATAACGCCTATAGTATACTAAATTATCGATGAAATGTGTGCAATTATTATTATTTTTTCTCGTTTTCGAACTGGAGCCATAAAAATGTCGCACTGGAACCACCGTGTGCTTGTCTTTTAATGTGCCACCTGTAGACGAGTTCAGATATTTCGTGTTTTTGTTTGCATTTTCGTGTCCTTGAGATAAAAACTTAGCAGAAAACTATGGTTTGCCCATCGCAATGTCCCATTTCTGGTCTAAAAACAAACTTTATCGCCGAAGGTTAAGATAAAATGTCGAAAACAAAGTGATAAACTCCTGATTGTTCAATCTTGCGTGAGCGCTACAAATCATATTCAATACACACGGATACAGACGGTGATATTGACAAATCACAATTCAATTTTGAAAGAATAGTTTGGATTTTTAAGAAAATACTTACCAATTTATGTGCCGCTACCAGCGTTACAGGGGGGGGGTAGTAAAACATTTGCAGGAAGGTATGTCGTTTTTTTGCATCTGGCATTTTCGGGGACCCAGCACCCGAAAACCTGCAAAAAAAAAATAATTACTCCCGCATTTTGACACCCACCCCCCTAATTTCACTAAATTTGGTCTAAAACCACATAAAACTCTACTGATATCACTCATATGACCGGGAAATGATCTCATTTAGTTCAAATAAATGTTTAACCTGTTTCAGAAGCTGTTTTAATTGATTTTTATTTTATTTTTATAAATTGTAAACCTAGGTCATTGTGCAGGATACACACAATTCCATAATTTCTAACTATGTCAACCAGCCCATTATCTTACATATTCCATACCACTTTTGTTAGTCTACTAAAACTATATACTGAACTAGCTGAAACAGGCTATATTCAGCGTCAGAGATACCTGTGGCCCCCTTTGTTGGACTTCGCGTACATTTTTTATCCTTGGACAGAGCCTTTATTCAGCGGCAGGCCGTTTGTACGCTTCAAGCACATTTTTATCATTGACATGCATATAAGTCACTGTTATTTTCTTACCATTGGTAGACACATTAATGTTTAAGACAGTTGCTCGCTCTTTTTCCATGCACACAATGATCCAAGCTTTAGTTACATCGGGACAAGTTTATTTATTTCAGTTTTACATTTCTCGAAGCTTCTTTCCGAAGGGTGAAGGGGAAGGAATTTTTTCACACCACCGTCCCATATGTAACATGCCATAGCTTAATACCATCTCTGCTGAGGCCCATATGAGGTCCCAGTAACATAAATATGGTGTTTTTGCAGTTATGCATTCTTATAATATGTTTAAACTGCTACAAATGTCAAATATGGGCACAAAAGGTCTTTAGTAAACAATTTGCGAGAGGTTGTAAAAAACACGTTTTTGCCCCTCGTGCCACACACCCACCCCGGCATACCTTCCTGCAAATTTCCCCTGACCCCCCCCCCCCCCCCCCCCTGTCGTTACGCTAATTTTTTTTTATAAAATTGCAGAGATGGCAATTTAGCAATTATCGATGCGCACTGGACGATTATGCTTTTCGGATGAATTTAGCATAAGCGGTGGACTCCCAGTGCGCCGATTGCCACCACATTTATATATAAACATCGCCATAACATGAGGAGTCTAATGGTGTGGTTTAAATGTGCCAAAGTGTTGTCGTTCGAGTCAGGGATGGTGAGGGAGAGGTTCACCAAAATCGATAAAATTATTTTTGTCGCCGATTTCCGTCAAATTTATATCTAGATCATCGCCATGATACGATGAGTCTAATCGTGTGGTTTAAAGACGCCAAATTGGCGCCGCTCGACTCAACGAGCGACTGTGGGAGGAGGTCCCATTAATAAAAAGTATTTTTGTCGCCCATTTTCGTCAAATGTATTCTCATCTCAACGATACGATGAATCTTATCAAGTGGTTTAAATAGGCATAATTTGTGCCGTTCGAGTCAGGGATGGCGAGGGGCATCAAATACATGCATATGATAATATTTTGTCGTCATTTTCCACCAATATATAGTCCTCTCCTTGATACGAGGAATCTAATAACGAACCAAAGGCGGACGAACCAAAGGCGGACGCTTTTGGTCGTATATAGACTACATTTCCTTATTATGTCCTTCAACTTTTAAGTGATTTTAACAGGAAAAATAGTGGCCGTGTAGAATCCAGACAAGATGGCGTCCATCATGGCTGCCGTTTTTTGGACTAGGCCCTAAGTCAGTTTGATGCAAATTATAGCAGGAAAATCTAGTCAAATGTATACCAATGTATATATTTTTGTGAAGCTAAGACATTATGCCACCATTCTAGAGCCACATTGTAGCTCCTCGTCCAAGATGGTCGCCAAAATGGCCGCTGGAAGTTGAAATACCACGTTTTTTTCACTAATATCTTCCAGATCAGTTTCTGCCGTTTGTAACTGGTTGATAAATATGACCTTATTTTTTATATTAACTGATCAACGCAGCAATGACATATGCAATTTTTGGGGTCAACCAGAATAGAACATTTAGTTGTCAGTTGATTAACTAACATATATATATATATATATATATATATATATATATAACCAAGTGAGTCACAAGTTGCTACCTTTTCGGAAAACACCGAGAATAATGTGATGTTATGTTATGGGATATATGTAAAAAATCTACTTTTTACCAAATTGGTTGCCATTTTGGAAGCCATCTTTTGAGTAATTTGGTCTATAAACACCGTACTGTGACACATTTAAGATAGATCAAAACAATAAACACGTTTCACACCAATGATACATACATTTTACTTGAAAAAAAATGGTCCAAACCTGAAAAGTTAATTTTTTGCTGATATTTATGTCAAGTTTGTGAGAGAAAAATCCAATATTTCTGGTAATGTCAGTGGTGACAATAGTAACATTTAACAATGGTAAATCAAGCATGTTAGTATTCAATGTATAGAAGACAGAATAGCCAATGGTATACATCAGCCACAACTTGTAAGCGATTACAGGGCACGCTGAGGCAATATCTACCAATTTCCATATTTAGTAAAAAATAATTCCAATGAGTTGGAATATTTATGGGGAACGATATGCCTCAATTATATTAGTAGTTCTGCTAAATTCTTGTTGAAATATGACTAGAATCCCACCTGTGATATTTTGCGAAATTTCATACCGATTACCGAGCTCTGAAAAATCGAATGTTTAAGGGTTCGGAACAGTTCAGGACCCCAATAATTGCACATTTTATTGCTCTAATGAACAGTTAATATAAAAAATACAAAATAAAGTCACATTTCTCCACAGCAGAAACTGATCTAGAAGATATTTTCATCTTGCATGGGGAGTTCCATTCTTACCATATAATGGTGTCATTATGTCTTAGCTTCACAAAAATATATACATTGGTATACATTTGACCAGATTTTCCCTCTATAATTTGCATAAAACTGATTTAGGGCCTAGTCTGAACAACGGCGGCCATGATGGACGCAATCTTGACTGGAGTCTACACGGCTTAACACATTGGAAAAATAAGGAACACAATAATTGGGGTAAAATTAAATACCGAGGGGTGCAAGGGTACACCTATCAGATCCCGGACTACAACACGTACAACAATAGCCAAGGGTTTGATAAGTGATAGTGGTATGATACAACAAAACTAATTGAGTGAGTGACTCTATCTTAAAATGAAGTTTTTGGTACAAATCGAAGAAACTGATACCCATTGAGACGATTAGGACATCACGGCTACATGTAGTTAAACTTGCGCCTTGTTTGACGACGTATAGTCGTACCCTAAACATAGTTGTAACTATATCGTGCTAGATTTGTGTAACGTGAATCTTACGAAACCTCTCTTTTGAATTGTGTTTCAGGCAATATCTGACGTATAAAAAATGTGTGGTAGCAGCCTATACAGACAACGGGTGTACATCAGCTGACTCATCGCAAGCAACAGAGAAATCCAATGTAGAAACGGCATACGCGGCATATTGTGCAGGTATGGTGATCTCAACAGTAAAACATGGGAGACCACTGAATTATCTTAATTAGACCGTTCGGTCTTATTAAGACCCTTCACGGGGTCGCACATGCCCCGTGAGAACTGGTTCGCATTCAGTTCTGGACACGGTGCGCATTCGCTAATGTCACGGCGCGCTCTTGAATTTTCACGAGAAAAGGACAAGACATTGCAGAAAATGGTAAGCATTGTTATCGTTATCAGGAATACTATATATTATGTGTGAGCGTTCGTCGATAGCTGTTGCTATAGATCACAATATGGGCCATTGAGTTGATCAATGTTCGTTGACCAAACTACGAAATATCGAACCGATCAGTAATATTTGTTGATTATATTCTCAATGTCTGTTTTTAAATGCTATTTTTGCTACAAAAGCTGACTTTCCCAGCTGATTTTCGGTAATATTTCATCGAGAATTGTTATGATTGTTCTAATGCGATATGAAAATGTCAGATATTTCAAAGGTAATCGCACCATATATACGTCTATTACTTGCAAGTCAAGCATGCCCCAGTGCGCATTTACTGATGCTAAGTTTCGCATTATGTAAAATTTGATAGGCCCCAGTGCGCATTTTGAATAGCTTTAGCAGCCACAATAGCGAAACACGCCTTGGAATCATGCGGAATATTTCAAAATGTGTCTTACCTGAGTAATATATATATTTATTATATATATACTTGCCCATGAATTATAAGGTTTTAGCAGTG
Source organism: Siphonodentalium dalli (assembly GCA_032622095.1). Lineage (NCBI taxonomy): Eukaryota > Metazoa > Mollusca > Scaphopoda > Gadilida > Siphonodentaliidae > Siphonodentalium > Siphonodentalium dalli. Next base: position 63,667,114 of record CP136069.1, read on the forward strand.
AGATATAAGTGATATCCCACTAGTGAGTGATATCAGCTTGAAATTTCTGATGTATTGACATTCATTGGGGGCCATAGGCAAGTAACTAAAGTATATAATAAACAGAATATCCACACATTTTTAGTGGACATGGGTTAAATCTCATTCGTGATGACAAAACATTTGAATTTCCACTCGTGGCTAAGCCATTCGTGGAAATTCAATGTTTTGTCATCACTCATGAGATATAACCCATATCCACTGAAAAAGTGTGGATATCCTCTATATATTCTGATCAATTGTGGACATATTTGCTCCTAAGCTGATACCATGCGCATCATGCATATATATTGTTAGATTAATATACAGTTCAGCCAGGGTGTGCTGTAAGGAAAACACTCAACACGGTGGGGATATTTTTGGGAGAGTGATTCACGGTGGCCCACTCAACAGGGTGGGCCTTAGTGGAGAGGATTAGCAAGTCGCCATTGTCTAATCAACATGGTGATGGCAGTTTATTCCCACCTCACTACATATCACCGCGAATCACCGTGAAACACGGTGGATTGCCGACAATCACTGCGAAACCCTTATATTCGCAACCGGAATAACATTGCATTTTCCACCATTTACTTTTTATTTGTTTTCATTTAAAAAAAATTGAAAAAGACAACATTAAAATTAGCTGTATGGAAGACTTTATTATACTGTGGTCCGGTTGTGTGCTTCGCGCACATTTTTATCTTTTAAACTTTTTGACATGTTGACTTGAGAGAAAAAACAACCATATTGTTTTCAGTTTCAACTTCTTGCTCAATTTAAAGGCACTTGTTGGTTTGAAAGTCAAAATTATGATCGATTTTGATACATCGCGGATCATGGATCAGCATATGCCGATAAGTACGCTAAAATTGTTATACACGAACGGCCACTTTCTGGTTGTATTAATTATTGTGATCGAAGAACGTTTGGGTCCCGAACGTCCTTCGGCATACAGATAATTCCCAGTTAGTCTAGTCATTACATTGTACAAATAAAGAGCGTTTAATTCACTAATCTGCGAAAACTGAGGACAGCTCGTAAATATCTCTGACATTATCAAATACATGTTTTGTTCAGAGCAGGTGCAACCAAATCTATCGCGTATTTATCAATATATCATTGTAATAATATCATTTTCAAACTTTAGTAAAACTAACACCGTTATATCACCCACCAGGTTGATACCATTCCAATTTTGGTTTAATTATCTTTATTTGCATCCAATTTTCCCGGGATATATGTGCATGTACATAGATTATCGGTATCAATTAAAGTCATTCGTGTGCGGAAATATGCAGCTATATACTTGTTGTATAAGCTTTGTTAATGTTTTAACCTTTTTATCTGTATGTATATGCACATTTATATATCGCATGTCTGTGTCTAATGTGGATGTTGTGTGGTTTCGGGTTACTCGCTCACCATCATTACGTCATTATGTCTACACAAAGAGGGCACACGAGAAAACTATAGATATCGCAAGAAACGTGGTCAAAAAAATTAGGGTATGCATTTTTGTTGCCAGCAACATGATACATACAGTTTTCAGAAAAGACAACACATGAACCACAACGTGTACCTAGAAATTGTGTATGGCAATGAAGGAGCGACTTGATATTTTTAAAGGCATCCATTGAATGATACATGCTGCATGGCAATATGGCTTTTAATTCTGAGAAAATATTGTTGCTTTGTAGCCCCGAAACGTGGTTACAGTGGAAACAAACCAGCGACTTGATGTTTTAAAAGGCATATATTCAATGGTACATGCAACATGGCTATATGGAATTCAGTTCAAAGAAAACATTGTTAAAAATTGCTTTGTAGCCCTGAAACGTGGTTACAGTGGCAACTAACGAGCGACTTGATTTTTCCAAGGGCATCTTTTCAGTGATACATGCAACATGGCTATATGGAATTCAGATCTGAGAAAACATTGTTAAAATTGCTTTGTAGCCCTGAAACATGGTTACAGTGGCAACAAACGAGCGACTTGATTTTTTAAAAGGCGTCTTTTCAATGATACATGCTACATGGCTATATGGAATTCAGTTCTGAGAAAACATTGTTAAAAATTGCTTTGTAGCTCTGAAACGTGGTTACAGTGGCAACAAACGAGCGACTTGATTTATTAAAAGGCGTCTTTTCAATGATACATGCTACATGGCTATATGGAATTCAGTTCTGAGAAAACATTGTTAAAAATTTGTAGCTCTGAAACGTGGTTACAAGGGCAACAAACGAGCGACTTGATTTATTAAAAGGCATCTTTTCAATGATACATGCTACATGGCTATATGGAATTCAGTTCCAAGAAAACATTGTTAAAAATTGCTTTGTAGCTCTGAAACGTGGTTACAGTGGCAACAAACGAGCGACTTGATTTTTAAAAAGGCATCTTTTCAATGATACATGCAACATGGCTATATGGAATTCAGTTCTGGGAAAACATTGTTAGAAATGTGTAGCTCTGAAACGTGGTTACAAGGGCAACAAACGAGCGACTTGATTTATTAAAAGGCATCTTTTCAATGATACATGCTACATGGCTATATGGAATTCAGTTCCAAGAAAACATTGTTAAAAATTGCTTTGTAGCTCTGAAACGTGGTTACAGTGGCAACAAACGAGCGACTTGATTTTTAAAAAGGCATCTATTGAATTATACATGCTACATGGCTATATGTAATTCAGTTCTGAGAAAACATTGCTAAAAATTGCTTTGTAGCTCTGAAACGTGGTTACAGTGGCAATAAATGAGCGACTTGATTTTTTAAAAGGCATCTTTTCAATGATACATGCTACATGGCTATATGGAATTCAGTTCTGAGAAAACATTGCTAAAAATTGCTTTGTAGCTCTGAAACGTGGTTACAGTGGCAACAAATGAGCGACTTGATTTTTTAAAAGGCATCTTTTCAATGATACATGCTACATGGCTATATGGAATTCAGTTCTGAGAAAACATTGTTAAAATTGCTTTGTAGCTCTGAAACGTGGTTACAGTGGCAACAAACGAGCGACTTGATATACTAAAAGGCATCTTTTCAATGATACATGCTACATGGCTATATGGAATTCAGTTCCAAGAAAACATTGTTAAAAAATTGTTTGTAGTTCTGAAACGTGGTTACAGTGGCAACAAACGAGCGACTTGATTTTTTAAAAGGCATCTTTTCAATGATACATGCTACATGGCTATGTGGAATTCAGTTCTGAGAAAACATTGTTAAAATTGCTTTGTAGCTCTGAAACGTGGTTACAGTGGCAACAAACGAGCGACTTGATTTATTAAAAGGCATCTTTTCAATGATACATGCTACATGGCTATATGGAATTCAGTTCCAAGAAAACATTGTTTAAAAAACATTTGTAGCTCTGAAACGTGGTTACAGTGGCAACAAACGAGCGACTTGATTTTTTTAAAAGGCATCTTTTCAATGATACATGCTACATGGCTATATGGAATTCAGTTCTGAGAAAACATTGTTAAAAATTGCTTTGTAGCTCTGAAACGTGGTTACAGTGGCAACAAACGAGCGACTTGATTTTAAAAAAGGCATCTTTTCAATGATACATGCAACATGGCTATATGGAATTCAGTTCTGAGAAAACATTGTTAGAAATGTTTAGCTCTGAAAGTGTTTCCAGTGGCAACAAACGAGCGACTTCTTTTTTTTAAAGGCATCTTTTCAATGATACATGCTACATGGCTATATGGAATTCAGTTCCAAGAAAACATTGTTAAAATTGCTTTGTAGCTCTGAAACGTGGTTACAGTGGCAACAAACGAGCGACTTGATATATTAAAAGGCATCTTTTCAATGATACATGCTACATGGCTATATGGAATTCAGTTCCAAGAAAACATTGTTAAAAAAAAATTTGTAGCTCTGAAACGTGGTTACAGTGGCAACAAACGAGCGACTTGAATTTTTAAAAGGCATCTTTTCAATGATACATGCTACATGGCTATATGGAATTCAGTTCTGAGAAAACATTGTTAAAAATTGCTTTGTAGCTCTGAAACGTGGTTACAGTGGCAACAAACGAGCGACTTGATTTTAAAAAAGGCATCTTTTCAATGATACATGCAACATGGCTATATGGAATTCAGTTCTGAGAAAACATTGTTAGAAATGTGTAGCTCTGAAACGTGGTTACAGTGGCAACAAACGAGCGACTTGATTTTTAAAAAGGCATCTATTGAATTATACATGCTACATTGCTATATGGAATTCAGTTCTGAGAAAACATTGCTAAAAATTGCTTTGTAGCTCTGAAACGTGGTTACAGTGGAAACAAACGAGCGACTTGATTTATTAAAAGGCATCTTTTCAATGATACATGCTACATGGCTATATGGAATTCAGTTCCAAGAAAACATTGTTAAAAAATTGTTTGTAGCTCTGAAACGAGGTTACAGTGGCAACAAACGAGCGACTTGATTTTTTAAAAGGCATCTTTTCAATGATACATGCTACATGGCTATATGGAATTCAGTTCTGAGAAAACATTGTTAAAATTGCTTTGTAGCTCTGAAACGTGGTTACAGTGGCAACAAACGAGCGACTTGATTTATTAAAAGGCATCTTTTCAATGATACATGCTACATGGCTATATGGAATTCAGTTCCAAGAAAACATTGTTAAAAAATTGTTTGTAGCTCTGAAACGTGGTTACAGTGGCAACAAACGAACGACTTGATTTTTTAAAAGGAAAATTTTCAATGATACATGCAACATGGCTATATGGAATTCAGTTCTGAGAAAACATTGTTAGAAATGTATAGCTCTGAAAGTGTTTCCAGTGGCAACAAACGAGCGACTTTTTTTTTAAAAGGCATCTTTTCAATGATAAATGCTACATGGCTATTTGGAATTCAGTTCCAAGAAAACATTGTTAAAAAATTGCTTTGTAGCTCTGAAACGTGGTTACAGTGGCAACAAACGAGCGACTTGATTTATTAAAAGGCATCTTTTCAATGATACATGCTACATGGCTATATGGAATTCAGTTCCAAGAAAACATTGTTAAAAAATTGCTTTGTAGCTCTGAAACGTGGTTACAGTGGCAACAAAAGAGCGACTTGATTTTTTAAAAGGCATCTTTTCAATGATACATGCAACATGGCTATATGGAATTCAGTTCTGAGAAAACATTGATAAAATTGCTTTGTAGCTCTGAAACGTGGTTACAGTGGCAACAAACGAGCGACTTGATTTATTAAAAGGCATCTTTTCAATGATACATGCTACATGGCTATATGGAATTCAGTTCCAAGAAAACATTGTTAAAAAATTGCTTTGTAGCTCTGAAACGTGGTTACAGTGGCAACAAAAGAGCGACTTGATTTTTTAAAAGGCATCTTTTCAATGATACATGCTACATGGCTATATGGAATTCAGTTCTGAGAAAACATTGTTAGAAATGTGTAGCTCTGAAACGTGGTTACAGTGGCAACAAACGAGCGACTTGATTTTTAAAAAGGCATCTATTGAATTATACATGCTACATGGCTATATGGAATTCAGTTCTGAGAAAACATTGCTAAAAATTGCTTTGTAGCTCTGAAACGTGGTTACAGTGGCAACAAACGAGCGACTTGATTTATTAAAAGGCATCTTTTCAATGATACATGCTACATGGCTATATGGAATTCAGTTCCAAGAAAACATTGTTAAAAAATTGCTTTGTAGCTCTGAAACGTGGTTACAGTGGCAACAAAAGAGCGACTTGATTTTTTAAAAGGCATCTTTTCAATGATACATGCTACATGGCTATATGGAATTCAGTTCTGAGAAAACATTGTTAGAAATGTGTAGCTCTGAAACGTGGTTACAGTGGCAACAAACGAGCGACTTGATTTTTAAAAAGGCATCTATTGAATTATACATGCTACATGGCTATATGGAATTCAGTTCTGAGAAAACATTGCTAAAAATTGCTTTGTAGCTCTGAAACGTGGTTACAGTGGCAACAAACGAGCGACTTGATTTATTAAAAGGCCTCTTTTCTATGATAAATGCTACATGGCTATATGGAATTCAGTTCCAAGAAAACATTGTTAAAAAATTGTTTGTAGCTCTGAAACGTGGTTACAGTGGCAACAAACGAGCGACTTGATTTCTTTAAAGGCATCTTTTCAATGATACATGCTACATGGCTATATGGAATTCAGTTCTGAGAAAACATTGTTAAAATTGCTTTGTAGCTCTGAAACGTGGTTACGGTGGCAACAAACGAGCGACTTGATTTATTAAAAGGCATATTTTCAATGATACATGCTACATGGCTATATGGAATTCAGTTCCAAGAAAACATTGTTAAAAAATTGTTTGTAACTCTGAAACGTGGTTACAGTGGCAACGTTTCTTGCCTTATATGGAAAACTACAGGATGCTCGGTTGTTCAGCTAACTAATTTATTATATTTATGTATACTCATGATATTGATTTCTGTATATCATACATGATGATGAGAAAATACATTGATTGATTGATTGATAATGATGAACTGAATTTGACCGCTGTTATGTAATATTGCGCATTGCGGATCGCAACTGTGTTTTTTTAATTCCTATCTGATTTTCATGATATAATAAAAGCTATAAATCTGAAGGATTTAACTTCCGAATCGCGACGGACCGCCGTTTCGTGGTATCCAAATGATATGTTGCAGGTTAAAATCCGATGGTAAATTGGTTAACATGTTTTTAACAAATAACGATATATATACCTCTACATAACCATATTGTAGACACGAGAGTATGGCAAATGCAATTGTTGAGTCATAATAAAGGGCATTTTAAATTTTAAATATTCGATATGTATTCATCGCGTTCGAGTCAGCAGAGGCTTATACACGCATAAATTATTTTTTAAATATGAATTAACTATATTTTACTCTGCATGGACCTCAATATTCCCCAACATCAAACGTACGAGATATATAATAGGAACTATCTTCTACGAGCATTATTTATCACATAAAGACGAATTAAAGTCATACAAAATAAATCTTCGAACACGATAGTTTGGGTCCGAAACACAAAATAGCCATGTGAATGGCATGTAAAAGAAAGGCGCATTCGGTGTCAGTCTATTCCTGATATAGTAGAAATAAAGAGCGTTTGTTTTAACTTATGTCAAACATTGAAAACAGTTGGAAAATAGCTATGCGCATGTACAATATATTTTTTGAGCATTTTACGTCGGTATATCAATATTTCCTGTATGGTCAACCTATATCTTATACCTCCTTCCAAATTACGTACAGATATAATTCGGAAGCTCGAGGCCCGCTTAATTGTGAAAAAATATAATCTGCATTCTGAATGGCAAAGTGAACACTACATGTAAATGTAGCTCATATGGTTATGATTGAAACTCGCACCCTATGCATGGCGCTGCAATGGGGAAAATTAATTTTGACACCTCTTACAGACTTGGCGGAACTTTCAAAGGTTATGTAAGAGCTAACTGACACCCATTATACTACCATTGTCTGAAATAACACGGACGCAGTCGCACGCTATATATAAACATAACTATGTATATATGTGATTCCTAGTGGTCACCGACATTTTGTTTTATTATTTTTAGTGTAAACAATATTTTTATTTGAACAAAAGAACAGAACATCACATTGACAATTATACATATACATGTACTGCATGTAGTTATTTATTCAGAGCTTGTGTATTTGTTTGGCACGTGCATATATAGCCTCTTTATGTCCAGGATATAACCATAATTATGGCGCGTGGCGTTTGAACATTGTCCCTCTGATATGAGGTATAGACGGGGACGTGGCCACATTGAAATCCGTGTGTCTGTTAAATACCTTTCACCAGAATCCTGCTCGATGTTTTCATGCATAAACCAGTAAGGGGTAACAACTTGGGTTTTCTTGCATTGTCTGTATTACTCATATTACGAGGTGTATAGTTCCTCACATTTTAGATATATATATGCACGTTTATGTAAGTAATGTTGAAATGTGTTTAACTATGTTAAAATCGCCCATATCTCACGTATACCAATTCCCGTCTTGTTTATTTTCAGAGCAATTCAGGTGTTCATATTGCCAGCGTTTATATTTTTCATCACAATCTAGCATCTTCAGAATACTTGGTCATTGTATGAGAGCGTAGACCACACCTTGTTTGGAATTTGCTGGATCATCTATAACAGAGGAAGACACTATCGGCTCCGTGCCTTGTTTTGTGGGAGTTTTTTTTATCTCATATAAGTATAGTGGCCTACAATAAACTGTTCATCATCACATTGGGCACATGGGTAACTTTGGGGTTCAAGACTCTTCTTGCGACTGCGTCTTGCAACTCGATTACATATATAGGTGGCCCGACACATGAGTTCGATCGGGTGGTAGTTCTGGTATAGCCAGAGGAGAGGCTTTAGTTTCAGTTGATAGCAAGTGGCAGGGCAGGTTCAGCAATATGTCTGAATCGTCCATAGAAAATTGACGATACATCCACCCCAGAGTACATTCTGAAAAGAGGATAAATAAAAGGTTAGGTCAGGATAAACTCTTAAATTGAAATGAAAATTATCACGAGTAACCAGTGACATGTGGTATTACTGGTACTATACCACAACTAGCAATTGTAAATATGTCGAAATGCCTGCGAAGAGTGTTTACTGGTGCAAAATCTTCGGTTAAATGACAAAGCATCGGCTCGGAACTGGGGCATTTGATCGGATGCGAACAAAAATGATAACATAAGATCAGAGGGGCACCATAGCATTTTCGACTCATTTCAAGAGGCGTCTCGTGTGACTTAGACATGAAGTGTACCAATACGGGTGACCTGAGAGTGAGGAGTTATAACAAACTCACCGCGCCTAAAATAAACACAAGCGATTGATGTGTATTAATTGCAATTAGTCGGATAAGTTCCCATGTAAAAGGCATTGAGTGATCGCTGTTTTGAAAATTTGACAAGTACACAGTTTTTCAGCTAAAACCTCTAATAAACTATTGAATCGATAGCATAGAGTCATTTGGAAAATAACTGTAGCATCAAATGTAGACCAATCTCAACTTCATTTGTCCAAAATGCCGCTTATCGTCAATGACCTATTTCCTCGATCTGAAAGGAACCGTGACATTGGCGAATACGCAACGTGTCCCAAACTGATTGCGAACCAGTTCTCACGGGGCAGGTGCGACCCAGAGTCGTTATTTCGCTAAAATCCGGATTCAGAATCCGAAGCCGATTACGGGTGTTAATATACTTTAATTAGTAACCATTAACGCCCTCAGTCCATAGCCTGGAATACATAGAAATCAAAGTCAATACAATGCTAACATTGCAGGTCCTTCTTCTAAACTGTCTGCTAAATGAAAACAAATAATAACTGAAAATCACAAACTCCTGTTGTTAACATTTTTATGAAAGTACACCCATGACATCTCATTTCTTAGAATCCATAGAATCAGAATCTGGCATTCCGAAGCACAGTTAGAAGTTCCTTCGATGAAGCTCCACGCTTTGTAAGTGGGTCTGCAAGCTGCTTCCTTGCGATTGTCCAGGATACTTTTATTTCCTCTTCCTTCACCATTTCTCTAATCCTTGAGATGTCTACTCTCAACCGTTTGTCCGATACAAGTGTTGAAGTTTTGAGAGTTTCATTAAGACGATCATCTCATTAAGGCTATGGGTAGATGGAAGTCCATTGAAGCTACATTGAGGTTGATCCTCAGCGTATACGTCAAATACAAGCCAGGTTAGCCTCAGAGTGACATTTTGCTCCTGGTATTTAGTCATCACACAATACCGTCTGCGGATATCCACTAGTACAGTTTGGCTTTCTTGGGGGTTTTCGTTTCGCTTCACTACACTCAACTTGGGCTTTGGATACTGATATATCCTCCCCAATAAAGCCTGACAGGCATTTCACTCTAAACCACCGCGGTGAAACCCGGTGTAAATGCTTAACTACAATAGCCTGCCAGGCCTCTCATGTTTTCAATCGCTGTGGTAGACCAGACACTTAACAGACATTCTGGTATCATATGCAATCTTAAGTCATTTATGCATCGTCTGTATAACGGGTCTACACAGCGCCTACATAGTTGATTGTCAGGTGGAGCGAAAAATGAACATTCCCCATGAAGCCAAACGTATATTTGTGTTTTATGTGTATATTTTATATAATCAAAATAAATATAGAAATCGTAATATGGTTGGTCTGTCTTAAATTGATAGTAATGAAATATATCTTATTGCATTGCTGTAGTTTTATACAGACCAACAATACTCGAGACATGACGCGATCACGAAAGGGCATGAGTTAATCTGCTGGAACATGTTCCCACACAGGGCCAGGCCATGTGGTGTTATTTAAGGTCGACGCCGCTTATCATGGCACCTCTCAGATTCCAGAGCAGACGGTGTTACAGTAAAACCGAGTGGTATACGTGTGGAATCATTTATACAGATTACTTCTCAAAGATAGGCTGTTCAGACAAGCATTTGTTAATACCGTCAGTGCCGTAGACTTGTCCGTCCATCCACCCACCTCCGCGGTGCGATGTACATATGTACATCTGTTTGGTTTTACAGTTAATTGATATTATAACTCTATTTTGTATGAAGAATCACAACACCAACTTGAAAAATATGATCTCTCGCTCGTGTCCAGACGTGATCTTGTGCTCATAGTCTCCTAAACGTAACCTGTCCGATATTATACATTTATGTTGTACTCTGTGTCAGCTTAGTATTATATGTACATGCTTATTAATGACCATATATCTGTAGTTCCACACATCTTATCATATTCTACTTGTCCGATAGAGAAATTGGGAATGTTCAGTTTGCGAATAATTTAGCTTTATTCAGCTCAGTTTACGGCTAGTTTCAATTAAATTAAATTTACTGGCTTCCTTTTGCTCAGCTGACAAATTCTCACGTCTAATTGTCAGTCTAGTCAGTTTTTCCTCATATCGGTCGTGGAATCTTGTAGTCGTGCTATCACATTCGTGCAGGTTATCACCATCGCATATGCGTTCTCCACCTATTGCTAGCGGTTGTCACCTGTGCCCATTACAGTCTTCAAAAACGCGCTGACAGACCAGCACCATGGGTGAATTCGGTCACAGTCGTTAGCCATATACTTGTGGACGTCTATGCTTTGGTGAGACCCGCGCCCGCCACCTGTGCATTTGCGCGATAGCCTTGTTATGGACGCAATGACTCACACACTCCTCATCGAGCACGTATCTTCCTCGACTAAGTTGTACCTACCAGTTCAATCATACTTGTATACATGAACGCTTTTGATGCCTTTATCAGAGAATACGTTGTACCTACTAGAGTCACCGGTTCCTAGTACACGGGAACTGTTCTCTGGGAGGCATCTGCAGGTAGCTCGATACTGCCATTTGTGTGGTTCAAGTGCTCCTAAGGTGTGTAACCATTTGCACTCGTGTGCGACTCTTCTCTGGCCCCGCAACCTGCGCATTTGCGCGATAGCCTTGTTATGGACGCAATGACTCACACACTCCTCATCGAGCACGTATCTTCTTCGACTAAGTTGTACCTACCAGTTCAATCATACTGGTATACATGAACGCTTTTGATGCCTTTATCAGAGAATACGTTGTACCTACTAGAGTCACCGATTCCTAGTACACGAGAACTGTTCTCTGGGAGGCATCTGCAGGTAGCTCGATACTGCCATTTGTGTGGTTCAAGTGCTCCTAAGGTGTGTAACCATTTGCACTCGTGCGCGACTCTTATCTGGCGTGTAGCCGTTTGAATACGATATCACAGCTGCGTATCACGCGTGAAAGCCTTCTCATCCAAGGTCTGGCCGGTAACCATATGGTAATGACAAGACCGTCTGTCCTTGACAACTCTATCATTCACTTATGCGCTAAAGCTCCTTGGATATCTCGATATGCATGGTTATCTGGTTCCACGTTTGGTGGGCTTTAGATACTAATATATCCTCCCCAATAAAGCCTGACATGCATTTTCACTCTAACCACTGCGGTAAAACCCGGTGTAGAAACATAATATTTTCAAAAGTACAATGTTAAACAATCATTGATTTATTACGTCAAATGGTAATATTTGGAATAAGCGTTGAACGACTCCGACGTTCTTGATCTTGAGGCCGGCTGAAAGCACTGCTACATATATGTAGTAGAGTATCGGATGCAGGTTTCCGGGAGCCAACAAAAGAAGTCATATTGAAATATATGGCCACCAAAAGATGCATCCAGTTTTTCCTGAGCGGTTTTCACGGCCGATGAAAGGTTGTTTATTCCCATAGTTGATCTCATAGTATAATTCGCGTCTTTGGATACTGATATATCGGCATTGGATACTGATATATCCTCCCCAATAAAGCCTGACAGGCATTTCACTCTAAACCACCGCGGTGCCACCTCAGAGTTTAAAAACACAATAAAACATAAGAATCCGTCTCTTGTGTATAAATTATTGCAGAATATAAACGATCTATATCAAAGAATTTTAAATGCGGAGACAAATTTGTTTTATTGAATGTAAACTGGGAGAATATTACTGAAATTAGCCAAATAATAACGCTATTGATAGTAACGCTGGGGGAGCACTTCGGTTGATGGCGAAGCAATTGCAAATCATTGTTGATTGTCACTTTCATATGTCCATTTCATAATTCCATCCTTAAAATACCGCCCGAACGCATGTCGATTTCGAATTCGGCGAATACGTCACCATTGACCGAATTCATATGAACCTGCATGGATATGTCTTCTGCTGTGTTCGTTATTATAATGTTTCTTCTTATTCAAGAAATAGTAGGATTATATGGTATCGATGGATTATCAGATACACGTATGTACTATCATCTAGTCTTAAAGTTATAGCAATTTCATGTTTAACATGTTTTGTTTCGTTAAATGCAGTCGTTTTGCACAATAGTCTCTGTATAGACAACAGACACATGTTCTAGGGACGTGGCTAGAAGTCTCCTCAAATTTCCGGCCAACTGCACCCCCCCCCCCCCCCCCATTGAACCAAACATCAATCTCACAGGTTCGCAGAATTCAATTTGCTCCCCTTGGAAATATCCAATCTGACAAACACTAAGATTGGAAAATTACCAACTTTTACTGGTTGAAAAAAATCAAACAATGAGAACAATGCCAACCTATATATGGTGTCAAATTAATGTCCAACTAATGTTGTGTCATGCATGAAATTTCCGACTGCTGGAATGTACCAAAGTTTAGTTTAGATATATTTATTTCAAATATATGTCAAATTTAGATAACACATGATATATAACACATACATTTGTTTATACATACAGAGTAATTGGGGGACAAGTACTGACTCACTTAAGGGTACCCCCTCTCCCATATGTTATTACACTGAAAAAATAAATAATTAGTACATGACTACCAAAACAAGTTGAACATATATACAGATCACTGGACACCCCCTCTCCCGAGTTAGTCATAAGTTTGTATATGTATTTATTAAAAATCGGGTTTGTTTGTTGCGTTTGTTGGCTTGTACGTATCATTATTTGAAACAGTTAGTCAAAATAATCCTGATTTTCCTCACGTACGAATGACTGCACAGCTTAGCAAATTGTACCAAAGTTCGGGGTGGGTGTCGAGACACACAATCAACCCCTGTCGTCACGTCCCTGTTCAACTGACAAGTTTCGTGTGTTCTTCACAGCATCTTCGGAATTTGATTCAGGAGGCATAGAGCTGTCACGTTTAGATATGCTTGCCATCATCAATAAACACACTTTAACTTGAAAAAAAAGATGCGATTAAGTCGGATTGGCAGCAAATTATGTGCCGTGTATATACACATAGAAGAAAGGCATGACTTTCACAACAAACATGAACTTTATAAATATAAGATACAAATGATACTTGTGTCAAATACATGAGCCATGTTTGACGCTGGGAGAACATTAAACATAGTTTCGGAGACCACGTGGATTTCAAAATCTGACCTAGAATCGGGAATTAGCCCCGCCCCCGTAATCGGCTTCGGATTCTCAATCCGGATTTTAGCGAAATTACGACTCTGTGCATTTAGTTTTCATGGAGCAGTACCCATTGCTGCAAAAGAAGGCTAAGTTGGTTGAATAAAATGACATATGATTACAAGTTTTGAATTGTTTTTGTTTTTAAGATTTTGTTTATGTTTATTGTTCTCAGTAAATGATCAGTCCATTACTTTTTAACGCAATCAGAATTAATTTGTATTTGATGTATATCGTATGACAGATTATTATATATTGAACAGTTTAAAGTGACTTCCCTTATACCAAATGCATGCAACCATGCAGGAAATACTAATAACTATTGGTCTTAATAAGACTGATTGGTTTAGTGTAAATAATATATTATTTCAAATAAAACCATAAAATAAACACAATACACATACACATGCAGAGCTGGGAACCTGTCCTACGCCAACTTTTTAGTCTCTAAGCCATCGCTTCAGAAGTTTGAAGGGCTGTTATATGATACTCGTGAACATTTGAGTTAGATATTTGGTACATGAGTTGTAGGACTTACGAACTCAAGAAGCTATGTGAATTTTACAACTATCGATTAAACGGCTGAGAAGTGTTGGATGTTCAAAATCGGGGCTTATTTTCGTCTAATATTATTTTATAAATACGAGTTTTTATTGACCACCGATTGGTTTAAATGCAGTCTGAATTTCTACAGCTCATCTACTAGTTTATTCCGTCGTACAAACATGTATACGTGTTTAAATCAAATTTAAATAAACACCGCTTTGGGTTAGAGACTCTAAAGTGGGCGTAGGATCCTGACCCTGATGCAGATACATAGATAACAAGTCAGATACAGCTTCTTTAACCTTTCTATACTACCGGGAAACTTCCAAGAATCCACTTACATGTAGCTAATAGAAATGACGATCCGGCCGCTGATCAAAGTGAAAAATTAAAAATAATTGCAATTCTTCTAACGAGTCGTTGGGCATTATTCATGCTTATCGGATTTATTTATTCCATTCATTCGAATTCAGATGTATAATACCGCATGCAAGCAGCCCTCGACCGACATAAGATGTCGAATGAGGTCCGGTTATCGACATTTATATACTGAAAATATATTTTAGTTGGTGCCTGCGCTTTAAAACTTTCTGTCGTGATTACATTTACGTATTTCATTGGGAAACTACCACATGCGGCACGTTTCAGGAAAATAGCTGCATGATATCGTCGAAAGTGTAAATTCCTAACTTTGATCTAGAACCCTCCCTATCCCCATGGATTGATCATCCGAATACCCCTACCCGGTTTGGATTACTTTATGTCAAAACAGTTGGGAAATTCTATGCCTGCATGACATATACCTGTCATATGGAAATTCCAGACCCCCAAAATAGCTTGAAATGGTTCCAATAGTTTGATTTTCTAAACAATATTTAATGTGAAAATTTGTTGTTTTTAAACCAAAAGTCCAATAGTATTCAATTACGTGTACTTGTGGTCATTTATTGTTGGAAACCTTGAGGTACTATTTGGAAAGTAGAAATGGAATTTCCTAGATTTACAAACTTTGGTCTGGCTCGAGGAGGGGGTGTGGTTGTGCATTTTAATGTGAAACCCCTCCCTTCTACGGAGACCCTCTATAGCCACGTTCCTTCACGTCCCTGATCAAATAATTTAATATTTCTTACAGGAGCAGCCATCGTGCCACAGTTGATGGTTCTTGTCGGATGCCTCGTCTTCGGGATGATGCAAAACAAGGAGTGATAATCAATGGCGGGAGTGTTGATTAGCATAGTGTAGCGCGGAAGAGGTTGCTATCCTGATTATCTCCATGACGTCATTCTGTTCCTTTCAGCGGTGTATTCGAAACCGCGTTGGTGTGTGTGTTCGCGACCGGTAGATCACTAAGGTACAATCCGCGAATGACGATTCGATCACACCGAGAACAGCCCAAGAGCAGACCAAGAACATGTCCGCGGGTTAGGATTTTCACTCGCCGGTTCTCGAGTGTATAAAAATCCAGAAACGCGAACATGACGTCATGGTTGTTCCCGGGCCTGTTCTTGGTCGAATCATGACACCAGGGTCACGTCTTGGTGGTCTACTGTTCCCGAAGATATAACAACACGAATTATAATACACCCCTGATGTCACAGTCAGCTGACATGGAATCTAGACGACATTTTGAAGAAATTCTTAAGAGGCAAATATATTTGACGTTGAAAACAATTAGACAAAATGAGTTGAATCTAGGTCTAAAATATCATTAAAACCTCTGCGTAGATAGTAAGTTCCGGTGGATTGACGGTAACATGGTGTGACATTTACATACTCATATCCTTAGGCTCACATCCGTCAATGTCACACCATGTTACCGTCAATCCGTTACCGTGACAATAACGTACATCATCATTATATCACGCAAGATTTCAGAGATCCTGAGTATCCAAATCGACGTTTCAGTGATCATGCGTAGGTTTCTAAATCGACGTTTTTAGATCTTGGGTACCCTAATCAGGAAACACATGCGAGCTGGTAAGTTTGTTCATAAGAGTCATGAGGATAGTGACCTTTTCCGTTTTTTTTTATATTTCTATTATGTATCTTTCTTTATTACCAGGTCTGTGACATCCTGAATTCAACTATAGTATACATGTATCTTATTAATCTTTTCTCTATATTTTCTGGAAATATGAAATATAACATCTCAATCAGCTAAGATTGAAAGGCGGGTTTCATAATTGTGGTCAAATTCAGTGAACCTGGGTGCCAAAATGTCAATGCTTGGCTACTTAGAAACCAACACCACACGTAGCTACACGTGCCAGAATGTATATGGATATGTACATGGATGGCCAACCAATAGGGTAGCATCAAACACCTACAGTTGAATTCATGATAGTGACCTTTACTTTCGTATTTATATTACTCTAGATGAACTGGTCAATTTCGCATGTTTATAGTATAAATACTAATTATAGTTGTATGTCGTCTTGGTTCCGCGTTGAACCAATTCGTTCTTTGTTTTGTTTTACGCTGAATCAATACTTGAAATAATGTGTCTGTCATTTGCAGAATGAGGTTCCCAGAGGGCTAGCATCACTAAATTCACCCTCTGTGAACCTCATTCCGCTTAGCCTTTCATCTTCTGGTAAGTATCTATAGTCTCAAATTAACATTGTTTTTAGTTACTTTTTCCCTTCTGTTCAGTTTCTATTTCCGTTAATTTGCAGAAGATAAAATGCATAATCCACGTGAACATACCATCTTCAATTGGGGAACTTGAGGCTGGCCCTAGCGCAGTTGAGTCATCAGCAGATTGAGGTTCACAAACGCTAGATAGCATTACGGGATACTATCACTAAATTCGCCCACTGGGGACCTCATTCTGTAAATGACAGACACACCATTCAAGTATTGTCTAGAAACAATTGGTTCTGAGTTAGTGTTCTATATACGCCCATATATATATGTCTGCAGTGTAATACACTCTAAATATACAACGTTTCTGAGATCTTTGATAACTTAGTATTCTGTCGCAACATATATTATCAATCGGTTAGCCATCAAAACAACACGGCCATTATCCGGTTTAACTTAAAGTTAGTGTCTTCAAACGACACCCGAATACGACACGCGTCAACGTTATATCCCTAAATGATATAGATATTTTAATATTATGTGAATATTCCCTTTATCAACGTAAACCTGCGAACTTGACAAGTTGACCAATTTATCTATATTTATATTTATCTTTGCCTTTTCTAGATGTGTATTTATACATTACCCCATCATGTCAGAGACGTGGTAAATGGTCCCCGTTCGGGGTGTCCACTTTCAAATATCCAACTACGGTTACTGCACCCTCTTCTCTGAAGCAGGCTAAAATTCCAATGCACGGTTAGACATTTCCAAAATTATTACCATTTCAGTCAAAAATAATTGACCGAAAGTAGTGTTCGGTCCCTCGTAAAAATAAATATTCGAATATTCGAATAATTATTTGACTATTCGAATATTCGAGAATAATTTCCGGGTAATTGTTTCCTGGTTTGTTATTAGTCTGAGGGTCTGTTAAAAGTAGTCTATTTTCCACTGACCATAAACGAATTAATATGACGTAACTGTAACATTCTGATTTGATTGGCGTCATAACGTCGATATAATTTTATTGGCTAGGTGTAAACCAGATCGTGCTTGCATGTGGTCATAGGAAGCGGACCTATAAGGCATCGTTCTGTTTTGTTTGCGCGTTGTCATTTGTGTGTATAATATGGCGTCAAATTCGAAGAAATGAGATATATGGACTAACTTCACGTTAGATGACAAAAATAAAAAGGCTACAACAGGGCTGATCTCTACTGAAAAACGCAACCGGTTGAAGCCGCAGACTGTCCGAATGTTACACTTCTTGAACAAGAACCTTTACGCCATGCATGGGACATTGACTACTTGAACTTCATAAACAGATAAACTCTTGCTATTAAGCCAAAAAAATAATTTTTTTCTATTTTGTTTGCGTATAGCATGTGCATGAATAAATATGCTATTTCATTAAATAATAAATAGTTCCAAAACATGTTATCTATATAATTTTATAATTTATCTAAATATTCGAATACTATTCGAATATTCGCTCGTTATTCGAACCGAATATTCGAATACCGAAATCCGTCGAATACCGAACACTAACCGAAAGTAAGTAAATGTTGGACTGTTGGTCTAAACAATAATAGTTACACTAAATACTGGTTGGAATATCAAACTATCAGAATAAATCCAACACACTTTTGCTCTAAAATTTCCAAATAATGTTATTTTAGGCAATAAATTTGCAACTGTTGAAAATATTGGCCAAAGTTTCCCACAACCCCTGTCCCTGTGTATCTCAAATGCTACTCAGACTGATCCATTCATTTCAGTATGCTTTCAAGACTTATCTTTCGTATGTGACGCGACCTTCAACTCTTTTATCGCGCGTAATTTGTTTGATGTACGTGTAGATACGACAAATTAAAGATCCACAGTCCGATTTCACACCAAATTAGTCAAAATAAAAAAAGAGTTAATTTTCAGCTTACTAGCCAAAATAAAAACGAAAAATACTTGCAATCATCATCATTTCCATGGCAGAAGCATCGCAAAAATAAACAAAGGAGTTAGATGAGTAAAAAGGGTTATAATTTGGAACGCTCTTATTGACCACATTAGGTTGACGGAAGTATTGACGCTCTTTATAAGAGATGGTCGTTGCAATTTTTGCTAGGCTGACGCAAATTCAAAACTTGTTAAATCTTCATATTTTGAAAGTCGTTATCTTGTCATAAAACCTTCAATTAATGGACGCATTGGTCAGATCTAATTATTATCTGTAAAAGAAACGTATACAGATGGTGGTTTCATGCATGGTGACAAATATGACAGGAAATCTTTATTATATTTCAGTGTTATTTCATCGTTAATGCATATGTTGTTTCGATCCATAAAAAATTAACGAACATTCTACTATGATACTATGCAATATATTATGTGAAAATTCATGAATTCCATGCAGATGTGATTATGTAGCTTTCTAATTATATGATTGACATGTAATTGTTGTTTTAATTCCAGTCAGGGTGAACCCAGATTAGAGAGGCTTCGCAAAATTCACGGATATAGTCATCCAATTATGCGCATTTTCTAACTGCAACAGTGATGTCATAACCGCTACAAAGGATATGGTATCAATTTCTTCGATTTGTACCAAAAACTTCCTTTTAAGATACAGACATTCAGTCAACGATGTTTTTTTTATCATACCACCATCACTTATCAAGCCTCGGCCAACTATAGCCTCAATTGACCGATTGAATTGAAGACGTATACGCGTTGTGCTTAAATACCTACTTAATTTTCGAATGCACCGATCATATTATATAATACATATTCCATATTATGCATGTATACAATTTTAAAGAGGAAGCTCCAACACACTGTATTATCAACTTATCCGGTCGAATAATCTGTGAACATGTACTTTTTGTCAAGGTATCGACGTATGTTCTGTGCATAATTTCGATTTGGTATTGACAGTCTATTATTCTCAATGGAAGGGGGATAACTCTATCTCTTAGTTGTGAATTATGATGCATTCTGGGTTAAATAACTGGGGAAGTCTTGGGGTGAATCTGAGAATCTCTACAACTTGGCGGACACTCCAAGGCCACATATGTTGCTATATATATATTTCGTTCTTCTTCCAAATGGAATAGAATATGGAATATGTTGCGCATAATGTGATCTGGACATTCGAAAATTAAGTGGGCCTTTAATTTGGTAGATCTTCAAAGCGAAAATATCACAGCGCATGATTATCCGTGCTTATGCATTGCCGTATTCAACTAACTAATTGTTTATTGGATAACAAATAAAACATACACATGTGTAATATAAATGAATACATGTTATAAATCAGTGTTATCCGGGCGATGCCATGGCCTCCCGGGTCGCCTTCCAAGCATCGCCCAGGCCAATAACCACCGAATTGTCAAACCCAGCCCGAGTCCCTGCACATATTCATATAGTCCTCTTTGTTTACTATGTTAATATTAAGTAGGATTTGTGTTGGTGAATAGATGTGTGGATGTAATTTTTTTGTTTTTATTGAAGAATGATGGATCAATTATTATACTGTATGGTCATTGATAGAACAAAATGTAGTTTTTTTTACAAAAGATTGATCGCAGAAAATAAAGACATCACCCCGGATTTTTTCTTCTCATATATACAGCCCGGTCACTTCATCGCGATATTCATCATCGCTATATTCCTCGTCATCACCATCGTCCTTCTCCTTATCTTCTTCCTCATCCCATCATCTTCATCGCCACCGTCATTGCCACATCGTCGTCGCCTGGCGACTATAATCGACATCATCATAAGCATAATCACTAACATCGTCGTCGCCGTCGTCCTCGTCGTCGTCCTCGTCCTCGTCATCATCGTCGTCACCATTCTCTGTTCATCTTCGTGATCATTTCGGCCAATTTGGCCGGTTACTTCATGTGACTTTTTCATCTGACGTGTGTGTCGGATAATTGATCTGGAGGATTTATGTAAATGTTAGCCCAAACTACATTTCCAAGTAACGATGGTTTTGTTGTTTATTTTGAGGAATAATACCGCGTCAGATGAATTCAGCCCAAATATGTTAACAGTTGTCGTGTCAAACAGTAGGTTAGCGTTATTTAGTATTTGTGGATGTCCTTTAACAGAAGAATAGGCGTCTCGTTCGCCCCACTTCTAAAAATAGAATCTTTGGGGTCTAAAATTGGTTGTACTAAAATATTCCCAAAATATCAAAAACCCAAAAATTATTTTTCCAAAAACAAATTTCAAAACTTCCAAAATTTATTTTTTCCAAAAAATTTCAAAACTTCCAAAAAATTTCAAAACCCCAAAATTTCAAAAGAACAAATTTCAAAACCCTCAAAATTATTTCTCTAAAAAAAAAAGATTAAATAAAAAATTTATAACGGGTTTTCGGTTTCTGATAATCTCGATATTAAAATGTCGAATGTTAAATTATTTGCGCGTAATATCTTTCGTTATTTTTTTTGTTCAAATATATTTCATGAATTTATTAATCGATGTTTAGAAATAGCTTTATTGGACATTGTGACCATCGATATGAATGCATACATTCCAGTGTTTTATCGGACGCAGTTCATATAATTGTCATACCTGAAAATAGACACCATTACTTTTACATAAATAATAAAGAGCGTTTATTCTTTACACTCTCTCTATCCTATATGACAGGTGTGTATTATCGTGAATTATTGGAAGTATTGAGATGTACTATGTTGAATCACTAACGGTCGAAAATTGTAATGTGAAATTACAACCCTCCAGAATGAATTGTCATATTCGCTGTACACGCAATCACACACGCGACATTGGTGGTAACAATGTGTCTTTCACACCTTTGCTTTACCAAATGAATTATATTATTTCCCCGTTCACAGTTATATGCTATTCAGAAAACATATCGATTTAATGTCTGAACAAACGGGTTAGTATCAATTAAGGTTGATAAACTGTGTCATTCACACGATAATTAGTTAGCCAAAACATGCGTCCAGGACACTCAATTATAGAAATTGCTTTGATGACATTGTTATAACAACATTACGTAATAACCACTTATCGCCCCACATTCATACTTACGCTTTGGACATTTTATCAGTTTATCACGTGATCACTAAATGTGGCAATCGGGTATCCTCCGATGCCTGCAATATATTATTTATAATAATTGGACTCATTGATCTCACGTGAATAATACTCTTAGTTGTTCCAATAAAATAGTTATCAAATTCGATCACCAATAGATTTGACTGTGGAATGTAATGACCTTTAACTTATTTATCGATCTAAAGGGACACTCATTATGAATGAAGGTTAACAATACAAGCGCACGAATGAAGAGCGTTAAACATATACGAAATTACTACACGAATGAATTGAACCTTGAAATTTATATTTCACATCTTACCAACAACAGCTACAGACATAATCATAGGATTATACTGTCTTGCATGTACACACGCTATGACATCATTAAAGGTGGACAATCCACTCACGGTGTGACAACAGATACGGACATAGGCATAGTGTTATACAGTCTTCTATGTACCCACACTATGACACCATTAACGTACATTGGATGTTAGGTATATGACTCTTGAGTATGCACCAATCAATGAGCAAATGAGCAAAAAACTGAGCAAATGAGCAAAAAATGAGCAAATGAGCAAGAAAATGAGCAAATGAGCAAGAAAATGAGCAAATGAGCAATAAAAATGAGCAAATGAGCATAAAAATGAGCAAATGAGCAAGAAAATGAGCAAATGAGCAAGAAAATGAGCAAATGAGCAATAAAAATGAGCAAATGAGCAAAAAAATGAGCAAATGAGCAATAAAAATGAGCAAATGAGCAAAAAAATGATAAATGAGCAAGAAAATGAGCAAATGAGCAATAAAAATGAGCAAATGAGCAAATAAATGAGCAAATGAGCAAAAAAATGAGCAATAAAATGAGCAAATGATCAATAAAAATGAGCAAATGAGCAAAAAAATGGGGCATACCTGTATGTAGGCCTATCAGTGGATGAATAGTCTGCCGGAGAAGTACTGTGTAGACAGGTCTTGACGGTAAGAGAGTCAGACGAGAAGTGAAGGCTTGGCTATTAAAACATAGTAATGCGATAGCGAACATCAAACGAGTCTGCACACGCATATCTGTCAAAAGGATACAATAGCAGTCATTGGTCAATTTATCCCCGGTGTCAGCTCAGTACCCAATCGGGACGAAGCCGAAGGTCAACTCATTTTGTTTGCTCATTATAGTACGTCACTTGGACATTTTATCAGTTTATCACGTGATCACTAAATGTGGCAATCGGGTATCCACCGATGCCTGCAATTTATTATTTATAATAATTGGACTCATTGATCTCACGTAAATAATACTCTTAGTTGTTCCAATAAAATAGTTATCAAATTCGATCACCAATAGATTTGACTGTGGAATATAATGACCTTTAACTTATTTATCGATCTATGTTAGAACATGGTCTTAACAAAAAACTTGACCATAACAAAAATTACCTTACATTTATGCATGAATCTAATTAGACCATACGTAAATATTGTCAGCTTATCGTCTGATGAGCAAATCCGATGTTTATCAAAAATAGGACAACTTCCAGTTGGTAATTACTCTTACGAATGAAGAGCGTTGAACATATACGAAATTACTACACGAATGAACTGAAATTTATATTTTCACACCTTACCAACAACAGATACAGACATAGTCATAGTGTTATACTATCTTACATGTACCCATGCTATGACATCATTCGAAGGGGCAATACACTCAAGGAGTTAAAGTGACACGAAACAAGGGACGTGATGTAATATTGGTGTTTGAATCTTAAAGGAACACAAGACACTCTAAAGGGACACTCATTATGAATGAATGTTAACAATACAAGCGCACGAATGAAGAGCGTTGAACATATACAAAATTACTACACGAATGAATTGAACCTTGAAATTTATATTTCACATCTTACCAACAACAGCTACAGGCATTATCATAGGGTTATACTGTCTTGCATATACACACGCTATGACATCATTAAAGGCGGACAATCCACTCACGGTGTGACAACAGATACAGACATAGGCATAGTGTTATACAGTCTTCTATGTACCAATGCTATGACATAATTAAAGGGGGATAATACACGCACGGTGTGGAATGTTAAAGTGACACGCGGTAAGGGACGTGATGTAATATTGGTGAAACCCCCTCTCCACTTATAGATATATAACGAAGACGAGAATAACATGTTGATGAAGTTTATTGAAATTTAATCATTGTCTGAATCTTCGACCGTTAGATTTACTTCTAAGAGTTTCTTGAATTTTCTCATCGCTTCATCTGCAGCCCATTCATTATTATATCCGTGTTTGGTCAGTTTGACCATTTTCTTCATGATCATGGTATGTATGCGTGATGTTTTCAATCGATACTGGTATTCTATTAATCGTCTATAACTTTTGAGAAACAGAGCAAACTCTGTGTCGATGGTATCCTCTTTTCCCGACATGCTCTCATCTCCCGAAATGCTCTCTTCTTCTTTCACATCATTGGTGACGCGTTTCATCATACTTTTGAATGTGTCCATCTCGTTGACACATCGCGCAGCTTTCTTAAGACCGAATACCGTTCTACTACCGACGCCATTACCATCTTCTGAATCTGATAGCGTTCCACGTTCATCTTCATCTGAATCTAGAACCGCTTCGTCAGATTCATCGGTATCTTCTCCGAAGAGAGTTGGTTTTGTCTCGGACATAACTCCGTGTTTAATCTGTTTATGTCTTTGTAGATTGTAGTTCGTCGATAAAATAATGCCACATAAATCACACCCGTGCATTATCGCGAATTATTGGAAGAACCATCACTCTTATAAGTAGCGATAAAAATAGAGAATAAGGTGTGGTATACAACCGTCGCTCTAAGAGTACGTTCGTCCCGGGGCTAGGGTATAGATATTTGACCGCCGGTGATTCAATTAATGCCAATTTATCAGTATGGTACTCTATGTATTCATTCATGATTTGGCTAATCGTATGACACTGGTCTTTTCATTTTCTTCTTATTATTAGACAAACCTCCATCAGACACTCTCTTGTTGGTTTGTTTGGACGCTTTACGTGTGTTTGTCAACTTATTTGCTGCAACTTCAGCCTTAGCCATTTCAATCGCTTGAGCGATGGGTGTCACCACGTTAATAAGTGGTTTTAGAACGTCTTCTTCACTATCACTATTTTTAGTTCTGTCAATAAAGTATCGACCCTGATTATCTGGTATTAACTTCCCATCAACCATATCTCTGAAATGTTTTCTCCACATTTCAAGATCTGCTGGAATATACGGGATCGACATGTTTCTTCAAAATGTACAAGTCACTCTTTTTTCTGCATTTTATTTTAGAAAGTTTATCGCCTCTTATAAAAATCGATTATTGCATCTAAAAATAGAATCTTTGGGTCTAAAATTGGTTGTACTAAAATATTCCCAAAAACCCAAAACTTCAAAAATTTCAAAAAACTTCAAAAATTTCAAAAAACTTCAAAAATTTCAAAAACTTCAAAAATTTCAAAAATTTCATAAACTTCAAAAAACTTCAAAAATTTCAAAAACTTCAAAAATAAGACCCCGCCGGCGGCGGACCCCGGCGGCGGCGGACCCCGGCGGCGGCGGCACCGCCGGCGGCGCCAGTTGTTGTTGTTGTTGTTGTTGTTGTTGGTGGTGGTGTTGTTGTTGTTGTTGTTGTTGTTGTTGTTGTTGTGGCGGCGGCGGCGGCGGCATTGCAGTATTATACTGCGGGGTCCGCCGGCGGCGGACCCCGGCGGCGGCGGCGGCGCGGCCGCCGCAGTAAAATACCGCAATGCCGTCGCTGCCGCCACAACAACAACAACAACAACAACAACAACAACAACAACACCAACAACAACAACAACAACAACAACAACAACTGGCGCCGCCGGCGGTGCCGCCGCCGGCGGGGTCTTATTTTTGAAGTTTTTGAAATTTTTGAAGTTTTTTGAAGTTTTTGAAATTTTTGAAATTTTTGAAGTTTTTGAAATTTTTGAAGTTTTTTGAAATTTTTGAAGTTTTTTGAAATTTTTGAAGTTTTGGGTTTTTGGGAATATTTTAGTACAACCAATTTTAGACCCAAAGATTCTATTTTTAGATGCAATAATCGATTTTTATAAGAGGCGATAAACTTTCTAAAATAAAATGCAGAAAAAAGAGTGACTTGTACATTTTGAAGAAACATGTCGATCCCGTATATTCCAGCAGATCTTGAAATGTGGAGAAAACATTTCAGAGATATGGTTGATGGGAAGTTAATACCAGATAATCAGGGTCGATACTTTATTGACAGAACTAAAAATAGTGATAGTGAAGAAGACGTTCTAAAACC
The DNA here is from genome assembly GCA_032622095.1 of Siphonodentalium dalli. NCBI lineage: Eukaryota > Metazoa > Mollusca > Scaphopoda > Gadilida > Siphonodentaliidae > Siphonodentalium > Siphonodentalium dalli. The sequence goes on from CP136069.1 coordinate 63,693,704, forward strand.
ACTTATTAACGTGGTGACACCCATCGCTCAAGCGATTGAAATGGCTAAGGCTGAAGTTGCAGCAAATAAGTTGACAAACACACGTAAAGCGTCCAAACAAACCAACAAGAGAGTGTCTGATGGAGGTTTGTCTAATAATAAGAAGAAAATGAAAAGACCAGTGTCATACGATTAGCCAAATCATGAATGAATACATAGAGTACCATACTGATAAATTGGCATTAATTGAATCACCGGCGGTCAAATATCTATACCCTAGCCCCGGGACGAACGTACTCTTAGAGCGACGGTTGTATACCACACCTTATTCTCTCTTTTTATCGCTACTTATAAGAGTGATGGTTCTTCCAATAATTCGCGATAATGCACGGGTGTGATTTATGTGGCATTATTTTATCGACGAACTACAATCTACAAAGACATAAACAGATTAAACACGGAGTTATGTCCGAGACAAAACCAACTCTCTTCGGAGAAGATACCGATGAATCTGACGAAGCGGTTCTAGATTCAGATGAAGATGAACGTGGAACGCTATCAGATTCAGAAGATGGTAATGGCGTCGGTAGTAGAACGGTAATCGGTCTTAAGAAAGCTGCGCGATGTGTCAACGAGATGGACACATTCAAAAGTATGATGAAACGCGTCACCAATGATGTGAAAGAAGAAGAGAGCATTTCGGGAGATGAGAGCATGTCGGGAAAAGAGGATACCATCGACACAGAGTTTGCTCTGTTTCTCAAAAGTTATAGACGATTAATAGAATACCAGTATTGATTGAAAACATCACGCATACATACCATGATCATGAAGAAAATGGTCAAACTGACCAAACACGGATATAATAATGAATGGGCTGCAGATGAAGCGATGAGAAAATTCAAGAAACTCTTAGAAGTAAATCTAACGGTCGAAGATTCAGACAATGATTAAATTTCAATAAACTTCATCAACATGTTATTCTCGTCTTCGTTATATATCTATAAGTGGGGAGGGGGTTTCACCAATATTACATCACGTCCCTTACCGCGTGTCACTTTAACATTCCACACCGTGCGTGTATTATCCCCCTTTAATTATGTCATAGCATTGGTACATAGAAGACTGTATAACACTATGCCTATGTCTGTATCTGTTGTCACACCGTGAGTGGATTGTCCGCCTTTAATGATGTCATAGCGTGTGTATATGCAAGACAGTATAACCCTATGATAATGCCTGTAGCTGTTGTTGGTAAGATGTGAAATATAAATTTCAAGGTTCAATTCATTCGTGTAGTAATTTTGTATATGTTCAACGCTCTTCATTCGTGCGCTTGTATTGTTAACATTCATTCATAATGAGTGTCCCTTTAGAGTGTCTTGTGTTCCTTTAAGATTCAAACACCAATATTACATCACGTCCCTTGTTTCGTGTCACTTTAACTCCTTGAGTGTATTGCCCCTTCGAATGATGTCATATCATGGGTACATGTAAGATAGTATAACACTATGACTATGTCTGTATCTGTTGTTGGTAAGATGTGAAAATATAAATTTCAGTTCATTCGTGTAGTAATTTCGTATATGTTCAACGCTCTTCATTCGTAAGAGTAATTACCAACTGGAAGTTGTCCTATTTTTGATAAACATCGGATTTGCTCATCAGACGATAAGCTGACAATATTTACGTATGGTCTAATTAGATTCATGCATAAATGTAAGGTAATTTTTGTTATGGTCAAGTTTTTTGTTAAGACCATGTTCTAACATAGATCGATAAATAAGTTAAAGGTCATTATATTCCACAGTCAAATCTATTGGTGATCGAATTTGATAACTATTTTATTGGAACAACTAAGAGTATTATTTACGTGAGATCAATGAGTCCAATTATTATAAATAATAAATTGCAGGCATCGGTGGATACCCGATTGCCACATTTAGTGATCACGTGATAAACTGATAAAATGTCCAAGTGACGTACTATAATGAGCAAACAAAATGAGTTGACCTTCGGCTTCGTCCCGATTGGGTACTGAGCTGACACCGGGGATAAATTGACCAATGACTGCTATTGTATCCTTTTGACAGATATGCGTGTGCAGACTCGTTTGATGTTCGCTATCGCATTACTATGTTTTAATAGCCAAGCCTTCACTTCTCGTCTGACTCTCTTACCGTCAAGACCTGTCTACACAGTACTTCTCCGGCAGACTATTCATCCACTGATAGGCCTACATACAGGTATGCCCCATTGCTCATTTTTATTGATCATTTGCTCATTTTATTGCTCATTTTTTTGCTCATTTGCTCATTTATTTGCTCATTTGCTCATTTTTATTGCTCATTTGCTCATTTTCTTGCTCATTTGCTCATTTTTTTGCTCATTTGCTCATTTTTATTGCTCATTTGCTCATTTTCTTGCTCATTTGCTCATTTTTTTGCTCATTTGCTCATTTGTATTGCTCATTTGCTCATTTTCTTGCTCATTTGCTCATTTTATTGCTCATTTGCTCATTTTTATGCTCATTTGCTCATTTTTATTGCTCATTTCTCATTTTCTTGCTCATTTGCTCATTTTCTTGCTCATTTGCTCATTTTTTGCTCATTTGCTCATTTTTTTGCTCATTTGCTCATTGATTGGTGCATACTCAAGAGTCATTTACCTAACATCCAATGTACGTTAATGGTGTCATAGCGTGGGTACATAGAAGACTGTATAACACTATGCCTATGTCCGTATCTGTTGTCACACCGTGAGTGGATTGTCCACCTTTAATGATGTCATAGCGTGTGTACATGCAAGACAGTATAATCCTATGATTATGTCTGTAGCTGTTGTTGGTAAGATGTGAAATATAAATTTCAAGGTTCAATTCATTCGTGTAGTAATTTCGTATATGTTCAACGCTCTTCATTCGTGCGCTTGTATTGTTAACCTTCATTCATAATGAGTGTCCCTTTAGATCGATAAATAAGTTAAAGGTCATTACATTCCACAGTCAAATCTATTGGTGATCGAATTTGATAACTATTTTATTGGAACAACTAAGAGTATTATTCACGTGAGATCAATGAGTCCAATTATTATAAATAATATATTGCAGGCATCGGAGGATACCCGATTGCCACATTTAGTGATCACGTGATAAACTGATAAAATGTCCAAAGCGTAAGTATGAATGTGGGGCGATAAGTGGTTATTACGTAATGTTGTTATAACAATGTCATCAAAGCAATTTCTATAATTGAGTGTCCTGGACGTATGCATGTTTTGGCTAACTAATTATCGTGTGAATGACACAGTTTATCAACCTTAATTGATACTAACCCGTTTGTTCAGACATTAAATCGATATGTTTTCTGAATAGCATATAACTGTGAACGGGGAAATAATATAATTCATTTGGTAAAGCAAAGGTGTGAAAGACACATTGTTACCACCAATGTCGCGTGTGTGATTGCGTGTACAGCGAATATGACAATTCATTCTGGAGGGTTGTAATTTCACATTACAATTTTCGACCGTTAGTGATTCAACATAGTACATCTCAATACTTCCAATAATTCACGATAATACACACCTGTCATATAGGATAGAGAGAGTGTAAAGAATAAACGCTCTTTATTATTTATGTAAAAGTAATGGTGTCTATTTTCAGGTATGACAATTATATGAACTGCGTCCGATAAAACACTGGAATGTATGCATTCATATCGATGGTCACAATGTCCAATAAAGCTATTTCTAAACATCGATTAATAAATTCATGAAAAATATTTGAACAAAAAAAATAACGAAAGATATTGCGCGCAAATAATTTAACATTCGACATTTTAATATCGAGATTATCAGAAACCGAAAACCCGTTATAAATTTTTTATTTAAACTTTTTTTTTTAGAGAAATAATTTTGAGGGTTTTGAAATTTTTTTTTTTGAAATTTTGGGGTTTTGAAATTTTTTGGAAGTTTTGAAATTTTTTGGAAAAAATAAATTTTGGAAGTTTTGAAAAAAAAATTTGGAAAAATAATTTTTGGGTTTTTGATATTTTGGGAATATTTTAGTACAACCAATTTTAGACCCCAAAGATTCTATTTTTAGAAGTGGGGCGAACGAGACGCCTATTCTTCTTTTAACATGGGGTAAATAGACTACTGCGCTTGAACGAGCATGTGAATTTGTCGTTTTTAATGTACAGCAACTTGATAATCAATAACAGAGGCATTCTCTGTCAAATAAGGTCGCTCTATTTACGGTATTAATTGCGAAACTTTCTAAAGTAAACTACGCGTAAACGGATACATACGGTAAATTATAGAATGTGCCGGAATCGGCCTAATCGCCCCATGGCCAACTCGCCCAGTCGACGTGTGTCAATTCGGTACCTACTATAACATGTACCCGAGTCCGATTCGGAATAAAAGATGTATACGGGTGTTATATAGCGTTTGGTCCGTTGTTTCTCAATGAATATTATTGAAATTTGGTGTATATGTCCGGGCTGGGACATGGAATACAACAACGTTTGAATTGTTTTTAAATTTACAAATTTGTTGATTTTATTCAATTTTTTTTCGTTCTGAAAACACACTATAAAGTGTATATAATATAATAAAGAACACGAGACATACATAATTTATAAACTGTTAACAAAAGATATCAAATTCAATACATGACAAAGATGACTCAGTGGAGTTTATAAAGTGAACATAAAAACATTGAGGTAAGAATCTTTTTAAGGAATGCAACTTTATTTAATGATAATAAACACATAAATTAAAATAACAAACATGAGACATACATGATTTATAAACTGTTAACAAAAGATATCAAACTCAATACATGACAAAGATGACTCAGTGAAGTTTATAAAGTGAACATAAAAATATTAAGGTAAGAATGTTTTTAAGCATTACTAAACCGTTTAGCACAGACCACAGTCCACTTCACTCATCCGATCATCACCAAACTTCATATTTATCTTGATATTGATCTATCAGATGAGAGCTATCAAATATTTTTTTAATTTCATAGGAAAAAATGGTCGCCAGCGGCCATATTGCAGTTACGTTATATTTTATCGCGTCATGTCGATATCTAGTATTACTTAGAAATTTCACCTTTCCAGATTCATAATTGCTCCATTGACTGTAACAGATGAAATTATTCCCCTCTTCGGATAGAGTGTCACTGAAACTTTATTTTGTCAGACTGTCTGTATAATCACTGATTATATATGGCAATAATCTGTAATAAGATGTAGCACTATTTTATTTTATATTTACATGCAGTGCTGTTTTTATACATCAATTCTAATCCCCCTAGATCATCATGTGATCGATCATACATCGCGCGAGGACCTGGTTGAATTAAGGGGGGTTTTATGGATCACTTCTGTCCTCAAGCTAGATTATACTTATGACATTTAATGGCATGTTTCTAACGTGGAGGGTTAGATATGCTTGAGAAACCACCACTCTTTAATTCACACCAAGTTCTCAGCTGTCATGTTCGGATATTAGAACCCATAGCCATGATATATGGTTTATTTTGTGTATACTAGTAATATAGTTATTTTCAGTACCTTTATATACCAGTACTGTGTATAACAATGCATATAAATTAATCCATGTATACATGTATATTGATTCAACGGATTCAGTGGTTTTGTCCATCAGTCTATCAAATTTGCGGGGAAAACATGGCCACAAGCAGTACACCCTGCTAAATTTCGAATTTGAATCAATTGGCGCACCCTGCAGCCAGCTTTTATTGGAGAACTTTTTCTTATGTGGATATTTTGGGTCACCGCTAGATGTGAGCCATATTTTGTTCTCAAACTGTCCTTGTGAAGACATCACTGCCAGCGGTGATCTTCAATTTTACTATTTTTATGGCTAAATAATTTGGTGATCCTACAGACGACACCCTTGTCCGATCGTTATCAGATTCCACAATTATCTTCTGGATAACCAGGGTGAGAGTAATCTAATTTTCCCGAATTTCGTTAAAAAACATTACCACAGGCAGCAATTTGGTATCTTACTCTTTGATCCTCTTTTGCATGACTGAATTGTTTAGCAACTGTACAGACATATCCCTCATCTGGTTTTTATATACATGTATATCTCTTCATGCGGATAGCCAGTATTACGTAGGTACTTCAACTTTCTGCATTCCTGTCATCATTTGAAATATAAAAATTTACCTGATACATGCACCCTTCAAAATTTGTTTCGTCGTATCTATTTTAATGACCCGTATGGTAATATTGATACAGATATATTTGTCAAACATTTCTTTGTACAATATACAGGTATTTAGTTTGTAACTAAATCTAGAAATATATAATAGTAGCTGGTGGACCCCACTTCGTCCGGGATGTTCCCCTCTGATTTTCGGAGAAATGCGCGATTTAACCTTGAATTGACTATTTTAAAGGTGAAGGTCATGTCGGGGTCACGATTTGACCCGTCCAAAACACTCCCCGGACAAAAGTCACGACAAAAGTACCCGTCGAAATCCGCCCGGCTTTATACCCGATTTGACCTTGAATTGACAATTTTGAATGTCAAGATCAGGTCAGGGTCATGATTTAACCCACCCGAAACACTCCTGGGACAAAAGTAACAGTAGGTATCAAATTTCGTTGAAATACTTCCGTTTTACCAGATTTGACCTTGAATTGATCTTTTTGAATGTCAAAGTCAGGTCGGGATCAAGATTTGACCCGTCCAAAATACTCCCTGGAAATAATTTCCCCTAGGTATCAAATTTCGTCAAATCTGTCCGGCAGTTTTCCCGGCCATAGCTAACAGACAAACAGACAGACAAATGTCCAAAATATATATTAAACTAGCTGATGTACTCGACTTCGTTCGGGCTAGTTAGGGATTTTTTTTGTGATCGCCTCCATCTGGACAGTACCCAGTATATACAGCGTCTGGCCAAACTATTGTTCAATTGGTCCAGAAACATGCCTATATCAGCACGTTCGAGAACATGGTCCCACGTGAAATTGGACCCGTCCATATTGCTCCCAGGATCGAAGTAGTCCTACACACAAATTTTTAGTCGGATCGGTCAAGGTCCAGAAACATGCCTATGAGCGAGGTCAAGTTGACACGTTAAATACCAAATTCGAGCAGTGTTAGAGTCTATAACACATACACACATGCATTCACGCATACACACATACATACATACATACAGACAGGTGTTTCAAAATGTATAATCGATAGCTACAACAATTCTATGGTAGATAGTTCACGGCCGACCTGATGCATGCATCTTAGTTTTCTTGTTATCATTGTCGCCATCATCGTCATCATCATCTCGTCACAACATTTTATTACCAGTACATCGCATATATCACAGAATGTAGTCTAGCTAACACAAGCAAAATGCTGGATCAGTAAATTGTCAGTAAAGCCAATGCCAATGATGAACAAGAAAACTAAGATGCATGCATCAGGTCGCCGTGAACTATCTACCATAGAATTGTTGTAGCTATCGATTATACATTTTGGAACACCTGTCTGTATGTATGTGTGTATGCATGAATGCATGTGTGTATGTGTTATAGACTCTAACACTGCTCGACTGATCCGACTCGGATTTGGTATTTAACGTGTCAACTTGACCTCGCTCATAGGCATGTTTCTGGACCTTGACCGATCCGACTAAAAAATTGTGTGTAGGACTACTTCGATCCCGGGAGCAATATGGACGGGTCCAATTTCACGTGGGACCATGTTCTCGAACGTGCTGATGTAGGCATGTTTCTGGACTATTTGGACGGGTCAAATCTTGATCCCGACCTGACTTTGACATTCAAAAAGATCAATTCAAGGTCAAATCTGGTAAAACGGAAGTATTTCAACGAAATATAATACCTACTGTTACTTTTGTCCCAGGAGTGTTTCGGGTGAGTCAAATTATGACCCTGACCTGATCTTGACATTCAAAATTGTCAATTCAAGGTCAAATCGGGTAAAGCCGGGCGGATTTCGACGGGTATTTTTGTCGTGACTTTTGTCCGGGGAGTGTTTTGGACGGGTCAAATCGTGACCCGACATGACGTTCACCTTTAAAATGGCCAATTCAAGGTTAAATCGCGCAATTCTCCGAAAATCAGAGGGGAACATCCCGGACGAAGTAGGGTCCACCAGCTACTATTATATATTTCTAGATTTAGTTACAAACTAAATACCTGTATATTGTACAAAGAAATGTTTGACAAATATATCTGTATCAATATTACCATACGGGTCATTAAAATAGATACGACGAAACAAATTTTGAAGGGTGCATGGTATCAGGTAATTTTTTTATTTCAAATGATGACAGGAATGCGGAAAGTTGAAGTACCTACGTAATACTGACTATCCGAATGAAGAGATATACATGTATATAAAAACCAAAATAGAAGATGACTGCTGGCAACAATGTTTTCCAAAAAAAATTCAAAGCATTCGATAGCTCCCATCTAGTTGTCAGCCCGAAGATCAATATAAAGTGTGGTGACTATCAGATGAGGGATATGACTGTACAGTTGCTAAACAATTCAGTCACGCAAAAGAGGATCAAACAGTAAGATACCAAATTGCTGCCTGTGGTAATGTTTTTTAACGAAATTCGGGAAAATTAGATTACTCTCACCCTGGTTATCCAGAAGATCATTGTGGAATCTGGTGACGATCGGACAAGGGGTGTCGTCTGTAGGATCAACCAAATTATTTAGCCATAAAAATAGTAAAATTCCAGATCACCGCTGGCAGAGATGTCTTCACAAGGACAGCTTGAGAACAAAACATGGCTCACATCTAGCGGTGACCCAAACTATCCACGTGAGAAAAAGTTCTCCAATAAAAGCTGGCTGCAGGGTGCGCCAATTGATTCAAATTCGAAATTTAACAGGGTGTACTGCTTGTGGCCATGTTTCCCCCGCATATTTGATAGACTTATGGACAAAACCACTGAATCCGTTGAATCAATATACATGTATACATGGATTAATTTATATGCATTGTTATACACAGTACTGGTATATAAAGGTACTGAAAATAACAATATTACTAGTATACACAAAATAAACCATATATCATGGCTATCGGTTCTAATATCCGAATATGACAGCTGATAACTTGGTGTGAATTGAAGAGTGTTGGTGTCTCAAGCATATCTAACCCTCCACGTTAGAAACATGCCATTAAATGTCATAAGTATAATCTAGCTTGAGGACAGAAGTGATCCATAAAACCCCCCTTAATTCAACCAGGTCCTCGCGCGATGTGTGGTCGATCACATGATGATCTAGGGGGGATTAGAATTGTTGTATAAAAACAGCACTGCATGTAAATATAAAATAAAATAGTGCTACATCTTATTACAGATTATTGCCATATATAATCAGTGACTATACAGACAGTCTGACAAAATAAAGTTTCAGTGACACTCTATCCGAAGAGGGGAATAATTCCATCTGTTACAGTCAATGGAGCAATTATGAATCTGGAAAGGTGAAATTTCTAACTAATACTAGATATCGACATGACGCGATAACATATAACGTAAATGTAATATGGCCGCTGGCGACCATTTTTTCCTATAAAATAAAAAAAATATTTGATAGCTCTCATCTGATAGATCAATATCAAGATAAATATCAAGTTTAGTGATGATCGGATGAGTGAAGTGGACTGTGCTAAACGGTTTAGTAATGCTTAAAAAGATTTTTACCTTAATATTTTTATGTTCACTTTATAAACTTCACTGAGTCATCTTTGTCATGTATTGAGTTTGATATCTTTTGTTAACAGTTTATAAATCATGTATGTCTCATGTATGTTATTTTAATTTATGTGTTTATTATCATTAAATAAAGTTGCATTCCTTAAAAAGATTCTTACCTCAATGTTTTTATGTTCACTTTATAAACTCCACTGAGTCATCTTTGTCATGTATTGAATTTGATATCTTTTGTTAATAGTTTATAAATTATGTATGTCTCGTGTTCGTTATTATATTATATACACTTTATAGTGTGTTTCAGAACGAAAACAAAATGAATAAAATCAACAAATTTGTAAATTTAAAAACAATTCAAACGTTGTTGTATTCCATGTCCCAGCCCGGACATATACACCAAATTTCAATAATATTCATTGAGAAACAACGGACCAAACGCCATATAACACCCCGTATGCATCTTTTATTCCGAGTTGGCCTTTTATTCCGAGTTGGCACTCGCCGATTGGGGCGAGTTAGCCATGAGGCGAGTACACCGATTCCGACACCTTTTCTATTTGCAGCAGGTTAAGTTTACGCGTAATTTAATTCACAAAGTTCCCCAATTGGTATCGTAAATAGAGCGACCTTATTTGACAGAGAATGCCTCTGTTATTGATTATAAAGTTGCTATACATTAAAAACGACAATTCACATGCTCGTTCAAGCGCAGTAGTCTATTTTCCCCATGTTGAAGGACATCCACAAATACTAAATAACGCTAACTTACTGCCGAATGTTTTACACGACAACTGTTAACATATTTGGGCTGAATTCATCTGACGCGGTATTATTCCTCAAAATAAACAACAGAACCATCGTTACTTGGAAATGTAGTTTGGGCTAACATTTACATAAATCCTCCATATCATTATTCCGACACACACGTCAGATGAAAAAGTCACATGAAGTAACCGGCCAAATTGGCCGAAATGAATTAACGCGCTCTGTTAATTATAGCGTACGTTTGGATTCGACGGCATATATAAAGACGCTCTTTATAAAAAAGTGTAACTAAAATGCCAAATTTTATTTATTTATTTGTGTGAAAAACTTGATGATCCCAGAGCACAGCCAAATAGCACTCTTAACAATATGGCAGCGAATGAAGTCTCCCGATAAAATTGGTTTTACAACCTTTTGCGACAGCTTTATAGTTCAATAATGATTTCTATAAATAAGACTTTCTATAAAATTTACGACTCAATCGCACCGTGAAAACAATATTTATACTACATGTAAATCAATATCAATTGAGTTTCTCATCATGTGTCGTCGTGATAAAATGATGATGACGATAATGAATATGGTGATGATGATGGAAATTGTGATGATGAATTCACCGGGCTATATGAGAAGAAAATCGGGGGTTAATGTATATATTGTATACTTGTGATGTCTTTCTTTATTTTCTGCTGTCCATCTTTTGTAAAATAAAACTACATTTGTGTTTTCTCAATGTCCATATATTATATCTTGGATCAGAGAATAAAACATATATAGCGGATCTACAACGAGTCCCCAGTTTGTAGCGGAATTTACAAAACGAGTCCAGTAAATCAGGTCTGGACCGAGCCTTTGGCGAGGTTCAGACCTAATTTACTGGACGAGTTTTGTAAATGCCGCTATAAACTGGGGACGAGTTGTAGATTCTATTTATTACATGATCCAAAACTTCGACAAAACATACTTAAATCAACAAATAGGACACGAAACAAAGATCGACGTCTATAAGGAATGCGATGACGTTTCACTGAACTATGCATTGTTTGTCCGCGTAAAGAAATAGTCCCAGATAAATAAAGACTCCTTGTCGTATTTAATAGCGTACATTTAATGACATAACTTTTCAAACTCTTCATTCATTATAGCTTGTTGGATAAATATTGGAAGCCATATTATTTTAAGACGTAGCATACGGAATGTAAACATACGAGAAACCGGAAGTCAAAGGTCACCTGGCACTATTTCCTGTTATTAAACGAACGTTTAATATCACAATTTATAGAATGGTTTATTGAATGGAATAAGAGTAGGATCGTGTAATAAATATGTATAGCAACCACCAAGGGTGCTTATACCTTAGGCAGGTGAATGACGTCATATATTTTTTTCTAGATCCATCAGTGAATTTTTAGATCGCGGGTATGGATTTTGGAGAAATTATCACGTGACTTCCGGTTAGCAACAGTGTGGAGATTGCAACAAAAAAAGCGGAATTGGGAATGAAGCATCGCGATGAAAATGAAAGTAACTAATTCACAACTTACGAAGAATTCACATGTGATTTAGGTCTATTAATGTCAATTAGACCAATTTCTTTGGTGAGCTTAATGAATACGAAAAATGAAGACGTCATGGCAGGGTTTCTGACGTCATTTTGGATTTGCACACTCCACGACACGTCTTGTCGAGTTGGCATGTCATCCCCGTCGTGATCACTGCGTGATGTTACAATATTATTCTCAGCGCTATGTCGCCGATAAAAAGCAAATTTGAGGCACAGCATGTGTGGTTGCTCCACTACGTGTCACGTACGATTCATATTACACTATTCATTCGCTTGGATCGGTATGTGTTATTTCGTCACAAAAGAAGCACATGGTACCGATTTGGTGCGGCACTGCATTTGAATCATTTTTATGAGTATTATTTTTGGATTATCCCTCTTTATCGAATTCACAAAACGGTGTTGGAAGTATATGCTCACATGTCCACTTCGTCTTCATCGCTAAGAAAATTTAATGTTGTGTCCAATATACGGAACTTGTAACAAAGCATGATGAGTCCAATCTTCTGATAACCGAATGAGCGACCAACGACGTGAAAGCGGCGGGATAATGGGATTTGCCTGCGCGGAAACTTTTATTATGAACACATTTACCAAGACGTTGGTCGATCTCTATAAACGTGCAGGTATGGCGCCGTAAAATGATGTGGCTGTTCCCATCACGATCATGTGTATCTCCATAGAAATATCATAATAACACACGTCACAAGTTACTCCTACGTGTGACTGAACTTGTTTATGATATCTCATATATATTTTGAAGACCTCTGTTTGTCTGTCTGCCTGTATGTCTGTCTGTATGTATGTCATTTATACAAATCTACGATTCTCGACCGATCGGGACGAAACTTGGTACGTGTGTGTAGTTTGACCAGGCGGTGGATGTTGTCGTATTGGCGAGCCCGTGCGGCGCCCGCTTCGCGCATGCGCAGACGAGATCTCGGAAACGGGTGGAGCTATCGACTTGAAATTTGCTATGTGAATGTATCTTGCCCCGGATACGAATTTTATCGGGTCGCCGAGCCCGTGCGACGCCAGCTTCGCGCATGCGCAGACCAGATCTCGGAAACGGGTAGAGCTATCGACTTCAAATTTCGGGCTGGGTAGAGCTATCGACTTGAAATTTGGTTTTTGAATAGCCCGGACAACGTCGGGCTCATCGGCTAGTAGTATATATATTATATAAAACATGTTCAAAATAGTCAAGATATGAGTTTATTGTTGCGTTGCTGGAGTTGCTCGAGATATAGACTCAATTTCATGTATAATTATCATGTTGTTGACATTGTTCATAGAGCACATGGTGTATTTTGCATCATTTGTTTCGTATATTCTGTTGAGATGGTCCCAAAAATGGCCGGACTTACTGTATAGTGCCCCTATAATATTAGCCAATGGCCGCGAAAATGGTAACTTCATAAAAATAACGGTAAATTTTCTTAAGTTTACGACTATCTGTCTATGTCGATCACCATTAGGCTTTGTTGGCAACGTAATAACCCCATACCATCTTACCATGGTACATATCGTGGCCATGACCACACGCACGGATTCGCCCAATTAATTTGACATTAAAAGAATCGCTGGGCCGCCGGCTACCGCGAATTACGAATTAACACACTGAATAAATCATATACGGACTTCGCTAGGATTTATATACATGTAGTCTACACTGTGCTTATTCGTTCATGATTACAAAGACTGCGAAAACGAGCTATATTCATTCTTTTAATGAGGTCACTACTTGGGCCAACTTGAAACGATTAGTGAACAAACGAATCTTCGAACAATCCATGATAGTCGGGCGTCGATGGAACTCTGTTTTCCAGGGTAGGTTTTTCCCGAACCCATCGAACCCTATCTGGCTACGCCTATGCACTGATGTAATGTGGTCGCTAGTATTATTCATTATTTCAGCCACCACATCAGGTGCCAACCTTGTTATGGAAAACTGATTATGTCACGCCGGGTACGCGCGTGTGTCAACCGAAACTTCCTCGACAAAACAAAACGAAACCGCCGAAAGCGAAATAACAAAACGAAATTTCGTATTGTTATTTCGCTTTCAGTGGTTGTTTCGTTTCACTTATTTTGGCTCTCCACTCCTTTAAACCGCCAAGAACTGGGTGACAAAGCAGACAAGAAAACCGTAGTCAGAACTGGTAACGCCATCAAGATCATATTATTACTAAATAATCACACACAATGACATAATCAGGATTATGAAGTAAAACAGGCCACCTGCCTAAGGCTGCCTTTGTTAGGGGATTAACGCATTGATAAAATACTGCAGTGGAGTCATATAATTAGGACAGCAAGACAGATTAAGTGCACAAAACTGACCAGATATGGAGGTGAATACAGTTAAGCTCAAAACAAATAGACTAAATGATGTTTTGTTATGAAGACAAAATGTATTTATTATTAATGTTATAAAACAATTATTGTTTTAAAATGAATGTATTACTTTTAAAGATATATTCCGGGAATGTTCAGAAACAACAATAATGTTTATGAAAAAAATAATATTTGTTCTAATTCAATACATGTACTTGTATTAATGATGATATACACATTATTGTAGGTGTATTAAAACATATACATATAATAATAACAATAACATATATAAATATTATAAAATAAAATTCAACATGACTTACCTTTAGATGTGTGATGAAATTTGAAGTTGCTTTTGCTGAACCCGAAATCAGTGTTGGACAATGTTTACTTGTAGCTTTGAATTTGTCAGAAATGTCATTGGGCAAGGTAAAATGTTGCCTAATGAATAGAAGAAATATGAGGATAATGACCCCATGTGTATAACACTAGTCAAGTAAATGCTGATGTGTTAACTTGTTATATTGGTCTGTATTTTTGGAATGTAATTGAAATGTAATTGAAATTACACCCCTTTTCTCAATGTAATTAATTACATTCAATTACATGTAATTGAAAAAACCTTCAATTACAAATTACATCCAATTACTTGGCAAAATGTAATTAATTACATTCAATTACAATTACAAATTACAATTACCCCAACCCTGATTATTAGGCATATATAAAACTAGCCGATTAGCCCGACGTTGTCCGGGCTATTCAAAAACCAAATTTCAAGTCGATAGCTCCACCCGTTTCCGAGATCTGGTCTGCGCATGCGCGAAGCTGGCGTCGCACGGGCTCGGCGACCCGATAAAATTCGTATCCGGGGCAAGATACATTCACATACCAAATTTCAAGTCGATAGCTCCACCCGTTTCCGAGATCTCGTCTGCGCATGCGCGAAGCGGGCGCCGCACGGGCTCGCCAATACGACAACGTCCACCGCCTGGTCAAACTACACACACGTGTGTGTACCAAGTTTCGTCCCGATCGGTCGAGAATCGTAGATTTGTATAAATGACAGACAAACAGACAGACAGACAAACAGACAGAGGTCTTCAAAATATATATGAGACTAGCCGATGAGACCGACGTTGTCCGGGCTATTCAAAAACAAAATTTCAACCTGGCGGCATTCAAATACCAAATTTCAAGTCGATAGCTCCACCCGTTTCCGAGATCTGGTCTGCGCATGCGCGAAGCTGGCGTCGCACGGGCTCGGCGATCCGATAAAATTCGTATCCGGGGCAAGATACATTCACATACCAAATTTCAAGTCGATAGCTCCACCCGTTTCCGAGATCTCGTCTGCGGATGCGCGAAGCTGGCGTCGCACGGGCTCGGCGACCCGATAAAATTCGTATCCGGGGCAAGATACATTCACATAGCAAATTTCAAGTCGATAGCTCCACCCGTTTCCGAGATCTCGTCTGCGCATGCGCGAAGCGGGCGCCGCACGGGCTCGCCAATACGACAACGTCCACCGCCTGGTCAAATTCAAATTCAAATTCAAATTGTTTATTCACATAAACCACAATCGTGGTACAAATGGTGAAAAAGAATTACAAAAATAAATTAAATTAGCGGCATCCCTGTAAGACAGGGGTATGTAGGTTGTCTATTATATATTTTGAAAGATCTGTGTGTGTATGTGTTTGTGTTTGTGTGTGTGTGTGTGTGTGTTTGAAATCGATGGACTCGAAAACGACTAAGCCAATTTCGATGAAACTTGGTATTTGGATGTATTTTCGGCCGGAGACGAACATAGGCATATTGATTTTCAGATCCGAGGTCAACTTTTCACGTGCCGAGGTCAAATCTGTTTTTACGCCGTTTTGCGCTAATATATTTCAGTTCGGTGCTCACAAATCGATTCGATATAGCGCGAATAATAAATTGCCAGTCATATAATTTGCACGGTTAGAATCTGTGGCGTGTCACCTTTCCAATGATGTATGACACGCCTGTGTACGTTTAAAGTTTCTACCTTAATTATCGGGAAGAACACAAGTTCATGCTTCGCTCATCGAAAATCATTGCGTAAAAAAAATATATTACGCCATCAACATATCGTGACGTGTTCGCGTTAACTCTTAAGAGGCCGATGTCGCGTTAACTCATCACCGGCCGAGGTATCCGCAAATGACATTGGACTATATATCTCGGAAACGGGTGTAGCTATCGACTTAAAATTTGGTATGTGAATGTATCTTGCCCCGGATACGAATTTTATCGGGTCGCCGAGCACGTGCGACACCAGCTTCGCGCATGCGCAGACCAGATCTAGGAAACGGGTGGAGCAATCGACTTGAAATTTGGTTTTTGAATAGCCCGGACGAAGTCGGGTCACCTTCTAGTATATATATAATTACGTAACAAATAGATAAATTCGGCACAATTGAGTATAACTAACTGTAATTATACCGGTAAGTGTATATATAATGCTCATGTAGCATAAAATATGTCGTTGTATCGGTAGCCCATTCCAACATTTCAGAACGTACGGTTCGTTATTACAGAGAAAGACTATATATAATTTAAAAGTATGTCAATGTTGTCTTCTGAAGTCGATATAATCCATATACAGACTATAATTAATCAGTCCCAGAATGCACCGTCGTGGCATCTTATTCAAATAAGGTACACAGGTTACCAATCAAAATGGCTTTACGATATCGGGTGCCCTGAACTAGGCGAATAAAAATTTACGTTTTGTTTGTCAATAGAACCAGAAATACTACAACACGTGTGATTTTACACATTTGTTGATAAATAGAATATTTACGTGTTTGTTTGTCACCAGTCAGAAATACTACAGCACGTGTGGATTTACGTATTATTAGTAAACGTCGATAGTAACCTTATTTCAATTAGGATAATAATAGCTTTTTTATGTTTTGTTTTAATATTAAATTAGGAAACTAATAAATCAATAAATATGCCTTAAAATAGATTACTAATTGTTACTGTCAGTTAGTGTGGGCCACCGATACTTTAATAGTATGCGACTTGAAATAAGGCAACTTTAGTGATACACACTTATGTATATCTTTATTTCATTGGTTGTGTATCAATTGGTCCCACATGACATCCATGGACTCCCCCAGCAAATCTCTCAGGGCGGCGGATCGGCCACCCAGCTACGACAAATTGTCAATGACTGAATAGCCGATCGATCACCCTAAAAACCCCACTGAGAGAATTCATGGACTTAACATCGGTTCGCATCATTAGTTCTTTAAACTTAAAAACACTGGGTCTGTTGCTAAATTCTTTGTCCAAATATTGTAGCCTCTTATCTGATAAGACACGGCATCTACAAATATAGTGATATTCATCACCAATTTCACCTAAATCACACAGAGTGCATAAACGTTCATTCCTCGGAGTTCTCGACCAACGGCCAGTTTCAATGGGAAGCTTATGATTTGAGATTCTAAATCTCAGCATAGATATAGAATTTGCATAGTCTAAGCTAAGGAGATACTTTTCCATACCAAATGTCTCTTTATAAACCCTATACGTGTCAGCTTTTTGTGAGTTTCGTAAATTAGACATCCAGGTTTGTTTATATTGATCTTCTAAGCACTGCCTAACATGCTTTGCTAAACTATCCACTGATACATTCTGGTAGTTATACCAAATATGGGATAAGCCACATGAGTTCAATATATCTTGAATTCCTTGTAGCCACGGGTATGTTTGCATGTGCATATTATGATGTACATACATGTATTCAAATAATATATGAGACAGCTTTCTATCAGGTCCAGTAACAATTTTGGCCCAATATTTAATCATCTGGAGTTTTATAAATATAGAAATAGGGAATCTGCCTGTCTCGCCATATATCATGGCATCACAAGCGTTATTCCTCAGTTTTAATAAGAATTTCAAGAATTTCATATGTAATTGATCGATCATATTTGTATTAGTGTGGCCCCACACCTCGCATCCATATGTAATAATGGGGAGAATTAACTTATCAAAAAGATCAAACTGACAATCGAGAGTTAACCTATTCTGTCTACAAAGACGAATAGCAGAAAACATGGCCTTATTTGCTTGGGATATTAGCTGGTTTTTCGCTTTGAAGAATGTACCTGTCCTCGAGAATAAAACACCAAGGTATTTGAATTCATCAACAGTTTCAATTATTCTGCCATTGACAATGAATACTTTTTTACAACGTCTTCCTCTTCCAAAGATTATCGTTTTGCTTTTCTCTACATTAATTTTTAGCTCCCAAAGAGAACAATAATCAGAGAATGCGTTCAATGCTAACTGTAGTTCATCTGAAGATTCAGCTAAAATGATTGTATCATCTGCATAAAGTAAGATATTAAGTTTGATGAAGATGGCTAAATCCATTTCAAGGTTATTAGTGACAGTTGAGAGTCCGTTTACGCCACTCGAGAACAGGTACTCTTCTAGATCATTCAGATAAATAGCAAACATTATCGGTGAAAGATTTTCACCCTGTTGCAAACCAACAGTAGAAGTATAAAAATCAGAATATTCTCCCCCAATCCTTATAATTGATTTAAAACCTTTATAGAGGTTCATGATAACTCTCAATATTTTGCCATCCACTCCACTATTAAATAATTTTTGCCATAGACCTGCCCTCCAAACTGTGTCGAATGCCTGCTTGAAATCTATAAAGGCACAATATAGTCGCTTTCCTTTTTTCTTCAAGATTTCAATCAGGCACTCTAACACAAACATATTGTCACATGTAGAGTAGCCCCTACGAAAACCAGCTTGGCATTCTGATATAAGATGATTCTCTTCAGTAAACATGAGTATACGGTTATTAATAATTTTGGTGAACAGTTTACCCAAACAACTCATAAGAGTTATTTGCACGGTTAGAATCTGTGGCGTGTCACCTTTCCAATGATGTATGACACGCCTGTGTACGTTTAAAGTTTCTACCTTAATTATCGGGAAGAACACAAGTTCATGCTTCGCTCATCGAAAATCATTGCGTAAAAAAAATATATTACGCCATCAACATATCGTGACGTGTTCGCGTTAACTCTTAAGAGGCCGATGTCGCGTTAACTCATCACCGGCCGAGGTATCCGCAAATGACATTGGACTATATATCTCGGAAACGGGTGTAGCTATCGACTTGAAATTTGGTATGTGAATGTATCTTGCCCCGGATACGAATTTTATCGGGTCGCCGAGTACGTGCGACACCAGCTTCGCGCATGCGCAGACCAGATCTAGGAAACGGGTGGAGCAATCGACTTGAAATTTGGTTTTTGAATAGCCCGGACGAAGTCGGGTCACCTTCTAGTATATATATAATTACGTAACAAATAGATAAATTCGGCACAATTGAGTATAACTAACTGTAATTATACCGGTAAGTGTATATATAATGCTCATGTAGCATAAAATATGTGGTTGTATCGGTAGCCCATTCCAACATTTCAGAACGTACGGTTCGTTATTACAGAGAAAGACTATATATAATTTAAAAGTATGTCAATGTTGTCTTCTGAAGTCGATATAATCCATATACAGACTATAATTAATCAGTCCCAGAATGCACCGTCGTGGCATCTTATTCAAATAAGGTACACAGGTTACCAATCAAAATGGCTTTACGATATCGGGTGCCCTGAACTAGGCGAATAAAAAATTACGTTTTGTTTGTCAATAGAACCAGAAATACTACAACACGTGTGATTTTACACATTTGTTGATAAATAGAATATTTACGTGTTTGTTTGTCACCAGTCAGAAATACTACAGCACGTGTGGATTTACGTATTATTAGTAAACGTCGATAGTAACCTTATTTCAATTAGGATAATAATAGCTTTTTTATGTTTTGTTTTAATATTAAATTAGGAAACTAATAAATCAATAAATATGCCTTAAAATAGATTACTAATTGTTACTGTCGGTTAGTGTGGGCCACCGATACTTTAATAGTATGCGACTTGAAATAAGGCAACTTTAGTGATACACACTTATGTATATCTTTATTTCATTGGTTGTGTATCAATTGGTCCCACATGACATCCATGGACTCCCCCAGCAAATCTCTCAGGGCGGCGGATCGGCCACCCAGCTACGACAAATTGTCAATGACTGAATAGCCGATCGATCACCCTAAAAACCCCACTGAGAGAATTCATGGACTTAACATCGGTTCGCATCATTAGTTCTTTAAACTTAAAAACACTGGGTCTGTTGCTAAATTCTTTGTCCAAATATTGTAGCCTCTTATCTGATAAGACACGGCATCTACAAATATAGTGATATTCATCACCAATTTCACCTAAATCACACAGAGTGCATAAACGTTCATTCCTCGGAGTTCTCGACCAACGGCCAGTTTCAATGGGAAGCTTATGATTTGAGATTCTAAATCTCAGCATAGATATAGAATTTGCATAGTCTAAGCTAAGGAGATACTTTTCCATACCAAATGTCTCTTTATAAACCCTATACGTGTCAGCTTTTGGTGAGTTTCGTAAATTAGACATCCAGGTTTGTTTATATTGATCTTCTAAGCACTGCCTAACATGCTTTGCTAAACTATCCACTGATACATTCTGGTAGTTATACCAAATATGGGATAAGCCACATGAGTTCAATATATCTTGAATTCCTTGTAGCCACGGGTATGTTTGCATGTGCATATTATGATGTACATACATGTATTCAAATAATATATGAGACAGCTTTCTATCAGGTCCAGTAACAATTTTGGCCCAATATTTAATCATCTGGAGTTTTATAAATATAGAAATAGGGAATCTGCCTGTCTCGCCATATATCATGGCATCACAAGCGTTATTCCTCAGTTTTAATAAGAATTTCAAGAATTTCATATGTAATTGATCGATCATATTTGTATTAGTGTGGCCCCACACCTCGCATCCATATGTAATAATGGGGAGAATTAACTTATCAAAAAGATCAAACTGACAATCGAGAGTTAACCTATTCTGTCTACAAAGACGAATAGCAGAAAACATGGCCTTATTTGCTTGGGATATTAGCTGGTTTTTCGCTTTGAAGAATGTACCTGTCCTCGAGAATAAAACACCAAGGTATTTGAATTCATCAACAGTTTCAATTATTCTGCCATTGACAATGAATACTTTTTTACAACGTCTTCCTCTTCCAAAGATTATCGTTTTGCTTTTCTCTACATTAATTTTTAGCTCCCAAAGAGAACAATAATCAGAGAATGCGTTCAATGCTAACTGTAGTTCATCTGAAGATTCAGCTAAAATGATTGTATCATCTGCATAAAGTAAGATATTAAGTTTGATGAAGATGGCTAAATCCATTTCAAGGTTATTAGTGACAGTTGAGAGTCCGTTTACGCCACTCGAGAACAGGTACTCTTCTAGATCATTCAGATAAATAGCAAACATTATCGGTGAAAGATTTTCACCCTGTTGCAAACCAACAGTAGAAGTATAAAAATCAGAATATTCTCCCCCAATCCTTATAATTGATTTAAAACCTTTATAGAGGTTCATGATAACTCTCAATATTTTGCCATCCACTCCACTATTAAATAATTTTTGCCATAGACCTGCCCTCCAAACTGTGTCGAATGCCTGCTTGAAATCTATAAAGGCACAATATAGTCGCTTTCCTTTTTTCTTCAAGATTTCAATCAGGCACTCTAACACAAACATATTGTCACATGTAGAGTAGCCCCTACGAAAACCAGCTTGGCATTCTGATATAAGATGATTCTCTTCAGTAAACATGAGTATACGGTTATTAATAATTTTGGTGAACAGTTTACCCAAACAACTCATAAGAGTTATTGGCCGATAGTTTTCAGGTAATTTTTGGTCTCCTTTTTTCTTGTAAATAGGACATACTATTCCAATTAACCAGCTTTCTGGAATAACACCAGTGTTCAAGATCAAATTAAATAGGTTACAGTAGAACTTAACCAAAATCTGAGCAGTGCTCTTAATATAGGAATTATTAATATCATCATAACCACAGGCTTTACCAGATTTCAAAGAGCTAATAGCCTTTAGTATTTCTTCTGCACTAAATTGTATATTTAGAAAATCATTACTATCAGTGGTATCAAATTCATTCAAAACTTTAGTATGGTTTGATATATTATTAGAGCTTTTCATGAACTCATACATATCTGACAACAGTACTTGTGGTTTCTCTTTAGGCCGGCTACCGCGAATTACGAATTAACACACTGAATAAATCATATACGGACTTCGCTAGGATTTATATACAAGATACAAGATACAAGATACAAGATTTTATTGCAATAACACCTCAGTGGGCAGTTGCAAGCATATAACATATAATATAAAACATACATATACAATAATAGCATGAATTAAACAAAACCCGACTAAGTCAAAATTTATATTCAGTATACTCACTCACAAGTTGTTCTTATAATTATTATGCACTTGATAAAATCTGCCGTTTTTCAAAGAAGGACCGGATCATGTCGCATATGATATTTATGGTATCAATGTGCCTATTTTCCATTATATAATTAAATTTATTGTCTTCTGTCATTCTGTGGAAATCGGTTTTATACTCGCCTATTGCTGCGAAACAACTGATGCGAATGTTTTCGTATGCCGAACAATTCATAACAAAGTGTGATTCGGTCTCAACCGAGTTTGTCCTACAGACAGGACATATTCTATCCTCTATATCTGACGGGGGCTGTTTGTGTCTTCCCTTCTCAATCTCAAGCTTGTGATTACTTACGCGTAACCTTGTAAAGAGAGTTCTCGCGTCAGCAGATTTGGTATTGGTAATATACGGTTCCACCTCATATCTGCGTTTGAAAATGCGATACGTTCTTAGTTTATTACCACCGATTGATCTCGTATCATCAAAAACGTCCTTCACAAAACAGTTAATGTGATCTATTTTCAGCTTTTTTTATCAGTTCTTGTTCTTGAATTCCACTGTCTTCGGCAATATCGATTCCAAGCTTCAGTAGTAATACATTCCACGATTCCGTGGATAATTTCGAATTAGTTGATTCAACGTAGGCCGCATAAACTAATGTATGACGCTTTGACTTAGAAATTTTATTCCTATATCTGAAACTCTTTAAAACTGCGTCATGAAATACGGGGAATCTACCCAGTTCTGCACGAGAAGCATGGTTCGACGCTTTTCTATTTATACAAAGTACATTTTTGCAGAATTTCAATTGAACCTGCTCGCAAGGTAAAGAATCAGTATGCAGATTCGGCACATCTCCCAGCCATACTTCACAACCATACAACATTACTGGTTTTATTAGTTTATCAAACAACTTGCATTTTGTAGGGGTCGTTAGCTGAAGTCTTGATGGAATAGATTGTGTTAGGAAAAACATTGATGTTAATGCCTTTGCACTCAAATGCTCCTGCGATTTTAACATTTTGCCAGTTGCACTGAATTTTAGACCCAAATACATATAATCCCCAACCATTTCCAGTGGCTTCGATCGAAATATGAATTTCGGTTCATATTTTGACTTGCGAGATCTAAAAACCATGCATTTTGTTTTATTTACATTAACAGTGAGACTATTATCTGTTGCATAATTTTCCAAGTTATTCAAGCATTTCTGTAAACCTTCTTTCGTTTCCGATATTATTACAAGGTCATCTGCGAATAAAAGATGACTGATCGGCCTATTATTTAGAATAACGGGATTACAAGTCGAGTCAAATGAATACCTTAGGTCATCAATATACATTTTAAACAGCGTGGGTGAAATTGAACAGCCTTGTCTTACTCCAATAGTTGATAGAAGTTGTGGTCCAACGCCTGCCTCTGTTTTCACACTTATGTAGCTTGCTTGATACATTGAACGTATACACTGATTTATTTTACCAGAAATTCCATAATCACGTATTTTGTGTAACATTAACGATCTATCTACTGAGTCGAACGCTTTTTTGAAATCAATGAATGCAGCATAAATGGGCTTATTTTTCTGCTTGTATTTCTTCACAATGGTATTTAAAACAAATGCACTATCAATTGTACTACGATTCGTCCGAAAACCAAACTGATTGTCACTGATCAGATCATTCTCCTCGAGGTGGTTATTTATCCTGGTGTTAATTATTTTGTTGAAAAGTTTACCTAGGTTATTTGTCAGAGCAATCGGGCGATAATTATTCGGATCATGTCGATCTCCCTTTTTATAGAGCGTCTTTATGAGTGAAAAACTCCAATGTTTAGGGTAATGTCCGGAACATAACACTAGATTGAACAGTTTTGTTGTCTCATCTATTATCTCCGGTACTACTGATTTAAGAAATTCATTTGAAATATTTCCATTTTCAGAAGATTTCCTATTTTTCAAGAGCCTAAGGCATTTTAGTATTTCTTCCGATGTTATCTCTTCGTCGCTAATATTTTGATCTATATCTATGCGCGGCGTTCCCCGCATACGGTAATTTTCGTCTCGTGGAATTATTTCTTTACATAAAAGTTCTTTTAAAAAATCTACACATTCATCAGGGTGCAAATAATTCATTTCAACTTTTCGTGGTCTAAGACCATTAATTATACGCCAATATTCCGATGGTCACTTGTCTCAATATCATCCAGGTTTTCCGATATTTCCTGATAATACAATTTTGATTTCTTTTTTGTTTCTCTTTTATAAGTTTTTTTAGCTGCGAAAAACTCATTTCGGAGATCTGCATTGCGAGGGTATCGCTTCATTTCTTTACTCGCGTGCTTCATATGTTTTTTCAATTCTTTGCATTTTGCATCAAACCATTTACGTTTCCTTTGCATTTGTTTATTTTTACTTTTAACAAATTGAGTTGCGGTGGCATTAACAGAATTCACGATATTATCATAATCGCGCACAGCTTGTTCTATTCCGTGTTCTATCGCGTGCGTATACGTTTGATCTAAATTTCAATAAGCGGTGTTGCATATCAGCATCTACCAGAGCCTGTTTTACTTTAGCATCACTATCTCGAGACCATTTAGCCACACCGTGCGGTTTCGTATAATGATATTTAAATGCAGTTTTATTGACATCTTATGACTTTATGTTCATATGTATTGCTAGTTGACAGTGATCTGAATATTCAGTAGGTTGTTTAACACAAAAGTAACTCACATCGGATAAATATCTGTCTGAAATAATCACGTAATCCACTAAACTCGCACCATTATACTGAAAACTCGTATAATTTCCAAAAGAATCACCAGGTTTGCGACCATTCACTATTCTCATGGACGCCGATTTACAGAGTTTTAGCAAATTAAGTCCAAACGAATTTGTTTCTTTGTCTAAACTAGCCCTGTCTTTCGCACTATCTAAGACATAACTTTCAGATGATGTTGTGAACCTGTCCTCATCAAACGTGACATAATCCGGCCTTCCGCCTGTCCGTGCATTAAAGTCTCCACCCAAAATGATAAGCGATGTTGGGTCATATTTGCGGAGTTCTGTCTCGATATCTCTAAAGACGAAATCGTAACCATCTCTTGTTTTCCAATAAGTAGAATTTTGTGGGGGCAGATAAACAGAAACGAAAATGACATCAGACTTTTGACCAAATATTTCTCCGTTAAACTCTACCCATAACGCAATATCGTGAATGTTATGAACACGTGTAACAAACTTCGCATACTTTGATCTAAAATAAAATGCTATTCCACCTTTCTCGTTATCTGTTGTATTTCTGCTCAAATCAATACATTGATAGCCAGTTAAACTTATATTCCCGGGGTCTTGATGCCAAGTTTCTGAAATAGTTATGAAATCATATCGATCTAATTGCCGTATGAAATCAGAATCATTAATTTTGTTAACAATGCCTTGTGCATTCAACGCGGTGTAACATACATTGTGTGTTAAAGAGTGAATTGTTGATATTACATCATTTGACATATTTAAATTGGTATCATTAAATTGGACTAGGTCAACGGAGATAAAACACCCGCTTCGATCTATTTACATGTGTATCGAGCATTTGATAAATCGATAGTGGTATATATTTCATCTTAGCATAGTTAAGCTTGATTGGGATTGAATAGATTTTTACATTAAACATCAATATACAACAATAATAATACATGGCATACATGTAAGTAAGTATTGTGGTGCGAAAGCATTACATGCTATTCCCGAATCTTTTCATCAAGCTTTCGCTGAAATATGAAAATTGCTCTCTAAACATATGATTAATTTCATTCCTTAACGAATTTTTACGCATCTCACTATTTGGACCAGCAACATTTGGCCTATGCTGGTAATTCAATGAATTTAGACGATGTCCATATCCATGGCTATATGATGACTGCTGTCTGTTAGAATATCCCCTCAATCTACTGCCATGAGGGTTAATACAAATATGGACCCATGGGGGGTAATTGAAATATGGTCCCATGAAGGTCAATTAAAATATGGTAACACGAGGGTTAATTCATATAGCATTCTGATATATGCTCCGTACACAGAAATAAAAATGATGTTTCGAAGAAGGCCACACTGTATGTTAAACAACCAATGTGAAGGATTAGTGTTGGATTTTTTCTTAATAACAGCTCTGTAGTCATAGCTCAGATATATTCCGCATACAAAGAAATGGAAAAAAAGTGTAGAGTCCAAGACTAAAGTTCACTCAAAGTCAATAGTTACAAACAGCACGATGGAGTAACGTGGGTATTGTTAATAATTACCATCCCAATTCAATTAGAATATTATATGCCGATATTTGTCGCGTATAACTAAACGAAAAACTTCACTAAACGATGTTAAATAACATGTTAAACACCGATATAAACAAACAGCTCGAAGGGTGCATTTGTGAATTAAATTTCTTATACCATCCTCAACTCCCCATGCAATGTAATAGTAGATAGAATTCCGATATATGTGACGTGAAAATAAATGAATGTTCAAATAACAAGGCAACAAATCAGGTTAAACAACAATAGAAACACACAACGCGCAGTGTGCTAATGGTTAACGCGCGAATTCCCGTTCCAATTACTCGGTGCGCACTTCTTCGCATGAAAAAAACGAAATAGCATGCAGAATAATAATTATTGTCAATCTTCATTGCATGGTTCGAGTACGAAAAACCCAAGTACCTTTCTAATCATATTTTGCCCATAGCTCCTGACTCCTATGACAAGTCAAAACGCCTTCACAGAATACATCCATCGAGGGCGTAATAATATTGGTCGTGGATACAGGTTTATGGATAACAGCGCAGATGGCGTAAATTCATGACAAAACGATATTTCGTCGCGGTTGGTATCTCTGCATTCTCGCTGATTTCGTGAAACAAACAAAGCGACGGAATCTAAATAACAAAACGAAATTAGGTTCGATTCCGTCGGTTATTTCGCCTGACAATATGGACGTGCGTCTGTACTAAAAACGCTTTCGGTGGTTGATTTGCTCTCCGTTGATGTGACAGAGCTGTTTATATTCATGTCTATTTTTCCGGATTTGGCAAGCTTCGTTATTTCACCGACGAGTGAGATGAGCATTTCTTTGGGAGTCGCTGCGCACCAATTTGTTTATGTCAGAAGCACATCAAGTATCCCTTTGGGCGTGTTCTAACATACCCGAGTAACCAAGAGATGTAGGTGGTGAAATCCACCGTCAGTGGGTCAGATTTGGTTAATTTCACGAAAGACATCGATAGGTCTGTCGGTTCATTCAAGTTTATAATACTGTTTATTGACGCTACGTCATCAAGTTTGAGCACGACTTCTTCATAGTCAGAGTCAAAGTGCACGTGCGGACAATGTGCTTCATCTCGGTGGTCATGATCATACAATGGAACGACGCCGTTGACTTCCGGTTCGTCTGTCCCCACTGATAATTATATGTCCCCCATGCACCATTGAAGAATGGACAAGAAAGGTTGGGCATAGCAACATTTCAACATCGATTTGCAACGTTTATAAAGAACTACATATATAGTATACAGTCGATCTATGGTTGAAACACAAAAAAGGAACATGGTTGAAACGGCTGCAAAAAATAATACGCAACGACATAAGGGAACACGTTATTTCGCACTAAGACACATATCCTTCAGCAAGTGATATCGATGGCATCAAATCGCTTTCGTACCTCCCAAAGACATTACAACTATTGCTATCTAAATTTTCTCAGGACAAGACACAGACAAGTAACGGGCAGCAATAGGACAGTGTATCATACAATTGACTCGTCCGCGATATGTTATTGCCCCTTTGCAGATAGGATTCGCAATCCAATTGCATCATCAATTCCGTTCGAAGTTACTGATTGACACGTTATATTCAATGGGTTTCTCGTCGTCATATGATGAAACCATACTATTTGAGAAAAACGCAGCGTTGTGTTCTGTTGGCGAGTTACCACCAACTGGGAATGGTGCTACGGTTATAATGTCTGCCGACAATGTTGACCATAATACGTGCACTTTGGATGGGAAACACACTCTTCATGGCATGGGCATGATTGCTTCAATTAGCCCACCTGTAAGGAAGCTGGACCGGGTCCCACGGAAATATGTGAAAAACGCCGAGTTGTGTGATCTTGCTGAAATTAAACTGTTCAACTACACACCATGTAGTAAGTCAAAACAAGTTTTGTTTGACAAGTTGGAGATTTCTCGCCCTGACTATCACATCAATGGAAATCTGGTTGATTTGATGTGGCGTCTTAACTGGCACGTTCAAACCACCCGCCCTAACTGGAGTGGTGCCATGCATGTGTTATATGCGAACTCCACTGACGATACTCCAGATTCGTCTTCTGTGACATTTCTACCAATCATAGATGTTAGCCCTTCTGACATGTCGTGCGTTTGTCAACACTCAGTTTTCTTCATAATACAGCGAGAAAACATGACATTCCAGCAATAATAACATTCGACCAGCCACTATTCTGGAAAGCATCTGTTGTGATAAACAATTATCCAGAACTAAGTGATGTGTGTTTATTATTAGGCGGCTTTCACACAGTGATGAACATTCTGGAAGCCATAGGAACATTGATGGAATGATCTGGGTTACGCGAGATAATGGAGAGAGTGTACGCCGAAAATGCAGTGAATCATATCTTCTCAGGAAAGGCGTATTCCAGGGCAATGCGAGCCCATTCCTTAGTGGACACAGCGCTTGGTGCGTTGTTGTTTTCCGAAGTTCTTGGGTGTGGAACCGATGTCACTCTTCCGGTTAGTGAATGTCTCTCGCATGCTGGTCTTCTTTATGATAATATTCTGAATGGCGATATGACTGTTGATGACGTATCCCGCGACAACATTTTACCAGGCGTGGCAGTTCTTCTGGAGGCAGAAATGGAAGTGTTGTGCAGCCTATCAGCCACCAGTAAATACTGGTTGCAATATCAGCAAATGTTCTCTGTAATCAGCAAACTTATCAGGGCAGACAGACTAAATGACTTTGGGTTGCATAAGGAGGCTACACGGGAAGCTTTACCCATTTTCGCTTCAGCGGGACATCACAATTACCTGAAGTCAGCATATTTGTACATACAAAATATGGAGAACATTGAAAATGCGAATGAATCAGTTCACGTGCAATTCATGGGAAAAGGAAATTCCATTAAAAGGTCTGCGCGAAGATGGGGTGGTCTGGCCCCCGATTTAGTCATTGAACAAGTAGTCATGTGTTCCATAAAATCCGTTAGTGGATTGACACGAGGTAGTGGCGTGAGCGACGCTCATCGAGCCACATGGCTCTCTTCCGTACCAGCGTCGGCTGAATTTAACATGTCTATGCAAACATTCACTGGTACAGTCACAGAAACTAGTGAACAACATAAAGATATTTCGACGACTCGAATGACACGGGACATTGATGATACTAAAATAGTGATAGACTTTTTGAAGGAACATTCCCCGTTCACCGGCGACCTGATCTGAGACACATTGCGACTGGAGTTACTGCTCCTGTCGGCACTAATGTTTGTGATGTCTTTTCTTTCGGTGAAAGTGTTATTCGCGACATGGAGAATAAAAGTGTGTTTGACTATTCAGCGGAGTCGAAGGATTCAGACAATGGCTAGAGTTATGGCGGTTAAAACGAAAGACGGTGCAAGGATAGACCCGGCGTTGCTGTTCCAACGAATGTTTGTTCTTGCATCAAACACTGACATCAACCTTGATGATGCTCTCCAGTATGAACTGTGTGCATACCCACCGTCACTCTTTGAGTGGGATGGTGTCATGCGGAAAGCTGACAAACCATCTCTCGCCAAAGCTATAATCCGTCGTTCAAATGAGGCCACACCCACAGATCCAGAGACACGTTCAGTTATGTCAGATTGCCATTATGTCTTGGATGGTGGATCACTTCTAATGAGATTACCTTGGCAAAACTGCGCCACATACAAAGACATTGCCCAGGTATATGCATATTTCGTACACGGAAAATATAATGCAGCAGCGACCGTTACTGTTGTGTTCGACGGTTACAACGGACCTACCACTAAAGATGCGACACACGAACGACGTGCCAAATCAGTAAAATGTAGCCCCGATGTCCATTTTGTTGAGGATATGGCGTTTGTTGGACAGAAGGAGAACTTCCTCCGTAACGCTAAAAACAAACAATCCATCATCTACTTAATTGCAGATAAATTGGTCAAACGTGGATGTATGGTTGTCCACTCAGACGGGGATGCAGATACTGATATAGTACGAACTGCCGTCGAACGTGCAAAATTGGGATCTACCATAATGATCGGTGAAGATACGGATCTGCTTGTTCTACTTTTGTATTGGCCAAGCGATATCACCTGCGACATTACTTTCCGGAGCGATGAGATGCAGAATAAACAAGTATATCAGATTCGACAAATTCGACAGGCTTTGGGAGAAGACTTGTGTCGGAGCCTTCTATTTTTTCATTCTATAACTGGATGTGATACAACATCCAGAATGTTTGGAATTGGGAAACAGAAGTGCTTTGATAAACTATGTCGTGATACTTACCTTCAAGAAATCGGACATAAGTTCTTGGTCGAAGATCTCTCCGTTGAAGAAGTTGATAACCTTGGTACACAGGCAATGATATCATTATGCGGCGGAAAGAATGAGGACACTTTGGTAATGTGCCGTCGAAAGTATTTAGTGGGAAAGGTGTCGTCCGCAAGACATTTTGTAAAGCCAGAAAACTTACCACCATCTTCTGCAGCAGCTAAATATCACAGCCGAATGGTATATGTTCAAACACAACTATGGGCCGGAAACAAGGCCGAACCCACCGACTGGGGTGGACATTAGATGAGGATGTAATGCACCCGATGATGAACATATTAGTGTCCTATATATTTTGAGACTTCGTATATGTGTGAGTATATGTGTATATTTGTCCTCTATAGACTCGAAAACGGCTGCACCGATTGGGCTCAAACTTCCTATCTAAGGGTAAAATCCCACGGGAATGGTCGTCGCGACGTTTTGGAGAAGCTCAGAGCACCCGTTCTCCACTCTCAGTCACAAAAAACGGCACTTCGGAGTTAATCGCGTTGATAGTTAAAGAGCGTTCCTATCCGCAGTGTCATTGATAAAGAGCGTATGTGTGTAATGTGATTCTTACGTCTGGGTCTGGGCGTGTGCGTGTAAGACTGTATCCAGACATGAACGTGTTGTGTGACGACATACCCAACACATAGCAGGGACAAATATCTATTAGCCAGCATCAAGGCGAGTCTTGTGACGTATTAATTCAAATGCTTTCGATCAAACAATATTCTCTGTCGCACTCATCTCTACGAATCCACTGCAATCGACCTATTTTTAGAACGCAATACAGTCATGGTACCAAAATTACGTCGCGTTGGTGATGGGGGTGCACGGCGGGATTAATTGAAATATGTCATGTTGGTAACAATATCTAGCCGAGAATTCCTCAGACCTACAGACGAATGCGACCAGCAAATTTCAAAATTGCTCACTTGACCTCCCCATGAATATCTTCTGGGAAATTCCAGGGAATTCGTGCCCATTATCGGGCCATTGTGTGTGTCGCGGTCGAGGTAAATACACGTGGTTGTGAATTACGTCACGCCACGTGGATCCAGGCGGAAGTTAACCTGACCCTTCCGATGCCGCGTACGTTAGTGATACCGGAGTTATAGCGTGTGCGTTATGTTTTTTTGACTGACCGCAGTGCCCGATCCGCCGAATGTGAACATGTTATCAACTGTTACGACAGTCCGTGGCCCACGGCAGTCAATTGCCGTGTGTGTGTCCTTTATAGACTCGAACCGATTGAGCTCAAACTTGCTACATACGGGAAGTGTCATGGACGGGTTAAATTGTTACCCCGACCTTACCTTGACCTTGAAAATGATCAATTCAAGGTAAATCGGGTAAAACTGGCGGATTTCACCTAGGTGCAGCATACGTGTCTCGGAAGCTGTTGCAATTGCTTGTTCGAACAAAGTCATGAGACGAACCACGCCAGTGGCGGGCTAACCTGCTAGTTATTCTATATAGGGTTAATTCTTGAAACCATTCAAAATGATGATAGAATCTCTGGCGATTGCTTGTGCTGTCTTTGTCTTTGGTGAGTATTTAGAGTATATGTCCGTTCATAAGCTGGCAAAGTTACATAACAATTTTGCAGACAATTCATGCACCTGATCCTTACAATCTTATGCGCTACCAGCGTGAACCTGTTTAAATGTTTAGACCATGGCAGCGCTATCAAAATCTGTTCTTTATAACTTGAGATCCGACCTTCGTCTGTTGGCACCGCTAACATTGCTAACATGTTTAAAGAAGAAGTTATCTTAATGAGTGTATTTTTTGAAGTGATACTGTACCCAAATGTTGTTGTTGGTTTCTTTAGTTTCTGATTTGTAGAATAAGGTAAACCGATTTCCATTATTTGAAAGTCTGTTGAGTACGAAGTAATGTTACGGATGGCTGATTAGCCGGAATGCGAAAATACCAATTGTCGTTGTCGAGTAATTTTTTGACAGTTTTCAAGCAAATGTATCAAATAAATGTTATATTATATGCATACTAATCCCATATACTCATTGAGTCATTGTATAGTCACTAGTCAGTGAGTGGCTTGAGTTTACGCCCCTTATCAACATAATTTTTACACGATCATGTGTGCCACGCGTTGCCCAATCCACTATCCGTTAATTATTTTGATTACGTCTTGTACACGTAAATTCGTAATTTAATTTATGATTCAATTAAATTTATATCAAATTATTAACTTTTATTTTAAGATAACCTATTAACCTGAACGTTTACAAAATACATCTTCGACTCAAATGACTTAGTGTTCTATATATTATCGATATTAGACCGATGTTAATATCGGGAATTTATTGAAAATGGCGTACAGTACCCCTTTAAGAGTTTGTTTCTGAATAAATTATTTTAAAGCCCAATAGGTGAATTTGACTTATGTTGACCGACGGTTCACACTTGTGGTGTTGTAAAATATAACAGACAAATCCGTTATTTAGTGTGTGTGGGTTTTTTTTTTTAACGGTGTCGGTGCTCTCAGAATGCAACAAAATTCAAACTAAGATATAAAGTTATTCCCCTTCCATTGACAATAATTTGCAGAACAGTCCAGATGAATATTCAGCACATAACACACGTCGGTACCTCAACAAAAACAACATGTTCACAATTTATTACACATAATAAGTTGATAGTACAATGTTTTGGGACTTTCTATTTCAAATGGTATATGATATGGCATATATTTTCTACAATATGATCTGGGGTTCGAAAATTAAGTGGGCCTTTAACATAGTTCCCGTGGTAGTGTATAACATCGTAAGAATCGGGTGATTCATCGTAGTCTTGCGAAGAAATATATGACAAACAACTTTTATAAAATACAAACGCCAAACAAACTCAAAATTAATGTTAGTGTTGGCTTCTATATTCTCTGCTTAGTAGAATAAGATATTCAGATGAGTATAGGAAGTAATGTTACATATGACAGATAATTCAAAAATATTACGCTCGTCATCAAGATATTATTTGTGTACAGATTTCAGGAAAATGTATCAAATAAATGTTATATTATTTACACATAATAGTCCTAGATACTCATTAATTTTATTGTATAGCCCGGACAGAAGGAATATTAAATTATAGACAGATTGTGTTATTATACCAATCATAAATATCGCGTAAATGGTATATTATTGTCAATTTCATACGCTTTGTTGTGTAAACAAAAGACAAAAATGTTATGGAACCTGGCTTTTGTTTACATAACAAAGCGTTCAAATTTGACAATAACATACCATTTACACGATATTTATGATTGGTATAAGAATAACATGTGTCTATATCTTAATATTCTTTATGTTTATGGCAGTTTTAACGGGTCTGACTATTTATAACAGCATACCCACCGCGAAGGCCATCCGTGCCTTTAGCCTGAACATTTGCAGGTTTAGATTCATTTTAATTCTTCTACCAAATACATGGTTTTAAGAGTATATATAAATAGGCATAAACATAGATTCAAAACATATCATTGCTCGCAACTTCAGACGATCAAGATGAGATAATAATTACACAGATAATATAATAATTAACACAAAATAATAATTACACAGGAGAGCAATTAGCTCTTTCGTGGATGTGGCAAATAAATTTACACAAGTTTCGAATTATATTTGGTTTGCTATTTGAAAGAAGAATGGTAAGTTTTCTCTGATTATGGAAGTTCCAATAAGATTTTTTGATGTACCTTTTTATGTTATGGGCTAGTTCTGGACATTCAAGTAATACGTGGTATTCATCACCAATAGCATTCATTTCACAAAACGTGCATTTGCGCTAGAATGTGGAGTGTTATTCCATCGCCCGGTCTCTATTGGCAAATAATGGTTCGCCGTTATAAATCGGATTAGAGTTCTCATATCTTTGTTAGAGGCATGTGAAACAAATGATTCAATTCGAAACTTTGACTTCAGAATCCTGCAGCAGACATCTTCGACTCAAACTAATTATTATCTGTATATTATAGATATTATCGTTGTTATTGCCGGGAATTTATTGAAATTGGCGTGCAATCTCCCAGTAAGTTGCTATTCCGCTAATAGCCTCCAAATAGCTGACAAAATCATCCGTGCAATAACTCGTGACATATCATGGATCTAATGAACTTTACAACAATCGAAGACTTCAACAATGGAAGACTGAATTCCAAAATGTATCATTCGAATGCACATGCGCAATAGATAGCCATTTATGAATAATTTAAAGGTCATGTATAATTTAACGAAACTTTGCCATGAAATTTCACGAAACTTTGTCATTTAATTTAACGAAACTTCGCCATATGATTTAACAAATCTGTGCTATGTAAGTTCAGGAAACTTTGCCATGTAATTTAACGAAACTTTGCCATGTAATTTAACGAATCTGTGGCATGTAAGTTCAAGAAACTTTACCATGTGCTTCTGAGAAACTTTGCCTTGAAATTTAACGAAACTGTGCCATGTAATTTAACGAAACTTTGCCTTCTAATTTAACGACTCTGTCCCATGTAATTTAACGACACTTTGTTTAACGAAATTCTACCATGTAATTTAACGACACTTTGCCATGTAATTCAACGACACTTTGCCATGTAATTTAACGACTCTGTGTCATGTAATTTAACGACACTTTGCCATGTAATTTCCCGACACTTTGCCAAGTAATTTAACGACACTTTACCATGTAATTTAACGAAACTTTGCATTGTAGTTAAACGACACTTTGCCATGTAATTTAGCGAACTGTACCGTGTAATTTAACCACACTTTGCCATATAATTTAACGACACTTTGCGATATAATTTAACGACACTGGGTCCAGTAATTTAACGACACTTTGCCATGTAATTTAACGACACTGTGTCATGTAATTTAACGAGACTGTGCCATGTAATTTAACGAAATTCTGCCATGTAATTTAAGGAAATTCTGCCATGTAATTTAACAACACTTTGCCATGTAATTTAATGACTCTGTGTTGTGTAATTTAACGACAATTTGCCATGTAATTTCCCGACACTTTGCCATGTAATTTAACGACACTTTACCATGTAATTTAACGAAACTTTGCCTTGTAGTTTAACGACACTTTGCCATGTAATTTAGCGAACTGTGCCGTGTAGTTTAACCACACTTTGTCATATAATTTAACGACACTTTGCGATATAATTTAACGACACTGGGTCAAGTAATTTAACGACACTTTGCCATGTAATTTAACGAAACTTTGCCTTGTAGTTTAACGACACTTTGCCATGCAATTTAATGCAACTGTGCCATGTAATTTAACCACACTTTGCCATGTATTTTAACGAAACTGTGCCTTGTAATTTAACGACACTGTGCCATGTAATTTAACGACACTTTGCCGTGTAATTTAACGCAACTCTGCCATGTAATTTAACCACACTTTGCCATGTAATTTAACGACACTGTGCCATGTAGTTTAACGACACTTTGCCATATAATTTAACGACACTGTGCCATGTAATTTAACGACACTGGGTCAAGTAATTTAACGACATTTTGCCATGTAATGTAACGACACTGTGTCATGTAATTTATCGAGACTGTGCCATGTAATTTAACGACACTTTGCCATGTAATTTAACGAAACTTTGCCTTGTAGTTTAACGACACTTTGCCATTTAATTTAACGCAACTGTGCCATGTAATTTAACCACACTTTGCCATGTAATTTAACGACACTATGCCATGTAATTTAACGACACTGTGCCATGTAATTTAACGACACTTTGCCACGAAATTTAACGCAACTGTGCCTTGTAAGTTCAGGAAACTTTGCCATGTATTTTAGTGACACTGTGCCTTGAAATTTAACGAATCTTTGCCATGTAATTTAACGAAACTTTGCCATGTAATTTAACGAAATTGTGCCATGTAATTTAACGAAACATTGCCTTGTAATTTAACGACCATTTGCCTTGTAATTTAGCGAAACTGTGACATGTAATTTAACGAAACTTTGCCTTGTAATTTAACGAAACTTTGCCTTGTAATTTAACGAAACTGTGCCATGTAATTTAACGAAACTGTGCCATGTAATTTAACGAAATTGTGCCATGTAATTTAACGAAACATTGCCTTGTAATTTAACGACACTGTGCCATGTAATTTAAAGAAATGTGCCATGTAATTTAGCGAAACTTTGGCTTGTAATTTAACGAAACTCTGCCATGTAATTTAACGAAAATTTGCCTTGTAATTTAACGACACTTTGCCATGTAATTTTACGTAATTGTGCCATGTACTTTAACGAAACTTTGCCATGTAATTTAACGACCATTTGCCTTGTAATTTAGCGAAACTGTGCCATGTAATTTAAACGAAACTATGCCATGTAATGTAACGAAACTGTGCCTTTTAATTTAACGAAACTTTGCCTTGTAATTTAACGAAACTGTGACATGTAATTTAACGAAACTTTGCCTTGTAATTTAACGAAACTGTGCCATGTAATTTAACGAAACTGTGCCATGTAAGTTCGGGAAACTTTGCGATGTAATTTTACGAAACTTTGCCTTGTAATTTAACGAATCTGTGGCATGTAATTTCGCAAAACTTTGCCATGTAATTGAACGAAATTGTGCCATTTAATGTTGCTATAGTAGTGTGAACGTTGAATCTCACAACTCACATAACTATGTCCGTTCGCCCGTTCTTGCGAGAACATACGTGTGTGTTGCGATGAATTTAACATTTGTTTTCAGTAATTCTGAAAAATTGTCCGTTATTTATATCAGTCAATATAATATTTCCCAAAGGAATGACTATTTCTGAATTGAACGGACATGGTACATTCGAGCTTCCAAATTTGGTCTACGTAATTTGGAAGGATTTACACGATGTGTTTACAAATACAAGAAACATTTATATACCCGTGGTCCTAGCCATTTTCCAACTGTTTTCAATTCTTCGTACATGTGTGAAACGAACGCTCTTTATTTCTACAAAATCAGAAATAGACCAACAATGAA
Source organism: Siphonodentalium dalli (assembly GCA_032622095.1). Lineage (NCBI taxonomy): Eukaryota > Metazoa > Mollusca > Scaphopoda > Gadilida > Siphonodentaliidae > Siphonodentalium > Siphonodentalium dalli. The sequence continues at coordinate 63,732,166 of CP136069.1, forward strand.
CGCTATTTTCGTCTCAACGCCGTGAAAATTGCTGTTCATGTGTTCAAAGTTGTATTTTTTATGAATTCAATTCGTCTTTCTGGAACAATTATTGCTCGTAGAAATGTAGTTCAAGTATGTATAGATCTATCTCGATAGCAACAGAAATTAAAAAGGCAAGTATTGTTAGGAGTGACATGTATTATGGTTTGGCGGCGACTCATTTCATTTGAACCCCCACTGGGCTTTGATTTCCCGACCGGTACCTCACATCCGGCCCGCCCGGGGAGGAACAGGATCCGACAGAGCCGGCCATGTGTGAGAAACTATTGAGATCTGAACCTGCAAATTGCAAAAGTAACATTTAGTGGCCTAGCTCCAGTCAAATTCACCCCCCTCCGATTTAATTTTCTTAAATAGATTTGGTTAGCAATTTTGACTGTCCACGGGGGGGGGGCAGACCAGGAGAAAAATATTTAATCTGAACATAAAACTTAGCTATTGGACTGGCACTAAGCTTTCCGAGTGTTGGAAATTTACAACCTGACAGCCACCCCCACCCCCCCCCCCCCCAAGGTTGGAAAATCTATCTGAATTTCAATCCAAACTTTGACCATGCAAAGCAGGTTGTGTCCGGTATGACGTTTTCAACTGTTGAACATGTTGACCAAAGTTGGTGTGAGAACCCCAACCCCCTGTCGCGACGTCCCTGCGGGCTGTTTGAGATTTCCAGCTAATAAAACATGTTCACGAAACGAATCGACCCCTTGTCGCCACTTCCCTGCGTATCGTATCATAGATGGGTGTATAATCGGGTTTAAGGGTGTGATAAACTAAAAATCGAAATTTAAGTAACTTTCAATAAACTTTCATAGTACTCGAAATTTCGTTATGATTTTGGAGATGTTAGTTGTTACAAAGAACACATACATAGTACATACATGTGTTATATATGTTTATAATTGTATAGGTTCACTGTATTAGCGGATTGAGAAATTTGTATTTCTTACAAACAAATGTAGAATCTTACAAAGAAAACTCTTCACAGTATTGACCCCTGGTAGGAGTCTGGTATGTAACAGGAGCATTGATTGGCGCTCGCGTACACCGCCGGCAAGTTACCGGGAAATAACGAAAGCTAAAATGATCTACGATTCGGTCATTTTTCGCTATTTATAGGCAAGCATCATAAAATGTTATATTATATGTTTGCCTATAAAATGGCGGGAAATTACCGAAAGGTAAATCGTCGTATGTATCTCTGAGAAGCTATACATGTAGTAAAATCTCATTTGTTATTTCATTGTAGCTTTTTGTTATTTCACTGTAACTTGCCGAATGGCGTCATGACACCATCATTTGAAAACGTTTTGCCATCTATCAGCTGACCGGTGTCAGAAATTTGGTTCATTTGTTGCTTTCCGTGTATTGTTTAATTTGTTTTGCTATTATGAGTGAAAATGCTGCATAATTTAGCAATGTTAAGCATTAATAAGTCGCATATAATAAAAAGAACACCTACAATATTTGTTTGAATATCTGAAACATCTCATTCCTGTCTGGAAAAAAATGTTAAATTTTTACTCGTGGCTTGCAGTTGCTTGTGAAAATTCGATATTTCTTTCCAGACATTCATGATATATTTCGGTATTCAAACACAAACTATAAATATTCTCTATATTCTGATTATGTGTGCACATACCTTGTATAGATATATTGTTACCATGACAACGCTTGATTTGCATGTGTTTTTTATATTTCACAGTTCTCCAGGCAGATATGACGAACGCGGCGTGTGCCTCTTCGGGTTCGCTGGCAACCAGTTGTGGCTCAGTGATCGCGAGTTCGGATTGTTCGTAAGTTCTCATATGTGCTATATGTGCACGCATGTGCTCAGCTATGCTATACATGTAAGTGTATGTTCGCACGCTGTCAAGGTTGTGTGTCAATTTGTCAGGCAGTTCATCGCATACTTGAATGCTGTAGTTTACTATCATATTAACAAGCTGCATGTTCTTTATATGCCGAGCCGTTTGTACATTCACAGTTGAACATACATAGAGAATACTTTCAGTTTTTGTTTGAATACCGAAATATCTCATGAGTGTCTTGACAAAATATCGAATTTTCACGCCGCGAGTACAAATTTGATATCTCTTTCCAGACAGGAATGATATGGTTCATGTATTCAAATAAAAACAGTTGGTGTTCTTTTTAATGTATGCGCCTTATTAATGCTTAAAATTGCACAATTATGCAGCATTCTCACTTTTAATAGCACAACAATTTAAACAATATATTACACGGAAAGCAATACCCGGGGTCAATACTATGAACAATTTTATACCTGTAAACACAAATAGTATTTATTAATTTGTAATTACAAATTTGTGTTAACTATCACAGTGGTTGCATAGTACAGGGAAAATTTAGCCGTATTATTTGTACACTAAATTAAGAATATACAAACATATTATTAATAGTTTAATAGTTAATTGTTATCGTCTCCCGACCATACATTTCGTCCTAATAATGACACGACGACGCGGGGGGGGGGGGGTGACATGTGGGTGTTGGACCGCTTGGTGGGTGCCCCCAACTTTGGTCAAAATATTTCTCAACAGTTGGAAATTTCATACCGATAGGTTAACACAAACAGTTTACACCACATACAAGCTCACGTTGTCATTGTTGTTTAATTTCACAACCAATAATAAGTGAGAACTGTGTTTGGAGACCATTCAGTCTGATTCATTAGCATATTTTTGACTTTTGTTGAAAATTATGGTCTAAATGGCCATCAGATATAACTTGTTCAATGCCGGGATGCAGTTGGAAAATTAAAGGTGGACAGCCCATGCACACTCAATCGTCACGTCCCTGTGTCCGAATATGTTGTTACTTTTTCAGTTGAGGGGAGGAGTGTCCACATCTAAATTCCATATGCACCCGATGTGCTGCGAGTGTTATGGATATAAATTATTGTAACACATTAGACTGGGCGAGGTGTGAAACCCTTAAAACGTAGAAAAAACTAACTCACCACTCTGCTACCATTCACCGGTTATCAGTGTTATCTGAATACCTAGTTCAAATTAGACGGACATGCAGAGCTAAAATAACTGACAACAATTTTATATGGGAAAGTTACAATGCGTGCTATTATTTTGTGATTAGTGATATCGCCGGTACTATGAAACGATGAGCTAACAAAATCTCGCCAATTTCACAAAGATAAACTGTTGATTATTGTAGATTGCTTACGGGTAAACAGTCACCTGTGAGTGATTCACAATATATTGAATCACGGCAAGCCAAAGTTACAAAAGAATTAACCAATCATAAGTTGAGAGGTTGATCGCTTATCAGAGCTATCCAATCGTTACACGGATTGCTAAGTTGATGACCAGTTGTCTGCGCAAAGTTAATTAATAAACTGTTCGTTTGCAGAGTGTGTATGTAAGTACAAGTCAGTGTAATATCGAGTACTACAACCAATTTGGTATCATTGTTTTCACAAATTACAACCATTCAGTTTGTGAAAACAAAATATTATTTTGATGGTATAACATTATATATATTGTGCCCATCCTATGATTTCAAACTGATCCGCTTCTCTTATTATAACACATCGAGGCAGGAACGTGGCTCAATTTTATCAGGGGGTGTCCATCACAGTATCGAAGCAGGGACGTGCTAACTCTCTCAGTTATAGGAGGGGTGGTCATTTTATAATTTCACACTGCTCCGATATCTTATAATATATCGAGATACGGACGTGGCTATATGGGCTCCGTTTGGTGATGGGGTGTCCATCCTATAATTTCAATATGCAACCTTTGAATATGAATAAAACAAATTGCCAATAAATTCCACATAGCGATGGAATCGTATATCAAGATGCGAGTATAAATCGGACAAACTTCACTCACCGTTAACATTCTTGGAGATATCGTTGATTATGGTAAGTACATGTAACATGCTAATGTTGGCTATAATCCGTAAGTATCACTCACTATTTATATCAATCACCAACCTTTTTCAGAGACGATGTGACTCATAAGATTTGGCGGCGACTCACCCCATCCTATTCTGAACGGCTGTAATGTGCCAGGCTATCACCATGTCCCTGTTTATGAGATTTCCATTGATAAAACATTTTCATAAGGGGGGGGGGCGCTACGTCCCTGCGAATCAGAGATGGTTATATGGTCCGGTTTAAGGGTGTGAAAATCAACAATTTATGTTTGACACCCTTTACAGACCTTCTAGACAAGTTCCTTAACGTTGCAACTTTCAATAAATTGGGTAATTTTAGTAGTTACAAGGAACACATACTGCTACCTCATATCCAAGCTGACACCCCCTAAGGTTTGACAATTTCTAAATATAGGCCATTTTAATCCAAACTTTTGACCAAAGGAGGTAAATATGCAAATGTTGGTCTAAAACAAACACATACCCTCCAATAAATTGTTGGAAAAACAGAATAAGAGAGCAAGTTCAACCTATTGTTGTTGTAAAATTTCCAATTCATGTTGTTTCAGGTATCAAATTTCCAACTGTTGAACATGTTGACAAAATGTTTGGGGCGAGAAACATAACCCAACCCCCTTGTCGCGACGTCCCTGTGGGTTGTAATTGAGATTTCCAGCTGAAAAAACATTTTCACAGGGGGGTGAATCGACCCCTTGTCGCCACTTCCTTGCGTATCATAGATGGGTATATTATCCGGGTTAAGGGTGCGAAAACTGAAAATTTATGTTGGACACACAATATGAAGACCTTCTAAATCACTTTCAATTAACTTTCATAGTACTCGAACATTCTTTGTGATTGGGAGATGTTTGTAAATACAAAGAACACGTACTATTTGTGATTTATGTTTGTAATCGTAGGTTCATAGTATTAGAGGAATGATAAATTGTTATTTCTTACAAACAATTGTAGATTGACCCCCGGTGTCCGTACTATCACTCCCTACGTTTGTAATTTCAGCGTTCCTAAGATTGTAAAGCAGTACTTGTGTTCTATATTACTCGAATAGATGTACATATATCCTAGGAAAATTACTTGCTTGTTTATTGGAATTTAGCAATAGTCGATTTCTTTTGTTTGCAACATGCATGGACGTTAAATGACTTATATATATATATGATCTTCTCGTGAGTTATCATTAACATGGATCGATTTCGAGAGCGAACTGCTTGCTTTTAGGGGTGAATTGAGTGCTCGAAAAATCTAACCTTTTGTTATTTTATAGTACTAGAATGATCTACCTTGGGAAAAACGTAGAACTCCCGTGATTTATCAACTTAGGGAAGTTGATAGTACCGAAATATCACAGCCTTGGGGAAAAAATAGTTTTTAGTAACAAGTATACCATTTTGAATTATCGATTAGTGTTAATTCGTGGATGTATAATAATGTGTATTATTATCCATCCCTTAACTAACACTAATTTTGATTTGGCAAAACCCGCCACGTGATAATCCGGGAAAAAGCCATATTGACTCCCGAATGTCATATTGGACTCCCAAGTGTGCAATATGACTTTTTTTATCGGGAACAACATTGTATAATAACTTTATAATATTATGCAATTCCAAAATATATGTATGTACTTCAAAATTGTGCTACAGACAGCCGTGAAGAATTTTATGAATATCTGCAGACAATTTTACTAGCTGTATGCAGGTATAGCATATTTAACAATTCCTATACTAAATACTCATTGACGAGTAATTCCCTTAGGAAATGTTCAGATAATAAGTTTAACCATTCCTATACTAAATATTCTTTGACGAATAATTCCATTAGTAGGTTTGAAGACGCCCAATTGGCGTCGTTCGCTTGTTAACGAGCGATTGTGGGAGGGGGTCCCATTGATGAAAAGTATTTTCGTCAAATATATATTCTCATCTCAATTGTACGATGGATCTTATCAAGTGGTTTAAATAGGCAAAATTTGACCCGTTCGAGTCAGGGATTGCCTATAATAATAATATTTTTGTCGTCTTTTTCCACCAAACCAATGTATAGTCTTCTCCATGATACGAGGAATCTAATAACGAACCAAAGCCGGACGCATTTTGTCGTATATATATACTACATTTTCTTATTATGTCCTTCAACTTTTAAGCGATGTTAATATGAAAACAAAGTGGCCGTGTAGACTCCAGACAAGATGGCTTTTTCAGACTAGGCCCTAAATGAGTTGGATGCAAATTATAACGGGAAAATCCAGTCAAATGTATACCAATGTATATATTTTTGTGAAGATAAGACATTATACCACCTTTCTAGATCCTTTGTAGCTCCCCCGTCCAAAATGGCCACCAAAATGGCCGCCGGAATTTGAAACTATGACGTTTTTTTCACTAATATATTCTAGATTAGTTGCTGCTGTTTGGAACTGGTTTAAAAATGTGACCTTATTTTGTATTGTTTATACTAATTGATCAATGGAGCAATGACATATGCAATTATTGGGGTCAATCAAAAAAGGTTATTTAGTTGTCAGTTTGATAATTGATGGTGGTATGGTACAACAAAACTAATTGACTGAGTGTCTGTATCTTAAAATAAAGTTTTTGGTACAAATCGAAGAAACTGATACCCGGTGAGACGATTATGACATGTACATGCAGTTAAACTTGCGCCTAATTTGACGACGTATAGTACCCTAAACGCAGTTGTAACTCTATACGTGAGTCTTACGAAACCTCTCTATTGAATTGCGTTTCAGGAAATATGGGACGTATAGAGATTGTTTTGTAGCAGCCTACACAGACGGCGGGTGTACATCAGCTGATACACTCCAAACACTGGCGAAAACCTCTCTAACAGTGTCATACACGGCATTATGTGCAGGTATAGTGATCTCAACATTAAAAAACAGGGGAAACCACTGAATTAACATAATGAGACCGACAGACATGACAATTGGAACTTATTCCATATTCCTTATTCCTTATTTTCAAAAATGTCGCTTTCGACCGATTTGACGGCATGGGTGGGTGGCCCGCCCCAAATACCACCTAGAAACACCCCGACCCCCACCCATCACCCCCGGGGGGTGCCACCCCGAGGGGGTGAAAATGGGGTATGGACCATTTTCAAGAACGGTAAGGATTTCGACCGATTTGACGGCATGGGTGAGTGGCCCGCCCAATTACCACCTAGAAACACCCCGACCCCCACCCATCACCACCGGGGTGCCACCCCGAGGGGGTGAAAATGGGGTATGGATCATTTTCGAGAACGGTAAGGATTTCGACCGATTTGACGGCATGGGTGGGTGGCCCGCCCCAAATACCACCTAGAAACACCCCGACCCCCACCCATCACCCCCGGGGGGTGTCACCCCGAGGGGGGTGGGTATGGACCATTTTCGAGAACGGTAAGGATTTCGACCGATTTGACGGCATGGGTGGGTGGCCCGCCGCAAATACCACCTAGAAACACCCCGACCCCCCACCCATCACCCCCGGGGGTGAAAATGGGGGTTTGGACCATTTTCGAGAACGGTAAGGATTTCGACCGATTTGACGGCATGGGTGGGTGGCCCGCCCCAAATACCACCTAGAAACACCCCGACCCCCACCCGTCACCCCCGGGGGGTGCCACCCCGAGGGGGTGAAAATGGGGTTTGGACCATTTTCGAGAATGGTAAGGATTTCGACCGATTTGACGGCATGTGTGAGTGGCCCGCCCCAAATACTACATAGAAACACCCCGACCCCTCACCCATCACCCCCGGGGGGGTGCCACCCCGAGGGGGTGAAAATGGGGTATGGACCATTTTCGAGAACGGTAAGGATTTCGACCGATTTGACGGCATGGGTGGGTGGCCCGCCCCAAATACCACCTAGAAACACCCAGAGCCCCCACCCATCACCCCCGGGGGTGTCACCCCGAGGGGGTGAAAATGGGGTATGGACCATTTTCGAGAACGGTAAGGATTTCGACCGATTTGACGGCATGGTGGGTGGCCCGCCCCAAATACCACCTAGAAACACCCCGACCCCCACCCATCACCCCCGGGGGTGCCACCCCGAGGGGGTGAAAATGGGGTATGGACCATTTTCGAGAACGGTAAGGATTTCGACCGATTTGACGGCATGGGTAGGTGGCCCGCCCCAAATACCACCTAGAAACACCCCGACCTCCCACCCATCACCCCCGGGGGTGCCATCCCGAGGGGCGAAAAGGGGGTATGGACCATTTTCGAGAACGGTAAGGATTTCGACCGATTTGACGGCATGGGTGGGTGGCCCGCCCCAAATACCACCTAGAAACACCCCGACCCCCACCCATCACCCCGGGGGGTGCCACCCCGAGGGGGTGAAAATGGGGTATGGACCATTTTCGAGAACGGTAAGAATTTCGACCGATTTGACGGCATGGGCGGGTGGCCCGCCCCAAATACCACCTAGAAACACCCCGACCCCCACCCATCACCCCCGGGGGTGCCATCCCGAGGGGGTGAAAATGGGGTTTGAACCATTTTCGAGAACGGTAAGGATTTCGACCGATTTGACGGCATGGGTGGGTGGCCCGCCCCAAATACTACATAGAAACACCCCGACCCCTCACCCATCACCCCCCGGGGGGTGCCACCCCGAGGGGGTGAAAATGGGGTATGGACCATTTTCGAGAACGGTAAGAATTTCGACCGATTTGACGGCATGGGCGGGTGGCCCGCCCCAAATACCACCTAGAAACACCCCGACCCCCCCACCCATCACCCCCGGGGGGTGCCACCCCGAGGGGGTGAAAATGGGGTATGGACCATTTTCGAGAACGGTAAGGATTTCGACCGATTTGACGGCATGGGTGGGTGGCCCGCCCAAATACCACCTAGAAACACCCCGAACCCCCACCCGTCACCCCCGGGGGTGTCACCCCGAGGGGGTGAAAATGGGGTATGGACCATTTTCGAGAAAGGTAAGGATTTCTACCGATTTGACGGCATGGGTGGGTGGCCCGCCCCAAATACCACCTAGAAACACCCCGACCCCCCCATGCCCTAGGTGGTATTTGGGGCGGGCCACCCACCCATGCCGTCAAATCGGTCGAAATCCTTACCGTTCTCGAAAACGGTACATACCCCATTTTCACCCCTCGGGTGGCACCCCCGGGGGTGATGGGTAGGGGGTCGGGGTGTTTCTAGGTGGTATTTGGGGCGGGCCACCCACCCATGCCGTCAAATCGGTCAAAATCCTTACCGTTCTCGAAAATGGTACATACCCCATTTTCACCCCCTCGGGGTGGCACCCCCGGGGGTGATGGGTAGGGGGTCGGAGTGTTTCTAGGTGGTATTTGGGGCGGGCCACCCACCCATGCCGTCAAATCGGTCGAAATCCTTACCGTTCTCGAAAATGGTCCATACCCCATTTTCACCCCCTCGGGGTGACACCCCCGGGGGTGATGGGTGGGTGGTCGGGGTGTTTCTAGGTGGCATTTGGGGCGGGCCACCCACCCATGCCGTCAAATCGGTCGAAATCCTTACCGTTCTCGAAAATGGTCCATACCCCATTTTCACCCCCTCGGGGTGGCACCCCCGGGGGTGATGGTGGGGTCGGGGTGTTTCTAGGTGGTATTTGGGGCGGGCCACCCACCCATGCCGTCAAATCGGTCGAAATCCTTACCGTTCTCGAAAATGGTCCATACCCCATTTTCACCCCCTCGGGGTGGCACCCCCGGGGGTGATGGGTAGGGGGTCGGAGTGTTTCTAGGTGGTATTTGGGGCGGGCCACCCACCCATGCCGTCAAATCGGTCGAAATCCTTACCGTTCTCGAAAATGGTCCATACCCCATTTTCACCCCCTCGGGGTGACACCCCCGGGGGTGATGGGTGGGTGGTCGGGGTGTTTCTAGGTGGCATTTGGGGCGGGCCACCCACCCATGCCGTCAAATCGGTCGAAATCCTTACCGTTCTCGAAAATGGTCCATACCCCATTTTCACCCCCTCGGGGTGGCACCCCCGGGGGTGATGGTGGGGTCGGGGTGTTTCTAGGTGGTATTTGGGGCGGGCCACCCACCCATGCCGTCAAATCGGTCGAAATCCTTACCGTTCTCGAAAATGGTCCATACCCCATTTTCACCCCATCGGGGTGACACCCCCCGGGGGTGATGGGTCGGGGGTCGGGGTGTTTCTAGGTGGAATTTGGGGCGGGCCACCCACCCATGCCGTCAAATCTGTCGAAATTCTTACCGTTCTCGAAAATGGTCCATACCCCATTTTCACCCCATCGGGGTGGCACCCCCCGGGGGTGATGGGTGGGGGGTCGGGGTGTTTCTAGGTGGTATTTGGGGCGGGCCACCCACCCATGCCGTCAAATCGGTCGAAATCCTTCCCGTTCTCGAAAATGGTCCATACCCCATTTTCACCCCCTCGGGGTGGCACCCCCCGGGGGTGATGGGTGGGGGGGTCGGGGTGTTTCTAGGTGGTATTTGGGGCGGGCCACCCACCCATGCCGTCAAATCGGTCGAAATCCTTACCGTTCCCGAAAATGGTCCATACCCCATTTTCACCCCATCGGGGTGGCACCCCCGGGGGTGATGGGTGGGGGTCGGGGTGTTTCTAGGTGGTATTTGGGGCGGGCCACCCACCCATGCCGTCAAATCGGTCGATATCCTTACCGTTCTCGAAAATGGTCCGAACCCCATTTTCACCCCCTCGGGGTGGCACCCCCCCCCTGGGTGATGGGTGGGGGTCGGGGTGTTTCTATGTGGCATTTGGGGCGGGCCACCCACCCATGCCGTCAAATCGGTCGAAATCCTTACCATTCTCGAAAATGGTCCATACCCCATTTTCACCCCCTCGGGGTGGCACCCCCCCCCCCCGGGGGTGATGGTGGGGGGTCGGGGTGTTTCTAGGTGGTATTTGGGGCGGGCCACCCACCCATGCCGTCAAATCGGTCGAAATCATTACCGTTCTCGAAAATGGTCCAAACCCCATTTTCATCCCCTCGGGTGGCACCCCCGGGGTGATGGGTGGGGGTCGGGGTGTTTCTAGGTGGTATTTGGGGCGGGCCACCCACCCATACCGTCAAATCGGTCGAAATCCTTACCGTTCTCGAAAATGGTCCATACCCCATTTTCACCCCCTCAGGGTGACACCCCCCCCCCCGGGGGTGATGGGTGGGGGTCGGGGTGTTTCTAGGTGGTATTTGGGGCGGGCCACCCACCCATACCGTCAAATCGGTCGAAATCCTTACCGTTCTCGAAAATGGTCCATACCCCATTTTCACCCCCCGGGGGTGATGGGTGGGGGTCGGGGTGTTTCTAGGTGGTATTTGGGGCGGGCCACCCACCCATACCGTCAAATCGGTCGAAAACCTTACCGTTCTCGAAAATGGTCCATACCCCATTTTCAACCCCTCGGTGGCACCCCCCCCCCCCCCCCCTCCGGGGGTGATGGTGGGGGTCGGGGTGTTTCTAGGTGGTATTTGGGGCGGGCCACCCACCCATGCCGTCAAATCGGTCGAAAGCGACATTTTTGAAAATAAGGAATAAGGAATAGGGAATAAGTTCCAATTGTCATGTCTGTATGAGACCGATCGGTCTTATTAAGACCATTTAGTCTTCACGGAGCAGTACCCATTGCTGTAAAAGTTGGTTGAATAAAATGACATATGATTATATGTTTTGAATTGTTTTTGTTTTTAAGATTTTGTTTATGTTTATTGTTCTCAGTAAATGATCAGTCCATAACTTTTTAACGCAATCAGAATTAATTTGTATTTGATGTATATCGTATGACAGATTATTATAGAACAGTTTAAAATGACTTTCCTTATATAAAATGCATGCAACCATGCAGGAAATACTAATAATTATTGGTCTTAATAAGACCGATTGGTTTAATGTAATATATTTTGTTTATTCCAAATAAATCCATTAAATAAACACAATACACATACACCGAGCTGGGGACCTGTCCTACGACCACTTTTTAGTCTCTAAGCCATCGCTTCAGAAGTTTGAAGGGCTGTTATATGATACTCGTGAATATTTTGAGTTAGATATTTGGTACATGAGTTGTAGGACTTACGAACTAAGGAAGCTATGTGAATTTTACAACTATCGATTAAACGGCTGAGAAGTGTTCGATCTTCAAAATCGGGGCACATTTCTTGCTTATTTGTCGTCTGATATTATTTTATAATACGAGTTTTTATCGACCACTGATTTGTTTAGATGTAGTCTGAATTTCTACAGCTCATGCACTAGTTTATTCCGTCGGACAAACGTGTATACGTGTTTAACCCTTTTAGTGCCAGGGGCCGATCTCATAGGCCCTAATTTACGGTCTGTAAAATCGATTTCTTTGGGGGGTTTTTTTTGGGTTATGCTTAAGCATGCTATAGCGAATTTAAAAACAAATTGGATAAAACCTTAGGGGCATGTTATAACTCAAAGCTATCGCCAAGTATTCATAGCAATAACTTTGATGCCCATGAAAAACGTAAGATTCCCTGGCACTTAACCTACAAAATAAGTCTGTTAAAGAATATAAGAAAAAATTGTTAAAATTGTAAAAAATTGTAAAAAATAATAACAAATGATGAAAAATTGTTAGGCCAATGCATTCTCTTATATATGCGAAGTTACCTATGGTCGACTCGCATATATAAGAGAATGCATTGGCACAGGGTATATGGGTTGATACAAAGATCGGACCTGGCACTGAAAGGGTTAAATCAAATTTAAATCAACACCGCTTTGGGTTAGAGACTAAAAAGTGGGCGTAGGATCCTGACCCTGATGCAGATACACAGAGAACAAGTACGATAATTACAGCTTCTTTAACCTTTCTATACTACCGGGAAACTTGCGAAAATTCATTTACATGTAGCGAATAGAAATGACGATCCGGTCGCTGATCAAAGTGAAAAATTTAAAATAATTGCAATTCTTCTAACGAGTCGTTGGGCATTATTCCTGCTTATCGGATTTATTTATTCCATTCATTCGAAGTCAGATTTATAATACCGCATGCAAGCAGCCCTCGACCGACATAAGATGTCGAATGTAGTCCGGTTATCGACAGTTATTTACTGAAAATATATTTTAGTTGGTGCCTGCGCTGTAAAACTTTCTGTCGTGAGTACATTTACATATTTCATTGGAGCAACTACCACATGCGCCACGGCTCGGGAAAGTAGCTGCATGATATCGTCGAAAGTGTAAATTCCTAACTTTGATCTAGAACCCTCCCTATCCCCAGGGATTGATCATCCGAATACCCCTACCCGATTTGGATTACTTTATGTCAAAACAGTTGGGAAATTCTATGCCTGCATGACATATACCTGTCAGTTGGAAATTCCAGACCCCCAAAATAGCTTGAAATGGTTCCAATAGTTTGATTTTCTAAACAATATTTAATGTGAAAATTTGTTGTTTTTAGACAAAAAGTCCAATAGTTTTCAACTACGTGTACTTGTGGTCATTTATTGTTGGAAACCTTGAGGTACTATTTGGAAAGTAGAAATGGAATTTCCTAGATTTTCAAACTTTGGTCTGGCTCGAGGAGGGGGTGTGGTTGGGCATTTTAATGTGAGCCCCCATCCCTTCTGCGGAGACCCTCTATATAGCCACGTTCCTTCACGTCTCTGATCAAATAATTTAATATTTCCTTACAGGAGCAGCCATCGTGCCACAGTTGATGGTTCTTGTCACATGCCTCTTCTTCGGGATGATGCAAAACAAGGAGTGATAATCAATGGCGGGAGTGTTGATTAGCATAGTGTAGTGCGGAAGAGGTCGCTATCCTGATTATCTCCATGACGTCATTCTGTTCCTTTCAGCGGTGTATTCGAAACCGCGTTGGTGTGTGTTCGCGACCGGTAGATCACTAAGGTACAATCCGCGAATGACGATTCGAACACACCGAGAACAGCCCAAGAGCAGACCAAGAACATGTCCGCGGGTTAGGATTTTCACTCGCCGGTTCTCGAGTGTATAAAAATCCAGAAACGCGAACATGACGTCATGGTTGTTCCCGGGCCTGTTCTTGGTCGAATCATGACACCAGGGTCACGTCTTTGTGGTCTACTGTTCCCGAAGATATAACAATACGAATTATAATACACACCTGATGTCAGCTGACATGGAATCTAGACGACATTTTGAAGAAATTCTTAAGAGGCAAATATATTTGACGTTGAAAACAATTAGACGAAATGAGTTGAATCTTGGTCTAAAATATCATTAAAACCTCTGCATACATATAGTAATTTCCGGTGGGTTGACTGTAACAATGTGTGACATTGATGTCCTGGAGTTTATGCTCAAATCATTAGGCTCATATCCGTCAATGTCACACCATGTTACCGTCAATCCGTTACAATAACGTACATCATCATTATATCACGCAATATTCCAGAGATCCTGAGTATCCAAATCGACGTTTCAGAGATCCTGAGTATCCAAATCGACGTTTCAGTGATCATGCGTAGGTTTCTAAGTCGACGTTTTTAGATCATGTGTACCCTAAGCAGGGGACACATGCGAGCTAGTGAGTTTGTTCATAAGAATCATGAGGATAGTGACCTTTTTCCGATTTTTTGGACATTTCTATTATGTATCTTTCTTTATTACCAGGTCTGTGACATCCTGAATTCAACTATAGTATACATGTATCTAATTCATCTTTGTTTTCTCTATATTTTCTGGAAATATGAAATATAACATCGCAATCAGCTAAGATTGAAAGGCGGGTTTCATAATTGTGGTCAAATTCAGCGAACCTGGGTGCCAACATGCCAATGCTTGGCTACTTAGAAACCAACACCACACGTAGCTACACATGCCAGAATGTATATGCATATGTACATGGATGGCCAACCAATAGGGTAGCATCAAACACATACAGTTGAATTCATGATAGTGACCTTTACTTTCGTATTTATATTACTCTAGATGAACAGGTCAATTTCGCATGTTTATTATAGTATAAATACTAATTATAGTTGTATGTCGTCTTGGTTACGCGTTGAACCAATTCGTTCTTTGTTTTGTTTTACGCCGAATCAATCATTGAAATAATGTGTCTGTCATTTGCAGAATGAGGTTCCCAGAGGGCTAGCATCACTAAATTCAGCCTCTGTGAACCTCATTCTGCTTAGCCTTTCATCTTCTGGGAAGTACCTATAGTCTCAAATTAACATTGTTTTTAGTTACTTTTTCCCTTCTGTTCAGTTTCTATTTCCGTTAATTTGCAGAAATAAAATGCATAATCCACGTGAACATACCATCCTCAATTGGAGAACTTGAGTCTGGCCCTGGCGCAGCTGTTCCTCAGCAGATTGAGGTTCACAAAGGGTGAATTTGGTAACGCTAGACAGCATTACGGGATACCAGAACTAAATTAACCCGCTGGGGACCTCATTCTGTAAATGACAGACATGCAAACCGGTCAAGCCTTGTCTAGAAACAATTGGTTCCGAGTTAGGGTTCATTATACGCCCATATATATATATATCTGCAGTGTAAGACACTCTAAATATACAACGTTTCTGATATTTTTGATAACATAGTATTCTGTCGCAACATATATTATCAATCGGTCAGCCATCAAAACAACACTGCCATTATCCGGTTTAACTTAAAGTTAGTGTCTTCACACGACACCCGAATACGACACGCGTCAACGTTATATCCCTAAACGATAATGGTATTTTGATCTATCCGGATTTAGTGTGAATAGTCCCTTTATCAACGTAAACCTGCGAACTTGACAAGTTGACCAATTTATCTATATTTATATTTATCTTTACCTTTTCTAGATGTGTATTTATACATTACCCGATCATGTCAGAGACGTGGTAAATGGTCCCCGTTCGGGGATCCACCTTTAAATATCCAACTACGGTTACTGCACCCTCTTCTCTGAAGCCGGCTAAAATTCCAATGCACGGTTAGACATTTCCAAAATCAAGTTATTACCATTTCAGTCAAAACATTTTACCGAAATTAGGTAAATATTGGACTGTTGGTCTAAAAATTCATTGTTACACTAAATACGGATTGGAATATCAAACAATCAGAATAAATCCAACATGCTTTTGCTCTGAACTTTCCTAATAATGTTATGTCAGGCATTAAATTTACAACTGTTGAAAATGTTGGCCAAAGTTGCCCCCAACCCCGTCGCCACTTCCCTGCGTATCTCAGATGCTACTCAGACTGAACCATTCATTCCAGTAAGCTTTGCAGACTTATCTTTCGTCTGTGACGCGACCTTCACCTCTTTTATCGCGCGTAATTTGTTTGATCCACAGTCCGATTTCACACCAAATTAGGCACAAAAAAAAGATGCTATGTTTCCGTACATCGACCGACCCTAAAAATAACCCGCCGACCCTAATCTTTTTATTGATATTTTGAGAAAAAGTCAAAATTTTCTAAAAATAAAATAAAAATAAAAATAAAAGTTTTTATTGTTTTTACCTCTAATGCACATAAATATTGATGGTCATTAGTGTTCAAAACACATGGTTTCTAACATATCCCTGTGAAAAGTGACCTTGAAGTGACTGCTGTCTCAAACGCCCCCAGGTGTGTGATGGGTTGTTGACTGATGAGCATGCATTTTTCAATTTTAATTTCCTGAGAGTGGATCTCATGCCTGCTTTATGCCTTGTTTGGGTCTTATGGAACATAGGAACACTATCAACATACATGGTGGGTGTTTATCTGTATATATATATACATGTATAGAGGTTATCACCACATGTTAGGTGTACATGTATAGCTACTGTTTCCAAAAACCAGGCATGCTAGGTTGGGTGTACTCATGACTACCTCCAGACAATGGGATGTAGTCGTCACAATACAAGTACGGTATAATGGCGGTATTATGTGTAAAATTCTTATAAAAAGTTAGCGACATGAATTTCGTACTACATGTAAGTTTATAGCAAATTTATGAAAATATGGAATGTGAATAAAAAAAAACATACTTTATAAGCATGAAGTAAGTTTGATCTTTTATCAATCTTAATGTATATTTCCACCGTGTTGATCTAGTAATACTTTCCCCTCAACCCGAGTTGGCATTTTATGTCATTTCGGTCGAGGTAGTTCAATATTTCTGAAATTTAAAAAAACATTTCCCTACCTACCCTAAATTTTTCGCTCCTTTATCGGAAACATACAATCTTTCTTTTTTTTGGCCTTAGTCAAAATTTAAAAAAAAGAGTTAATTTTCAGCTTATTAGCCAAAATAAAAAAACGAAAAATATTTGCAATCATCATCGTTCCCATGGAAGAAGCATCGCGAATATAAACAAAGGAGTTAGATGAGTAAAAAGGGTCAGAATTTTGAACGCTCTTTATTATTGACCGTATTAGGTTGACGGAAGTATTGACGCTCTTTATAAGAGACAGTCGTTGCAATTTTTGCTAGGTTGACACAAATTAAAAACTTGTTAAACCTTTATATTTTGAAAGTCGTTATCTTGTCATAAAACCTTCAATTAATGGACGCATTGGTCAGATCTAATTAGTTTCTGTAAAAGAAAACGTATACAGATGGTGGTTTCATGCATGGTGTCAAATATGACAGGAAATCTTTATTTCAGTTTATTTCATCGTCAATGCATATGTTGTTTCGTTCCATAAAAAAATTAACGAACATTCTACTATGATACTATGCAATATATTATGTGAAAATTCATGAATTTCATGCATATATTATGATTGTGCAGCTTTCTAATAAAATGATTGGCAGGTAATTGTTGTTTTAATTCTTTAATAATTAGAGAGCCTTCGCAAAATTCACGAATATAGTTACGGTTGTGTTCAGGGTACTGCGTCGTCCAATTATGCGCATATTCCAACTGCTACAGTGATGTCATAACCGCCGCAAACGATATGGTACCAATTTCTACAGACGCTCAGTCAACGAGTTTTTGTTTTGTTTTTTTTGGTATCATACCACCATCACTTATCAAGCCTCGGCGTAATTTAACACTATGGTTAGATTATAACACATCATTTTCATCGTATATATAAGCTTTATTCTGTAATCCAAGATATTATTATATGGTCATTTAGAGAACAAAATGTAGATGTTTTTACAAAAGGTTGACAGCAGAAAATAAAGACATCACATGCATGTAGATGCAATATATACCCCGGATTTGTTGTTCTCATACAGCCCGGTCACTTCATTGCGATATTCATCATCGCTATATTCATCATCGCTATATTCATCGTCATCACCATCATCCTTCTCCTCATCTTATTCCTTATCAAATCATCTTCATCATCATCGTCATCGCCGCACCGTCGTCGCCTGGCGACTATCATCGTCATCGTCATAATCATAATCACTAACATCGTCGTCGTCGTCATCATCGTCGTCGTCGTCACCATTCTTTGTTAATCTCCGTCCTTTGTCTCATAATCATCATCATCGTCGTCATCATCATCTCGTCACAACAATTAAATAGCGTTGAATTGCCAGTACATCGCACATATCACATAATGTAGTCTATCACAAGCAAAATGCTGGATCAGTAAATTGTCAGTAAAGCCACTGGTAAAGCCAATGCAAATGATGAATGAATTAACGCGTTCTGTTAATTATAACCTACGTTTAACGTATAGATTAGACAGCATTTATATAGACGCTCTTTATAATATGTGTAAATAAAATGCCAAATTTCCCTGTTTATTCAGGTTTATTTTTTTTTTATTTGTGTGAAAACTTGATGATCCCAGCACAGCCAAATATCACTCTTAACAATATGGCATCGAATGAAGTCTCCCGATAAAATTGGTTTTACAACCTTTTGCGACAGCTTTATAGTTCAATAATGCTTTCTATAAATAAGACTTTCTATGAAATTTACATGACGACTCAATCGCACCGTGAAAACAATATTTAGACTACATGTAAATCAATATCAATTGAGTTTTTTATCATGTGCCGTCGTGATAAAATGATGATGACGATAATGAATAAGGTGATGATGATGAAAATTGTGATGATGAATTCACCGGGCTATATGAGAAGAAAATCGGGGGTTAATGTATATATTGTATACTTGTGATGTCTTTCTTTATTTTCTGCTGTCCATCTTTTGTAAAAAATAAAACTACATTTGTGTTTTCTCAATGTCCATATATTTTATCTTGGATCAGAGAATAAAGCATATATATATTTATAGCAACCACCAAGGGTGGTTATACCTTAGGCATGCCCAAGGTATAACCACCCTTGGTGGTTGCTATAAATATATATGCTTTATTCTCTGATCCAAGATATAATATATGGACATTGAGAAAACACAAATGTAGTTTTATTTTTAATTCACTGATGGAAATAGAAAAAAATATATGACGTCATTCACATGCATGGGTATGGATTCTGGAGAAATTATCACGTGACTTCCGGTTAGCAACAGTGTGGAGATTGCAACAAAAAAAACGGAATTGGGAATGAAGCATCGCGATGAAAATGAAAGTAACTAATTCACAACTTACGAAAAATTCACATGTGATTTAGGTCTATTAATTTCAATTAGACCAATTTCTTTGGTTAGCTTAATGAATACGAAAAATGAAGACGTCATGACACGGTTTATGACGTCATTTTGGATTTGTGGGCCAGAATCCAGACAAGATTGCACACTCCACGACACGTCTTGTCAAGTTGGCATGTCATCTCCATCGTGATCACTGTGTGATGTTACATAAATTATTCTATGTCGCCGATAAAAGGCAAATTTGAGGCACAGCATGTATGGTTGCTCCACTACGTGTCACGTACGATTCATATTATACTATTCATTCGCTTGGATCGGTATGTGTTATTTCGTCACAAAAGAAGCATATGGTACCGATTTGGTGCGGCACTGAATTTGAATCTTTTTTGTGAGTATTATTTTTGGATTATCCCTCTTTTATCGAATTCACAAAACGGTGTTGGAAGTATATGGTGGGTAACTCAGAATGTTCGAATAGACCGAACTGTTTATTCCCTCATCCCAATATCCACAAAACGGTAATATCCATCCAACAAATATAGTACAATATAACTTATAATAGTATAATTCCGGATGTGCCTGCCCTGTATATATTATATAATTATACGCTCTTTATAATAAGTGAAAACAAAGATTATGCTGAAGTTTATCCAACTGGCAACGGCAATGGCGAGAACGGCGTCCCATGCTTAACCCTTTACCCAACAAACCGGCCAAAACCGGCCAAATAAAGCTTCAACAGCCTAAAATATCTTCGGTATGTCTCAATAGAACCATACATATATGGATATCATTGGAACCGGCTCCTTGACCACATTGTGATAGTTACAGTTATGCCCTGTGCCAATGCATTCTCTTATATATGCGAGTCGACCATAGGTCGCCTCGCATATATAAGAGAATGCATTGGCCTAAAAAACAAAATATTTAACACTTTTTACCATTTTTTCTTACATTCTTTAACAATTTTATAATTTTTAATGTGTTAAGCCAATGCATTCTCTTATATATGCGAGGCGACCTATGGTCGACTCGCATATATAAGAGAATGCATTGGCACAGGGCCCTTCTGTTGGGTAAAGGCTTAACATGTTCCGTATCCAGTTCGTGGCGGAATATAGAGTTGCTTTCCATACACCAATAATCATAATAACGTTTCGCCATATAATAAATATCCATGCTGTTTGCTATATACTTTACTTCTGACTTGTGATGTGTGTTGCTTTTGCCAACGGAAGTCACGTGGCTCACGTGTCCACTTCGTCCACATCGGTTAGAAAATTTAATGTTGTGTCCAATATCCGGAACTTGTAGCAAGCGGGATGAGTCCAATCTTCTGATAACCGAATAAGCTACCAACGCGTGAAAGTTATTATAAACACGTTTCGCTGGACGTTGATCGATCTCTATAAATGTGCATGTATGGCGCCGTAAAATGATGTGGCTGTTCCCATTGCGATCATGTGTATCTCCACAGCTTGTTTATTATACGGTATATATATATATTGTATAAAACGTGTTCAAAATAGTCAAGATATGAGTTTGTGTAGGGTTGCTGGAGTTGTTCGAACCATAGACTCAATTTCATGTATAATTATCATGTTGTTGATATTGTTCATAGAGCACATGGGTGTATTTTGAATCATTTATTTCATATATTCTGTTGAGATGGTCCCATAAATGGCCGGATTTAGTGTATAGTGCCCCTTTAACATTAGCCAATGGCCGCGAAAATGGCAATTTAAAAAAAAAAACGGTACATTTTCTTAACAGCATCATCTTGTACCACCAGTACCATAGGTCGTTTGATGACATTATTATCTTACCTTTTCCCTCCAATAAATATGACTCATTCTGCTCTTTTATTATCTGTCATCTGCTTATTTTTCCTGAAAATACGTCCACCTCCAGATGAATAATTGACCATCCCAATGCATATTTTTATTACTGAGTGGGAGAATCCATTTGGTATAAAAAGTGTTTACGAGGGCTGAGTGTTTATACCGACGTGCAGTGAATAAAACAAATGCCATTTCTTGTCATATCTGTGCTCCTCATATTGTCCAAGAGTACACAAGATCACGGTATAGGAAATCACGTGATTTCGAGGTTGGCGAGTACCACGCATTTAAAATGGCCGTGGTCAGCGCAAACGCACAAAATCATAATATACGAGGAACTGGCACAAAACATAGATTTTCTGACAGTCCAATAACTTTTCGCAGAATTGACGGCTACGAGTCCGTTTGTGAGAAATATATACCGCAGTAGCGATGTCATAGTAGTTGCAATGCAAAAGTTTTGGCAAGTCACTTTTAAATTCCTCAAAACAGTTGACAAATATTGGTCAATCAACATATGTATATACGCCCTGTCACTAACTCGCGGTCATATTGGATCCACCAGGTCCGGTTCCGTGGTGTTACTTATATAGCTTTCCACATATGGAAGTCATGAATAATTCAATAGCTCAATATATGGAAATGCTACTCCAAATCTTTGACCTAAAACCACGGAACCGGGGCTGGATTAATCTATGAAACCACGGAGTCGACCTGGTGCATCCAATATGGCCGCGAGTTAGTGACAGGGCGTATTGGCCCTTGAAATGTTCAAAACAAAGACAATTACTTTTTCAACAAGTTTTATTATATCATGACAATCACACATATGTGAGTGTGTCACCCCGCCCCCTTCTGGTACGCGGCATTCAGGTGATTTTCAAGTGGTAAGCAGGATTCATACCCCTATGTTAACTGGTACTCGGAATTCATATGCACATTATACCCTGCATTCAGGATTCAACAAGGTTGGTTCGAAGGTTTTTTAGCATTCAATTGTTCAAATGTTGATTATTTCATCGCCACAATGAAATATTTGGTTGTAATTCAGTCTCACACATCTTGATGTAATTCAGTCTCACACACCTTGATGTAATTCAGTCTCACACACCTTGATGTAATTCAGTCTCACACACCTTGATGTAATTCAGTCTCACACACCTTGGTTGTAATTCAGTCTCACACACCTTGATGTAATTCAGTCTCACACACCTTGATGTAATTCAGTCTCACACATCTTGATGTAATTCAGTCTCACACACCTTGATGTAATTCAGTCTCACACACCTTGATGTAATTCAGTCTCACACACCTTGGTGTGTTGAAATTATGGACATTACTTAAGCAAATTTGTGAAAATTATCATATTCGTGTAAAATAACCATGACTTGACATTGTGTTCTATACATGTATTTATCGGGGCGTATGCATGATTCATGAATCATGTGGGTAGGGGGTGACACCTCATATGTTTTCTATGTTTATATTTCATTCTTCAGAATTTGTAGTTATGCAGCAGCGCTACGTAAACAGGGACGTTGCTGGGGTGTATCCACTCAGGGGGGTCTATCATTCGAATTACACCACAAGTTACCCCCCCCCCCCTTGGATTTGACTTTTCCAACTGCTAACTGGCGTTTTGTATACTGTTTATTATCTCGAGGAACAATCCTTTATCATCGTCCTCGAGACCCATTAGCGCAACTGCTATTGTTCCAGCCATTGAATTTGTCAGTTTTAACTTTTTTTACCACGACTGCATGGGCTCCAGAACCCCAGAACCCCTGTCGCAATAACGGCAACGTCCAAATTAGAATTCCATACTGCACCCCTTGCCAACCAAACTTTTCATCTCTAGGAAACTTCATTTAATTATTTTTGACACCCCAGCCCCCCCCCCCCCCCCCGTGTTTGATATATCCCAACTCATGCCCCAACATATCCAACCTAACACGCCCTAAGGCCAAAGTAACAAATATTTGGGGTTCGGGTTTCCCTATACCTACCCTATATTAATGCCCTACCCTAAAGTTTATATCCATGTTTTCAAAAAATTCCTAAAAATGTAATTTAAAAAAAATAAAATATATCAATGTCTCAAAATGGATTGTATTCTGTCAAATCATTCAATTTATCACACTCTATACACGCAAATAACACTTAAACTTATATAATTATTGCAGAAGAAGAAAATCCATTAGAATGTAAAAATAAAACAAAATTAAAAGAAAAAATATTTAAAGACTACCTGTACCTATCTGACTTGTAACTTGAACCAGACATTTATGTTTCTTTGGCCTAGGGCTAAGATTTTCCAACCGATAACCATTCCTGTCTGACATTTAGACTGACAGTATGAAATCTGATTTCACTCTGAAATTTCCACCTTATACGGTTGTATCAGGCATGAAATTTCCCACCGTTTGACCAGTATCACCACCCCGGGTTCCCCGCCCCCTGTTGTGACGTCCCTGCTACTACTCTACTTTGTCTCCACGTTGTGCAGTTCCCATCAGAGTCTCTTTCCTATCCAAGGAAGCAGATTTGAATTGGCGGGTCGCAATTTGCTGGTTCTGTTCCGTTCAAGTTCCGGAGCTCGCATTTCCTGTCGATGGAGTTGTAAATGAACGCACCACATGTCTCCAGATCAGCCGAACAGGCTGTTGCACATCGCAGACGACTGACTTCGTTGATGGTTTTCAGCAAATAAGTGTTGGTCAGCACATTAACCACCACGTATCTCTTCGCTGGGACAACTGAAAATAGTTTAAACAGTATTTCATCTACCCTCAATACATCAGACAGAACATTAAATGTACTCAGTCCTATTCGATGGTCCCCATATCAACAGATTTCAACATCAACAATTTTTTAAATGCCGCTTCAGTTACCAGAATCGATTAATTGCCCAAAAAATAATGCTAACCACGGTCAACTATAATATAACATTCTCAAAACCTGTTATTTATCAACATTTTTTTCAACGAAATTTGGCCCAATTGTCAAATATCTAAGACCCAAAGCCACTTGAGTTTAGAGTTATCCATCTTAATCCGTAATTTGGTCCCAGACCGTCGGATAGTCGTCATTTTGCCGGGCCGCCAAAAAGTACCGGTGGTGAAAAATAATATATTTCAAAAATCGATATCTGATCACTCTGAGAATTGATGGGTGGGTTCCTCGACTGGTATCAAATATATTTTTATCCCCGAAGCCAAAGAAATAGCAATATGGGAGCGTTAATTCGGAATATGCATCTTTAAGCATTATGATTTAGATATAATAACATGATTTAGTTTAGAAGAGGATTAATAGAGGCTAACAACAGGCCGGTCATGCTTATCTTCAGTTATCTTATCGGGGGCTGAAAAGCATGCCGAGTGTAATGTAGAAGGAGCGAATGGCACGATGCCGAGATGAAGAGAATACGTTGAGGGTCCCATGATATGAAAATCATCTAGTTAGATGCGAACTTATTACCTGAACGTTTATAATGGAGATACTCGTCAATGAGAATATTTAGTATAAAAAAGGTTAGTGAGCTTATAAAGATTAATATAACGTGATTATCGTATATGTCCATGTTAAAAGCCAATCTATATCACTTATCATTTCCTTCAATTAGAATACATTTTCTATATATGAGCGATTGTGGTCTATCTTGTGTAATATTGAACTGGCACCAGATTTTCAAGTGGCATATCAAGCTCCGAAATTCTGGGAATGGTTAACAAAAAATTAATTCACCAGAATTAGAATGAATGGATGAGTTTATTGCTCGCCACAGATTGACATGAAACATGTAATCATAATATACATTTACACAAAAGCACCAAAGTATATCGATGCGCAGCAGGGAACATCCGCACAAGAATCTTATACATACATATTGTAAGGGAATGGGATTGAGAGTGAGGCAGAATGTGAATTACTACTGTTGTTTGTTTATATAAATTAAAATGTATTTTAAAGATGTATGCAGTGTTCCAGAACTCCATTTACAACAAAAATATGCACAATCTAATTGAGAAATCAAACTCTTAGAAAATTATTTCCCTCGATGCGTATAATTGTGTTAACTGGAAAACAAGGCATATAAGCATTATGCTTGATTCTACAAACATATCATCAAGAATAGATCCTAGCCCTCAACCATTAAACATAATTCTCAGGTCTGGATATTGTGTGTCTGGCATTTCCAGAATGAGGTCCACATAGGGTGAATTTAGTGATGTTATCCCACACGGCGGACTACCATCACTAAATTCAACCTCTGGTGACCACATCCTGATTAGGCCTCATCTTTTGGAAAGTATAATAGTCTGAAATAATTATTTTCAGTTAGTTTTTCCCTTCTGTTCAGTTTCTATATCCCCTAATTTGCAAAAGATAAATTTCATATCACAGCTGCCTAATGGGTGAACGTCACCAACTTCAACTGGAGAACTTCAATCCTATCCTTGGTCTCCCATAGCAGTTGAGGCCTAATCAGAATGAGGTTCCCAGAACATGAATTTGGTAGCTCTAGCCAGTCGGGTGGGATACCATCACTATAGTCACCCTCTGGGGACCTCATTCTGCAAATGCCAGATGACACACTATATATTTGACATTACATAATATATATTTTTGATTGTTTTATCAGTTATTAGAGCGATCAAATAAACATAGAGCGGCGCTGTGTTGTTTTGGTTAGTGATTATCACACGCGAGCGGATGGAGGAATGATATACCCGCGAGCCAAGGGTATGCGTTCGCAATCCGATCCGCTCGAGTGCGGTAATCTCTAACTAACCCCAACACGAATGCGGCTATATATTGATCACATACCCACAAACAAACGTGAGTTTTTCCAATCGACATTCGTTGTTTTGCAATTAACATTACAAACCTCTACGGCGAATTGCCAGCAAAATTTACAAGTCAACTTTGCCATCGTGTGAACGTGACCTATAATACATGGAGAAGTAAATCAAGAATAACATGAACATTACCTATTCCTCTTTGGTTACTAGCCACATTAGCAACGGTGGTTGTCGTGGACGTGATGGTTGTGGTGGTGGTGGTGGTGGTGGTAATGGTGGTCGTGGTGGTCGCGGTGGTGGTGGTTATGGTGGTCGTGGTTGTGATGGTGGTGGCGTCGGTTGTATTGGTGGCGGATGTTGTAGCGGTGGTGGTGGTTGTTGTAGCGGCGGTAGCTGTTACGGTGGCGGCGGTTGTGGTGGTAGATGTGGTATTTGTGGCGGTGGTGACGGTGGCGGTGGTAACGGTGGCGGTGGTATCTTTGGCGGTGGTATCTGTAGCGGTGGTAACGGTGTCGGTGGCAACGGTGACGGTGGTGGTGGTACCTGTGGCGGTGGTAACGGTGTCGGTGGCGGTGGTATCTGCGGCGGTGGTAACGGTGACTGTGGTAACGGTGTCGGTGGTGTCTGCGGCGGTGGTAACGGTGTCGGTGGTAACGGTGGCGGTGGTATCTGCGGCGGTGGTAACGGTGGCGGTGGTATCTGCGGCGGTGGTAACGGTGTCGGTGGTAACGGTGACGGTGGCGGTGGTATATGTGGCGGTGGTAACGGTGGCGGTGGTCGTCGTGGTTGTGATGGTGGCGTCGTCGGTTGTATTGGTAGCGGATGTTGTAGCGGTGGTGGTGGTTGTTGTAGCGGCTGTAGCTGGTGTTGTTGTTGGCGTCATTGTTGTTGTTGTCGTGCCAGCGGCCGTAGTGGTTGTGCTAACCATTGTTGTTGTACCAGCCGCCTCAGTGGTTGTGCTAGTAGTTTGTGATGTTTCTCCTTCTGGTTGGGTCGCTGTAATTACACATGGATATAACTGTATAGAACTCTAAATATATATTTAGCTCAAACAAATATATACGTAAATATAGTCTATAAGTAAAAATAAATGAAAATAAACATATGCTATTTATTGGATGCCTATGCTATACACAGGTAAATAAAAATTCTTCGAAATAATGGTGTAAAAAATACTGTCTAAATATTTAATTATAAAGACACTGAAATAAACTGGCGGGTACCGATACTGAAAAATGTCGTGAAACTTATAAATTGTAGAAAATCCCGAAAGTGGCAAAAAATAAAACAACACCCTACATGTCTGGAAATTATTTATGACTCCCCACTCCCCGCCCTGTATATCCCGCTAATATACGTGGTCTCGGTGTGCGTATATATAGAAAATCATCCACTTCACTCTTGAACGCAACCCCATTTCATCTAAAATCCCCCTACATGTCTGGAAATTATTTATGACTCCCTCCCCTCCCCGCCCTGTATATCCCGCTAATATATACGTGGTCTCGATATGCATATATTTAGAAAATCGAGAACACACGCCCATATGGTTGAACTTATTATCTGAATACTTCACAAGGAACTACTCGTCAATGATTATTTAGTATAGAAAGGAGTAAGTAGTCCTGCTAATCTGCTATGTAGCTGGTGGGCCCTGCTGAGTTGCGATATGGCTTATGGGCCTAAATGTTGCTTTTAAGTAACAGTTACTGTATCGCTATATTTCCTAAAATTGGTAGGGTGTTTGGTCAATCAGAGCGATTTGAGAAACAAGTGTAGGTGTATGTATGAAACATTCATGAACATATATATTGTTTCATTTTTTTTTAAACAGCTCATATGCTCTGGTGTTTGCAAAATACAAGAATATAACCATCTTAATTGCGGTCGGTATGTAACAACCACCATAACCATTATTAACCCTTCCATGACTGGAACGTCCTGAAAAATTGTGAAAACCCTGTGCAATGCATTCTCTTATATATGTGAGTCTCCCATAGAGAATACATTGGCCTAGCAATATTTACCTTGACCTTTTAAGCCAGTACATTATCTTATATATGCGAGTCTCACATAAGGAGTCTCGCATATATGAGAGAATGTGCTGGCTTACATGCAATGATCTTTAATGCTGCACCAGCACAGCTCTCGTCATGAAATGGTTAAGGGACACAATGCAATATTAGTGGGTAAATGTGCAAAACATATAAAAATCTGTAAAACACCACCACTAACAAAAACATGAAGAAATAGATAAACTTTGTTCTAATATTCATTATTGATAGTTCTGATATAAAGAAATTATGCGAGCTGAAATCATTGTTATATGTAAACAAAATGTGCACAGTGATTTGTCAATAAACATCACTAATCGTGTAGTCAGTTCGAATATTTTAGCTTGAATATGATTTTGAGAATAGTATTCAATGCTTTGATCTTTTCTAATGTTTTCCGAGAAGTTTTGATTTATATTTAGTGTCATATTGGACTATTTGGACTTTCTTTAACAGAATATGCCATGGTAAGAGTAATGCTTAAATAACAATAATAGTTTCGATTTGCGAAATCTTGTTATCAGGGTCCGCGCTGGACCGAAATTTACTTTTACGAAATAAAAATATGATTTGCCAATTTTTTTTTTTAGAAATTACCAAATTCAATAACTGATAGTATCAGTTTCTGCAACATTGGGTCTTATGTTTCGACAATAGCTGTTTTAACGACATTTGATATCGATAGGAAAGCAGTTAGTTATTAATTATTCTCGCCTCTATGTTGAGATACGTTCTTCATACAATAACTGAACAATAATATTGTAAAAGTGTTGCTTTAGCAGAAGGGCACATCAAAAGAGGATAAAAGCTACGTCAATACCACCACAATAAATACAAGTAACCCTTCCAGCCATCTATGCTATCAGATTAACTGCATCTTGATAGAGGAGTTAACTTTTCCCTAACTTTAAGGAGTTAAAAAGTGACTTGCCATAACTTTTGCCAAATGAAAATATCTGCAGAATTATTTTTGCCATTGGAAAATTTGGAAAGTGACAGTGCGAACCCTTCTTGTTATTGGAGATTTATTAATATTTATTTTAAGAATAAAGTCTATCTATTTTGACATGTACTTGTTGATGGTATATTTAGTGACCTTTTAATGTCATTTGGCATGGACCGATGCACTTCGAAGGCCTTGAGTCGCTTTAAAATATGTTTTTTATTACATGATCCTACCATTATTCCATTCAATAACCCATTGTATAAATTGTGATATTAAACGTTAATAGCAGGAAATAGTGCCAGGTGACATATGACTTCCGGTTTGTCGTATGTTTACATTCCGTACGCTACGTCTCAAAATACATACTATATGGCTTCCAATATTTTTCCAACAAACTATAATGAATGAAGAGTTTTTAGAAAAGTTATGTCATTAAATATACGCCATTAAATACGTCAAAGAGTCTTTATTTGTCTCGGACTATATCTTTACGCGGGCAAACAACGCAGAGTCACGTACGTCATCGCATGCGTTTTAGAAGCCAAAGTTAGTTTCGCGTCCCATTTGTTGTTGGTTTAAGTATGTTCTGTCGAGGTTTTGGATCATGTTATAAATAGAATCGACAACTCGTCCCCAGTTTATAAAATAGCGGAATTTACAAAACTCGTCCACCACACCTTGACACTGTTATCACATGTTTATTATCAAGCCGTGAACCTATCTGCATGAGTTACCTCATTTCAATAGCAAGCAAATAAGTGGACCAAAAACGCTTGAACCATCGTTAGCACCACATCGAATCCTCCGCGCTCTGAGCGAATCCTCGGATCGATTACGCCGTGTGAGATCGGTCTTAAA
The DNA here is from genome assembly GCA_032622095.1 of Siphonodentalium dalli. Classification (NCBI taxonomy): domain Eukaryota; kingdom Metazoa; phylum Mollusca; class Scaphopoda; order Gadilida; family Siphonodentaliidae; genus Siphonodentalium; species Siphonodentalium dalli. The sequence continues at coordinate 63,762,157 of CP136069.1, forward strand.
ACTTCAAGCGATCTCGCGGAAACGTTCGGAGCGTAGCAAGCGGGATAACTCTATATTGTTAGCACTCTCCGCCATGGCAAAATGACAGAAATAAAGAACGTTATTGTGCCTTTATAGATACACTGTATACCACATATATGCAGTAGTTATTTGCATAAACAGTTATTTTTAGTCTTCAAAACATGTTTTATAAAAAGTTATGTTGCAATTGTGGCCCGGAAATGACCCCTTTCGCATAATGAATGACGACAAATAAAAATTATGAATAACTAATTGTAGTCGTAAATTTTTCGGTCCAAAATCCTTTTCGCAGAATTGACGACTAAACGAATCCGTTTGTAAGACAATCGTGCTTGCCACTCGTAGTAATTATGTTATCATGTCACGGCTTTGTCTTTGGCAAGATTATGGCGTTTCACGGCGAAGAACAATTTGATTACCACTAATAGGTCATTATTAAGGCCACATGGTGGTCACAATTTAAGGACATAGTATCATAATCATCTCAAACATTTTTAGGAGCTATTGTAACAACGAATAGGAAAAAACGACTACGAATAGAAAGAACACAAATTCCAGTGACGTAGTACCCTATTTGTAATAATTATCTATCGTAGTTCATAATGCGAAAGGTGTCCAGTAACTATCTTTGCGGGCGTTGTACATGTATTCTTACCGGTTGTGCCGTTGGTTTCTTTGTCTCGTTCGCATATCACTGCGGACTGTTCGTCACACCATTTGGCTACCCACTGTGTTTCGTTGTCCCAGCTCGCTATATATGAACATGCCCTGTCTGGATCTGGCTCACCGGGTGCCCACATTGCATTCACGAGCGGAAAGTCCTCACTCCCGATCACCCAACTCCAGCCGCTAGAAAACTTTATAAGTCCAGTCCATACAGGTCCCATGAAATCTGAACAATGGGAGCGTTAGAATTATCAGGTCTGGCAAATTCCATGCATTTACAGTACGTAAAGAGTGTGCGATAAACAAAACACTCAACACCGGTGAATCACACTGAACTCACTGTGGATCACCAGGATACACCGTGATGTTTTTCGCGGTGATTAATGGTGAATTAACGTGTGTGGAACGGATTAACATGAAGCGACATAAATCCTGGAGGTTGACCGGTGCTCACCAAAAATCACCGCGAACTCGGTTTGTTAATTTGGCCATCAATTAGGGGGAGAAGATCTTTTGTAAGTTGATATAACTTTGCCCTCATCCCCATTATTCATACTACTGTCTATCTTTCAGTTACAAATAATTTAGGTGTATATTCTCTTTTTGTGAGAGTTCGAATGAACTATGTCATCATAAAACCACTGAGAATCGCAGAAAAACACCGACAACTATACGGTACTTATAATAGTTTACGCCATTTCGATTTATTTTATAACTATATTACCTAAATATTGATAATTGTCTGATCTTCACTTGTTCAAAGTTTTAATGACATAGAAAATGACAATTTTTGGAAATTATAGACCTATATATGCATTATGCAAAGCGATTCCCGTCGCATAAGTATATAGAAGGTTCCCGGTGATTACCGTTGATGGTGTGCCGGTGATACGGGGTCGTATATAGTGAAGTGTGGATAAAACTGCCACCATGATGATTACAACAATTAGCGCTCTCTAATCCTCGCCATTCAAGTTTTCGGTGTTGAGTGGATCACTGTGAATCACTCTCCCAAAAATAATCATTTTAAATAATCAATGTTTTGATTATCGGACACTCTTTGCGAACTGTAGAATATAATAATTTTATTGCATTACCTTTACAGCAGTAATGGAGAGTGTCACACACCCTGACCCCCCCCCCTGAATCCTGAATACTAGTTAAAAGCCCACTTACCGTTTCGAATCAGCTTATCACCTTACATACAACATATTCCATATTATATAAAATTTGAAAGAGGAAGTTCCAAAACATTGTATTCTAAACTTATCCGACCAAATAGACTGTGACCATGTTGTTTTTGGCAAGTATCGACGTGTGTTCTGTGCTTAATTTCGATGCCAGTTTATTATTCTTAATGGAAGGGGAATAACTCTTTCTCTTAGTTGTGAATTATGATGCATTCTGGGGTAAAGACATATATGCTTAGAAATGTTACACGAATATCATAGTTTTCACACATTAAAATCTTGCTGAGGTATAGTATACATAACTTCAACATTATCTGGAGGTATTTGACAGAATTACATCAAAATATGTCATTTGGCCTGGAAAATAATCAAACTTTGTGTAACAATGTGCTATTAAAGCTGCGTAACAGCCCTTTTGTTTGACCCTGAATATACCGCGTAAATTGCATGGACATACTAATCCGAGTACCAGTTAACAGAGGGGTATTGGCCTGAATCCCGCGTACTATAAAATAGGTAGGTGACACCATCATATGTGGCAGTTGTAAAATTACAATCAACATACATAATTATGCACACATATCTTATAACTAATAAATATATATCATAAAGTGAATTGTTTAATAATAATAATTACTTCTCATTCCCAATAATAATCTGTTTTCTTCGCAAGAAGAACAACGTGGTCATATTGCACACCTGGTTAGCTAGTTTGATATGATTCTTTTTCATGGTGGTAATATCCTCGTTCATATTACGGTTCTGTTTGCGCACCGATCATATCCGTTTTCTAATGGTGTTACAAGTTGCCCATATCTTCCTTTTCTATATTCCCAAAAGCTGATTACTCACGCGAAGTCAAATACAAACAATGCGAGATTCTTGTGGTCTTCGATGTGTCCAACAGCCATATAACGCTACATCCTTCAATAACATTCTCAACGACTCGGCCATTTACGTATCAATGAGGAAATTACCTCCTCCACACCTATCGGTCTATTTTAATCACGTGATTGACCATTTGCACACTGCCGGTAAATACGTCTGTTAGATCGGAGACGCGTCTGTTAAACTTGAACTAATTATTGCTTCTTATTAAGATTTATCACTATTTAATGCATAATTAGTCTGGCACTGGCATACCGTGATTATATACATTATGTTCCATTCACATTTATGCGTCAACGAGTCAAGGTCACCGCCTTATTACCATGGCCGTATATTGTAGCATTGCGCGAATATGGTTTCTATATATGGAAGATGTTATTTCTTCAGCGAAACGGAAATGGTCGAGTTATTGATAATGCCTGCTATAAATCACACTCAGACGACCTTCATTTCTTGTTATATATTTAACTAGACTACAACCGATACTGCAGTCCGGTTAAAGACCTCCAATTCATGCTTAGATATAATACAGTTGTAGCTGTGCCAAATTTCACCATATTTCTTATGAGACAAATGGTTAATTTAAGAAATGACTTGCAGATCGACTGGGGTAATTTGATTTTGATCGGCAGAGAAATGAAACAAAGTGTGTGAATCCCTTCTTTGTTTAATGACTCTGCCGGTCAAAACCAATGACCCCAATCGGTCTGCAAGTCATTGCTTATATAGATGATCTCCAACGAGTTATGCTGGGATATAAGATTTTATGAAACGAGTTTGATAAATTTGATTCAAAACGAGTCGTAGACTCTGATATCCCAACATAACGAGTTGAAGATCTTGTATATCACATGAAAAAAACTAGAGCTTTATGCCTTTTTAACGAATCATAATCTTTAAAAGAAGCTGAAAGTGCATGTAAAATGCATACAACGCGCATGCACGGTACGTCGTTGGCTGAGACGCTTCACATCCGTATACGAAGTATTGCGCGCTCTGCCTTGCGACGAAACATATATAGTCCCACAATTTGCCTCTTTTGTTTTTGTGCCTATTTTCGCAAGTGTAACTAAGTTGGACAATAATTGCACTTTAATGAACAAAGCAATCTTTTTTGTAAAGACTGGTATTGGTGTCAAGTGCGGCTTTTCTAAATAGTATTAATCCGCGCGGTAATTTACTGGGCGCGATGCCAAGTATCCCGGGAAGGACGCGGCGCACCTGGTGAGTACACACTAGTGAGAGATAAGAAAATATCTAATTGATTTTTCAATGATAGTATAGGGGTTTCACGTGATATAAGCATATATATATACCAGTACATTTTAATAGAACATTAATAATTATTCAAAATCCTTTATTATTCAAAAACAGTATTTCGATAGCAACACGCAGCGAGCGCGTGGTGCACACGATCGGCTTATGCCCTCATAGTATTTCGAAACGCCGCGCTTGACACCAATACCAGACATCGCAAGCCGGGGCAAAATTATTGCTTTGTTCATTAAAGTTCAATTATTGTCCAACTTCGTTGCACTAACGAAAATAGGCACAAAAACAAAGAGGCAATTGTGTGACTATATGTTTCGTCACAAGGCAGAGTGCGCAATACTGTCATATACGGTCGTGAAGCGTCTCAGCCAACGCAGTGCATGTATGCATTTTACATGCATTTTTCAGCTTTTAAAAATATTTTTAAAGCATAAAACTCTTGTTTTTTTCATGTGATATACAATATCTTCAACTCGTTATGTTGGGATGTAAGATTTTATGAAACTCGTGTGATAAATTTGATTCATAACCCGTCTACGACTCATTGTGAATCAAATTTATCAAACTCGTTTCATAAAATCTTATATCCCAACATAACTCTTGGAGATCCTCTATACCAGGACATTTTAGTATAATATTAATAACACGAACAACTTTTCAAAACTACCAAAATAATTGTAAGAAACACATTGATAAATTTCCAACAGTCTCCCACGCGTGCACATGCATGGTCGGCTTGATGCTGGTTTAGGACATGGTAAAAACGTTCGAACGTGCGAGCTCGCACGTTCGAACGTAAGAGCTCGTACGTTCGAACGCAAGGGGTCGCATGTTCGAACGCAAGAGCTCGCACGTTCGAACGCAAGAGCTCGAACGTTCGAACGTAAGGGCTCGCACGTTCGAACGTGCGAGTTTTTTTTTTTTACCATGTCCTAAACCAGCCACCGTATGCTTCATTGTTTTTTTTATGAAGCGGTGGCTGAAATTATAAGTTAATGAATATCGGAAACGTTCGTGGAAACCGTATTGCGAGTTGTACTGATTCTCACGGGTGCTAATTGTGTGAATGTAGAGAGTATGTTTTGTCGGTTTTTCCAATCAGCTGTTTTGACGCCGGTAAAAAAAATATAGGAAGTAGTTAATTGAAAACGAGGCCTTTGGAATCCTAATTTAATTTTGGGCTCATTTGCATTTCGGTATGAATTAACTCTTTTAATATTGCCAAAAAGCATAGGGCCTACATATATTTCAGGAAATGTCCAGTTTTATTTGCAGTGATGCCAGTGAATGTACACGCACTGGTATATGATTAAAATGAATGACTGGAAGATATCATAAGGGTCATTGAGGTTTGACCGATGGAGGATTCCGGGGTTCACACACTTTGTTTAATTACTAAACCGGTCAAAATCCAATGATCCCAATATATCTATCCAGTCATTTCTTAGATGCCACATATACATGTTACAAATGCAGATCATGCTCGTCCGAGTTTATCGTCTTGGTATAAGAGTCCTAATAACTGAAAAATACTTTTTGGCCACCCGACATCCCCAATTAAATTAATGTTTGAACTATTCCAGATAGTACAGTCATGTGTCAATGCCAGTAAGAGATTCGAAGAATTGCCTTTATATAACGCATTTTAAGACCACAACTCGGGCTTTGCTAATCAGATAGAAAGTAGTACATGTAGTAGGCCTACATACAGTAAGTCCTTTCTGTCAATAGTGGAATACGCTTTGGCTTCACATTTAATAACAATCACCAGCACGGCGCAGGCGCGCGTGGTTGTTTGTACCTTATATATATGCGCAGGTGAATGACGTCATATATATATTTTTCCCATTCATCAGCGATTTTTCAAAGATCGCGGGTATGGATTTTGGAGAAATTTTCACTTGACTTCTGGTTAGCAACTGTGTGGATATTACCATTTGAAGCGCGGAATCGGGAATGGACCATCGCGATGAAAATTAAATTAGCTATTTCACAACTTACGAAGAATTCCCATGTGATTTAGGCTTATTAATTAGTTTCATTTAGACCCATTTCGTTGGTTAGCTTAAATGAAAACCAGCGAAAACGTCATGACATGGTTGCTGACGTCATTTACTTCATTTTGGTTTTGTGGTCCAGTTGACTCCAGAATCCAGCCAAGATTGCACAATCCACGACAAGTCCTGTCATGTGGTCTCCGTCGGGACCACTGCCCGATGTTACATACATTATTCTTAGTGTTATATATATATATGTCGCCGTAAAAGGAAAATTTGAGGCACAGCATGTGTGGTTGCGCCACTACATATGTTACGTACGATTCATATTAATAGTTCCGTTCTTATTTGTCGTGTGCTGTCAATGTTATCATCTGTATTGTTATCATTTTGTAAAATCCTGTTGGGAGAGGAGTAACAGTTGTTGTAAGTTGTGTTTAGATCCATTAAAGGCCACTCAATTTTCGAATATATATTCTACGGGAATACGGGCTAGCTGTGACTTAGGAGTGTCCAACAAGTAAAAGAGATTCTCAGATTCACACCAAGATTTCCCCCGTTATTTACCCCAGAATGCATCATAATTCAGACCTAAGAGATAGAGTTATTCCCCTTCCATTGAGAATAATAGACCGACAGGACAGATCAGATCGAAATCAATCAAAAGCAGAGAACGCACGTCCGTACCTTGACAAAAACAAAATGTCCACAGTTTATTCGACCGGATAAGTTGATAATACAAATTATACAATGTTTGGAGCTCCCTCTTTCTAATGGTATATCATAATGGAGTATGTTGTATTCAATGTAATCTGGAAATTCAAAAATAGGCATTGTTTTTTGTATTCCGTTGTCTCCGTAGGCCTACCATGTACATTGGTTGAAAGAATAAAGTATATTAAAATTAAGTGGGCCTTTAAAGGGGTACTATACACTAAATCCAGCCTTTTTTGGGACCATTATACCTTTTATAATCAACAGAATATATGCAACAAATGAATGAATTTGAGCCATGGATTAGTGCAAATACACTAATTTACCATATGAACAATGCAAACAACATGGTAATTATAATGAAAATGAATTTATGACTGGAGCCATACATTCATTTTCTTTATAATTACCATTTTGTTTGCATCGTTCATAGAGCACATGAGTGTATTTTGCACTCGCCCATGGCTCAAATTCATTCATTTGTTGCATATATTATGTTGAGTGTTAAAAGAGCTGGTCCCATAAATGGCCGAATTTTGTGTACAGCACCCCTTTAAGCTTTAAATATGTTTAAACCAAACTCACCAAATTTTGTGCATATCTCCTGCCATTCGGCCACACTGTTCACAAACAGCAGGTGTCCATTTTCCATCTGCTCGCAATATTGATAGGCCTGTTCATATGTCATCACTGGGCCACCGATGCCATAGTAACATGACGCGCTTGTCTCCAACTCTGCGATTGTTTCATTCGGAAATGCCTGATTGCAATGACCTAGTGAATAGAGTGAAAACAAAATCCTTCAACAAAGTAAAGACATTGTGTCGTCATTTTTTTGGTTTTGTTGTTGTTGTTGTTGTTGTTGTTGAGATTTTTCGTTTTCGCGGCATTTGGCGAATATGGACGAATGGTGGAAACACCATATGTTATAATAGATATGCACATTTCGCATAATGAAAGACGACATATAATTATTACGAATATCTATTGTAGTCGTAATTTGTTCGGACGTGAAAAACCTTTTCGCAGAAATGACGACTAAGAGTCCGTTTGTGAGACAATCGTGCTTGTCACACTCACAGTAAGAGGAATACGGGTCATCGTGTTCGTATATTATCTGTATACAAGAAAACCATAGTCAGAAATGGTTACGCGCTCAAGATCATATATTATATACCCATGATTGTAATTTTTAATATAAAATATATTGGTTTCGCGAATGACCAACTCAGAATTCCGTTAAAATAACAATAACAACCAGCACCTAATTAACGAACCGGCGGCCGACTCGGCCGTCTCCGACCACAACCCCAGTGGGCTGCAGAGCGAAAAATGTCTATAAAAGTTGAAATATAAGACTTACAAATTATCTTTTTTATTTCTTTTATTTGTAATTGACATAGCTTGTCACAAACCAAAAATGAACATTATTGACATAATAATGTAAAGGACAATAAACGAAATTGAAATTCCCAACTACACCTTTTACCGGACTCGGTCTACGGGTCGCAGTTCGACTTTTAAATCCGTCCCATTTCACCTGACCTTGACCTTGAAAATTATCAATTCAAGGTCAAATCGGGTAAAAAACAAAAAATTTAAATTAAAAACATTTGAAATTAAAAAAAATTAATTAAAAACATTTGAAATTAAAAAAAATATTATAAAAAATTAAAAATTGTCATGTTTCTGACGAACGCCGCCAGTGGCGGGCTAACCTGCTAGTATATATATGTATGTATATGTGTGTGTGTGTGTGTATGTATGTATGTATGTATGTGTGTGTGTATGTATGTAATTGTGTGTGTGTTTATATGTATGTATGTGTTTGCGTATATATGTATACATATGTGTATTTAAGTATGTAAGTTAGGGCCTTCCTGTATGTGCGCCCGTGTTCTTTGTGACTGCATGTGGACGTTTAGTCTGCGAGACTACATAGGTGTTATGTTTGTGTTGGGTCCATTTGTTAAAACGTTTATGTACTTTTCATTTCAATTCTCTTTTGTCGAACAATGTATGTATATATATATACATGTAAACTGTAATTATGTTATTACTGCTCTTCAAAATTGGAGGAAATAAAGGTATATATATATATATATATATATATATATATATATAATATATGATCTTGAGCGCGTTACCATTTCTGACATTGGTTTTCTTGTATCATATGTTCAATGAATCCCCATCACTCACTCGTTATTATACTGAACTTCCCTTCAATGGTATTATTCCTATATACAGCGAATGTGTACATCGAATCGCAGGTTGGGCGTGGAAAACATGAAATGGTCGAGATCAAAAAACAAATCGAAAGAGAAATCGCCATATAGCTCATGTAAACTATGCGATGCCACCATGTGCGACGAATTTGATTTTTTTGTAATGGTCTGCCCAGAATTAAGTGAGACGAATCACAATTGACAAGCCAGTCTAAAGACACTTTCTACGATTTACTAAACTCTGGCGACATGACAAAGCTCTGCAAACTGTCATTTTTTTTATCAAAACGTGATTGAATAACATCCGATTTATATAAAATAAAACTGCCCTATATATGTGGAACCTGCATATACGAACAAATAATTGGACGATAAAATATTGTCCTCCTTTTTCTATTACCATAACCATCAGTACCACTAGCTACATGAGAAGTAATATAAAAACTCTGCAATTTGTATATAAAAATTAACAAGCCTCTTATTTATCTTCTGACTTATCTTGTTTCTGAACCTTCTCCTACATGTATATATAGCTCGGGGTACATAGAGGGGGTGTCCAACATCGTGTTCATAACAACCTTCCTTCATTATATCAAATGTTATTTGCACCCCTTTTGAGTTATAATTTTCTAAATTAATCTCAAGTTCCCCCCCCCCATTGTTACCACACCTTCATTTTTATTTACAATATTAGATTGCCTCAACAAATATAATCAAAATCAGATTGTTTTAATATTTAAATAGATCACACAGGCTCCCCATTGCCAATACATATAACACGATATAATTATTCGAGTTCATATAGGCTAACAATTTTCCGGCAATGAACACACAGCATAGTGGACCTATACTCGTTATTCTGTTGGATGGCGCGGGCTACAGTGAATATACATATATAAAGAGCGTGAATCTGGTCTGCAAATAGATTCATATTGATCCTAAATATTCACATCTAATTGATTCTGAAATAGGTTCATAGTGAGCTTATTTTAATTTGTGTGTGTTGTTTTTGTTTATTTATTTATTTAATTAAATTAATTTAAATCACAATTTTGAAAATCTAACGTCGTTATAACCTCCGCCAGGGTACCCTGAGTCACCACACCGAATTTGGTTGAAATCGGACCAGCAATTAATCTGGGAGAAAAATCAGGACAGACAGACAGACAAACAGATGGACGGACATAACCTATATAGATTGTGTTGTCGTGTTTATTATTATAAACTATGTTTATTATTTATCATTAAAAACAAAACACAAAAAAAAACAATGAGAAAATATTGTATTCTTGAAATGAAATCAATATACTGTACCGGCTGTACATGTACGTTGCATAGGTATCGGCTGAAATTTTATAATAATCTATGATATTAATCTCAACATAGTTTCCGATCTGAAATTTTCAACTGCGTTTGCTTCATGCATTGACTTTCTAACAGTTGAAATAATATGTTTACCAATATTACAACCGATCCTTACAATGGTATGCGCTACCAGCGTAAACCCGTTTAAATGTTTAGGCCCTGGGAGCGCTAACATGACCTGATCTTTATATCTTGAGATCCGATAACATTGTTAACATTTTTGAAGAATGTTTTAACCCTTTGAGTGCCAGGGGCCGATCTGATCGGCCCTAAACCTAAACAATAAGTCTGTTAAAGAATATAAGAATAAATTATTAAAATTGTAAAAAATTGTATAAAAAAAATATAAAAAAAATTGTTAGGCCAATGCATTCTCTTATATATGCGAGGCGACCTATGGTCGACTCGCATATATAAGAGAATGCATTGGCACAGGGTATATGGGTTGATACAAAAATCGGACCTGGCACTCAAAGGGTTAAGCATCGTTTTTATTTCCAAAGAAGTGATTTGAATTGACTTATGTAAGACCGAAGTTGCACTTGTGGTGTTGTAAAATGTATTAGACAATTCTGTCATTTAACCCTTTGAGTGCCAGGTCGATTTTTGTATCAACCCATATACCCTGTGCCAATGCATTCTCTTATATATGCGAGTCGACCATAGGTCGCCTCGCATATATAAGAGAATGCATTGGCCTAACAATTTTTTTTTTTTTTTTTTTTTTTTTTATATAATTTTTTACAATTTTAATAATTTATTCTTTAACAGACTTATTTTGTAGGTTTAGGGCCGATGAGATCGGCCCCTGGCACTCAAAGGGTTAAAACCTAATACCAGCAACCCGAAAGGAGCTAACATATGCCATGGCCTTAAGGGTCAGATGCACGTTTGCCCAAAATATGGCTGAAATCATTGAAAACACCACTGTTGTATGAGCCAAAAACAACAACGGAAAAATGAAAAATGCATAGCAACCAAATTTCATATTGCTCAGCTTTATACATAGAATGTGTTGGTGAATTGTTATAGTATGCTGGACATGTGGTTTCCTTTAAAAAGCACTTTGGTTTGACAAATGTGGGAAATATTTGGGGAAAATAGCATGTCTTTAGGTACCGAGAACTTTTAAATAACTAACAATATTGGACCAAAGAATGGACCACGGTGTGCTATGGTATCTGGTTTACATGAGAGGAGCCATATTTTTTTCATAAAATGAGCTGCTTCGCCATCAGAGACGGATTCCAAGATGACGACAATCTGCTCTATCAATGGCCGGATTGGCCGCCATTGGAAAACGTAAGTCAAAATTTATTCTGTTCGTTTGCGGACTCAAAAGGCAAATATCACAATATTCGTACCCGATCAGCACCCGATCTCCAAGGGGTTATCTGTATAACTATCAGGAGAAGTCATATTGACATTACTGACTTCCAATTTAGCTACTTTTATTGAAAAAAAGAAGAAAACATTTGATGGAAATTTAAAAGTTAAAATTTCAATTCCGCCCATCTATCGAAAATAAGCTTGATATCATTGCGACAATATTAAAAAGATATAATTCATCTCTTAAAAGTATCAAAATTGCACATAGTTAGTAATTTTTATGTTTAGTTACATCAGTTTTCCCACATAATACGAAAATATACGTTTTCTGTGTATAATACGGGGAACTATATATTGCGGCATACTAAAGTGAGTTATGAAACCATTTCCGGTAATTTGGCTTATTCTCAAACCGAAAGTTGATTTTCTCTTCAAATTTGTGAAATTACGCATTGCATAATGTCCGATCGCTCTCAATGACGACCCATATTTAAGGAAGAGTAATTGGGAACGTGTCGGTACTGGTGGTACCAACGATCGCATGAATGATTTTATACTTTGGCGTAAGTTTGATAAATTTTCGACGACTTGAAATATTGTTTACAAAATGGCTGACCGACATCAATTTCAAACGCTCTTATATTTTTAACAAAAAAACGTGCAGCACACAAAGTTTGAAACGCTAGTCATATATATGTTATTTTTATCATAATAATCATGTTTGACATGTATTTTTTCTTGGGCTATTTCTCATAAAAAAATGAATCATGTTGCCAAGTTCTGGTCACATGCTATTTTGTATAGCTGACCAGTGGACACACCACAATTATTTTTTTTTTTTTTTTTTACAATTTGGAGGCCCAACGTCGAGAAATTTTGTCCTATATTGGTTGTAATCAATTATAAGAGTTGATTTTATAATACTATCAAGTGCCTAATAATCATGTCGTTACTTTAGTAATCGATGGGGTTCAGGCTGAAGTGAAAGTTAAATAATAATTATAATATTAATAGTGTCATTTCACATGGCAATTTCACTCTGTCTCAATGCCAAATAATACAAGTGATCATTGAGAATTTTCTCCAAATTAATAATCATGTTGGCACTATACCAGGCACCCGAATGACCTGATAGTAATTCAACTATACAAGTTGAATATGTATATGTATTACGGTTTCATGGATCTTCAAATAAAAACAAGGGAAATAATCCAATAACAAATACCATATATATGACTTACTAGATCATGCCATGAATCGCTACGTATGGGCATAGCCAGATTAGAGATTCATGGCATGATCCATTAGTAACACCACACAAATGATGCATGCTGCATGAATCAAATTTTATCCCAAGCCTGTTCATTTATTATAATAATATTATTACACTTCAATGTCACATTGTGGCTGCATTTTCAAGGATCTCATAACTTGTGCATATATGGGAAGAAAATTGGTTCGATATCATCATATTTAACTATTTATATTTAGTCAAATGTAGGATGTGCCAAACCTGGTTATCATGTTACAGGTACAGGTACTCAGCTTGTGTACATGATCAGCATGTTAGGAACATGTAATGCAAGAGCTACAATTCATTGTCTGGTATATATAATGCTGGAGTATTTTGTACCCCCCTCCCCTACAAAACAAATTTGGTCCATTTGACAGTTGGAAATAAATGTATTAAATCTCACGAAATATTAATAATAATAATTTATGTAGAAATTGTTCTAATAAATTTAAATTTTGCAGCCAGTAATTAGTGGGGGATTTGAAACTTTGAGATAACAAATTAGAAAATTATAACCCAATGTAGAGGGGTGCAAATTATATTTTGCAAACTCGGGACTGGGAGGGCGTTAACCTGGTCTGGGTCAAGGGCCGGTGCTTTTGGAAATTTCAGACAGTGGACACCCCACCCTCAACAGAGATCATCTAGCTGGGTGTACGTGTTACATGGTACTAAATAATTACATCTGTGCATTAATATGTTAGTAATTAATATGCAGCAATCTTATTTTCCACAACTTCTGGAATATATATTATTGTATAACATTGTGCAACTTAACCCTCAAGCAATATTTTAACCCACTCTTTGTTATCTTTATATTTTTCATAAAATATAACTTTTGCGTTTGTTAACCTGCAAAATGTTTTGTCTTTATTACAGTTGCCTGAACACTAAAACATTGGATTGCCATGGGGCTGTCCTGTACCCAATAGGAGAAGAGCGATGATAGGTTGGGGGTTGTCCTGTGCCTGGTACTAGTAGAAGAAGGGTAATGAGAGGTTAATTCCTAATTACCTGTAACTGTCAACATTTACAGGTAAGTTGAGATAGATAATTTCAATTCATTAAAGGCGGCTACCACAATTAGCTGGAAACAAATGTTTTGAATATCCCATCATGTGTTAATAGCATTAAATAACAGTTGGGAGTGTGTGCCCCCTCTGTACCTGTAGTATATCGCACCAGAGTTAATTAACCACATGAGTTGTCATGTAAACTGGGGTCTTTGTTAAGTTCAATCTAAAATACATGTGTATTATCAAAATATTTTATGTTTTATTTTATCCTGTCGCTGCCATCCAATAGCAAAGACACATTCAGGATCTCTGACATGTTATATGAATTTTATAATAATGAAATTGAGTTGAGCTTAGTTATATGTTAGTTTTTATCCAAATATTTCAATTAGTACTAGTATAGGGCAATTCAGATCAACATGAATCAAGTAATTAAATGAAACCTCCAACAGTTGTTGGAACCCATTTGAGGTGTTCGTTAAATCTAATTTGTAGTCTCTCCCCATAAAACATTTTACAAGGCATTGAGATTGACCATTCAACGCTTCATCTACATGTACAATTGTACATACGTTTTAAATGAAAATAGTTTGTGTTATTTCAATTGTGTAATAGTGGCAACACCCCAGAAAGCTAATGCTGTTATACATTGCTGGTGCGAAATTGAAAGTTAAGAAAATAAAAATAAAAATTTGTCTGTCTCTTATAGGTGATTGAAATAACTTGGAATCAAAGAAAAGGAATCCTTGCCATTTGTAATCATTGACAATGCCGACTAACTGTGAGGTTGCCTTGCTGATAACAATGAGCAGGTATGTAATTTAATTTAGCGTCAATACTGCACAACAGTTATGTGCGATGTTTGGTATAACCCATTACCCATGGTCCATAATATGACAAATACATTACCTTACAGAAAGTGACACCTTTGAGGTCAATATAAACTGTATTTCAACAGACTTATTACCAATATTCAATGGCATAGTGAGATTGCTTACTTTGATATAGTGGGAATACTTTGCATCATTGGGATACCTCAGTCCTGGTATAAAATGTCACAGAATGTCAGAAGCAAAATGTATGATTTATTCATGTGCATTTATTTGGTCAGTTCAGTTAAGCAATCTATCATATATTGAGAGATATTATGCTTTGAAAAGCTGAATGAGAGTACTCTTTTGAGAGTTCAGAATTTTTTTTTTTTTAAATTAAAAATTAAATAATAACTAATAATTAATTATTAAATTATTTAGTAATTAATAATTATACATTGATATTTATATCATTGTATTATTGTATTATGATTATTTCCATTTCATATCCAAATATACTGACTGTTGGCTTTTTTTTACAAGGTCAATTGGATTTGTTATTTGTCCATCCTGTCCTCCATACATTTCTAAATAGTCCCAATTGCAAATGTCTGGCTTATTATTGCATTTTTCAGAATAGGGTACTCATAATTTGACTTCATTTATAAGAATGGTGTTTCTTTTTCTGCAGAAAGACGGCTCCTCTCATGGAAAACAGATATGATGCTACATCTGTCACCACAGTTTAATGAAGAAAGTGAAAGTTAATAAAAGTTCTCGGTACCTAAAGGAAACTTATTATAAAATGTTACAAATCTCTCTTGATTACTCTTTTGATGTTCATATTTCAAAAAATTTAATACATGGTATGTATTCCTCAATATGTGTTCTACATCCCTGTGAAGTTCCATTGCGTACAGTTGTGGATTTATCAAGATATTGCCAAATTACCTGACCCACCCAAAAATGATTTTTTTTTGGGCAAACGTGCGTCTCCCCCTTAATGTCATGCGCTATAGGTGAATGTTTACCTCCAGAATTATGATGTATAAGTCCCTTTAATAACATGGAATCTGACGTGAAAAAATAGTTAAAAGCAAGCTCCACACAGGACTTACCGCTGCCCGCACCTGCACGTAATTTTTTTGTTTTTTTGTTTTTTTTTACAATTTTTTACAATTTTAATAATGTATTCTTATATTCTTTAACAGACTTATTTTGTAGGTTTAGGGCCGATGAGATCGGCCCTGGCACTCAAAGGGTTAAGTACGTTTTATATATAGAGTTGTAGTTATTCTTTTTTTTTTAGATGTTGGAGGGCCAGCAGATGGTGAGCGGATCGCAAGCTAGAAGATCAGATCTTGTTAGCGATTCCATGGCATAACTTTTAAAACATATTTCACATTGTAGCATATAACATCTTAAAGATCGTGTGAATATTACCACTTACCGTGTGTCGAAGCCAGTGTCGCCATCAGACAGGCCAACAACCTCACAAACTGACTTGGACTCATTGTATGTGCTACCACGATCAAAATAACAATCTTCTGTTTGAGCACCTGTCTCGTCTTGGATCCAAACGTTTCCCTTCGGGTTCTTGATCCCAAGAACTGTCTTCACAGTATTGAACACGACACGTATATAGGATTTGTCTCGCACAGGGCGTATTGAACACAACACATATAGGATTGTCCACGCACCAGGGCGTCCTGCCGATCAAACCAGTTGGGATTCTACACAGAAACTTCGATTCTTAAACCTTTCTATACTAAATTGATTCTCCCATTCAGTTATTAAATGATATATTATTCATTTGCAGGGATGTTAAGGTGATAAAATCAGATAAATAAAAGTGCAGAAGGAACCCTATTTATTGAGGGATTTTGGGATAATAAATTCAATAAATTCAACTTATTATCTGAACTTTTCCTAAGGCATAACTACTCACCAATGATGCTTTAGTATATAAAGGGTTGACACAAGGTTAAAATTTTCTATACTAAATACTCATTGACGAGTAGTTATACCGTAGGAAATGTTTATATAAAAAGTTCAATAAAAGATCATATGTGACCCGCCATATCAAATCCAGTCGTAAGACGGGATTATTTTTACCCTGTGCCAATGCATTCTCTTATATATGCGAGTCGGCCATATGTCGCCTCGCATATATAAGAGAATGCATTGGCCTAACAATTTTTTATCATTTTTTTTTAATAAATGTTTCTTACATTTTTTAGGACATAAAATAAAAAAAACATCCATTACCCTGCAGGGAGCCCCACACATATATAGAAGCATATAGAATAATGTCGTCTGCTCATGTTTGTCTGGGGCTCTGTATGGGTAAAATTATAAAATTGTTAAAAAATACAAGAAAAAATTATTAAAATTGTAAAAAATTGTTAGGCCAATGCATTCTCTTATATATGCGAGGCGACCTATGGTCGACTCGCATATATAAGAGAATGCATCGGCACAGGGTAAAAAAAATCCCAACTTACTACTGGATTTGATATGGCGGGTCACATATGCCGTTTGTTGAATAACCTGAGCATTTTCCCTCCAATAAATTTAACTCCTCCCGCATTAGCCCAGTAGTATCTGTTGTCGGCTTATTTTTCCTGAAAACCCCTCCAAATGAGGAATACGCCATTCCAGTGTATACTTTTATTACTGAATGGAAGAATCCATTTAGAAAAGAAAGGGTTAATTAATTCAGTACCTCCGAGGAACTCTAATTAAGTATTCATGACAGTTGATCAAGGACGTGGTTATTTCTACCTGTATGTTTTAATTCGGTCATCTTTTCATCGGTATGTTTTAATTAACTTAAAGATGCATAATCCGTATTAACGCTCGCAGATTACCATTTCCTTGGCTTCGGGGGTAAAAAATAATTGATTCGAGTCGAGAAACCTACCCATCAAAGTTCAGAGTGATCATATATCGATGTTTGAAATCTGTTATTTTTCACCACCGATAATTTTAAGTGGCCTAGTAAACAGTCGACGAGAAGACTTTCTCTGACCAAATTGCGGATGAAGATGGATAACTCTAAAATCAAGTGGCTTTTTTGTGTCAGATATTTGACAATGCGGCAAAATTTCGTTGAACAAAATGTTGATAAATAACAGGTTTTTGGCAATTTTATACTACAGTTGACTGTAGTCAGCATTATTTTTGGGCAATTACTCGATTCTGATAACTGAAGCGGCATTTCAAAAAATGTTGTTGTTGTTGTTGTTGGAATATGATGATATGGGTGACCATCGAATCGGATTGAGTAGCTTTAATGATTATTGACATACGTTCTTGGTGGATGTGCGTTCAATGTATATATTAATATTACATGTACTATTATATAAGTATATATGCACCTGTTAATTGTGCTGTTGCCATGTATTAGTAATTAAATTTGTATATTTCGCATACAATAGTTATTGGTTTATTGAGATTAAAAGAATTTTAATTGAATTGAATTCGGTCATCTTCTATGGTATGTTATAATTCGCTCAACTTTTCGCCGGTATGTTTTAATTCCACCAAAGGGTTAAAAACGCAACATAGCTTTAAAGGGACCAAGGCATTCGAGGTTGGTTCATGCGGTCATGTGATATAACATAAAAGCTTGTAAAAGTTTATGAAAAAATAAATTGACTTTGTTCTTATATTCATTATTAATAACTCTCCAATGATGGAAATTCGCATATAAAAACGGTTGTTGCGTAAACATAACTGTTACAGTTGAATTTCCCATAAAGTCCAATTAGTCCAATAAGATGCCAAAGTTTAATCAAAACTTGACGGTAAACATTGGAAAAGATTAAAGCATTGAAAAATATTCTGAAAATCATATTCAGACTAAAATATTCGAACTTATTCTACACAATTAGCTTTTTTTTGTTGTCAAATCACTATAACATTTTAGTTTACATAATAATGGTTTCCATACGCGAATGTTCGTTATTGGAGAACTATTAATCATGAATACATGAACAAAGTATATCGATTTCTCCATGTACTTCTTAGTGATGTTTTACAGACTTTTATATTTTTTGGAATATTTACCCACTAAGGACACTCTTAAAACAAATGTGTATAAATTCTACACAATATTTTTTAATTTTTATATTAAACACAATTGTGTAGAAATGACACATGACATATGTGTCGGTGGAATTTTCTCAACATTGCATGAATATGAGTGAATATGTGAGTATATTATAATTAGTAGATAAGATATGTTCTATTTGAGACACAAACCTCGTAAAAGCTACCATATTAAAAAATCTGGCAGCAGCTTTAAATTTTTGTGCTACATAATTATGTGCTGTTCAGTTTTGATACACAGTGTATAACAAATTTACAACTGCTGCCAATGTTTTGTTCTGTGGTAGCATTTGAGAGTTTTGTGTCTCCAATAGAACATATCTCATCTAATAACTAAGATACACTCACCTATATTCACTCATATTCAACGTTGAGGAAATTCCACCGTCACATATGTCATGCGTCATTTCTACACAATTTTGTTTAAGTTCAAAATTAAAACATATTGTATAGAATTTATACACATTTGTTCTAAGGGTGAGTGCATTGTCCACCTTTAAGATAAATCCTTAAAACACAGGTACACTACATCAGCTCAAAGACCTTTTAAACTTAAATGACCTTTTTTCGAATCGACTGAGCATTCGATGCGATAATGCATAATGCATCCGGTGACGATAGCGTGCTGTGAGAAAGCCACCCACGACGTCAATTCGCGCCGTGAGATCTCGGGGAGCACTCGTCGAACTATCGAGATCACGAATATCCCGCAGCTCAGAGCGGAATTTCAGCTCCTCCCGAACGCCCCCTGCTGTTCAAGTCAGTGCTGAGTTTAAGAGGTCAATACCAAGTACAATGGCTCAGCATAGATTTAAAGTTCAGTACGTCCCTTCCAAAATAGCTAAATTGTGCACTGCTACACATAACAATACACACAAAATTCCAGGACCCCCTTGAACAGTTCAAGTCATAGTCCAAGTCTTCTTGTACTAAAACCAGCTAACATATTGGGATGGCGATGCTGGTCGCCATCCCAATATCTTAGCTGGTTTTAGTACAAGAAGACTTGGACTATTCAAGTCAGTGCTGAGTTAGAAAGGTCACGACTCATAATTCCTGTCCCTGCTGACAATCCCTGAGTACGGCGAGTTCGAGACTCGAGATTAGTATTACAGGGGGTCCTGGAATTTTGTGTGTATTGTTATGTGTAGCAGTGCACAATTTAGCTATTTTGGAAGGGACGTACTGAACTTTAAATCTATGCTGAGCCATTGTACTTGGTATTGACCTCTTAATGTGATGTGAAACACTCCGGTAGGGTGATCAAATATAAATGGAGAAGACTCTTGTTCAAAGTAGTACTTTTTACAAATATTATATCTAAATTGACAACACACACCGTCATTGTTATATATTAGTTAAATGCAGTGACTCTCGATGGCGAAATCGGTTTCGTTAGTTTATCGTCGAAAGATGCGTTCCGAATCGAGTAGTAAATATTTACAATTGAACGTAGTTCAGACGATGTTTTCTATGGAGTGGTACGGTCGATTTGCTTCAGATTTTAGGCAAAGTTAGTAGAATGCTACATTCCTCCAGTTGACATAGCTCCTGGATACTAAGTGATCAGTTTCACGCACCAGAACAAGTACATAATATGAGTTATCCCCTTGCATTCGCACACATCAGATTTGAATTGTCTTTTTATTGCAGTTCATATTGGGATTTTCAATGAGATCCTCCCGAACGCCCCCTGCTGTTCAAATCAGTGTGGAGTTAGAAAGTTCGCGACTCAACATTTTTGTCCATGCTGACAGAAAACCCGAGTACGGTGAGTACTTTCGAGTTCGATAATTTGTGGTACAGGGGTCCTGGAACTTTTTGTTTATTGTTATATAGGAAGCAGTGTACAATTCACCTAATTATATGCTAAGTAAATGATTAACTCTCTCTATATATATGCTAAGCCATTGTTTTTGGGTCTTGACCACGTGCATCAATGTTTATTTTAGATCGGAATTGTCTGAGGAAACAACTCTCTGTATACTTGGGCGTGTTCGTGTCATTATAATCACTGAGTTGCGTCCCTTGGTTTGAATACACAAAACACCCTAATATAACCCCATTTTCTACTGAAAGCCCAAAGCAGACAAAACGGAGCGAATGTAATTATAAATAAGTATCTTCTATTCCGATATAGCTATAACATAACTGAGAAATATATTTGAAATACCTATAAACTATGTTGTCATAGCAATTCCAATTCGGGCAGAGAAATCGGGTTATTTTCCATCTTGTTTTGTTTTCTATTCTAACCCTTTCCATAATCCATACTAAATGGATTCTTCCATCCAGTTATAAAAGTATACTTTGGAATGATCTATTTTTCATCTGGAGGGGTGTTCAGCAAAAATAAGCGGACGACAGATAATAAAAGTGCAGAAAGAGTCTTACTTATTGGAGTGAAATGTTTAGATAATAAGTTGTTTAACTTATTATCTGAACATTGTTAAGGGTCAATATGGGATAACTATTCACCAGTGAATGTTCAGCATATAAAGGGTTAAGTCACACAACATGATTACTGATACTGGCATCCGCAATGTGTACATGCACGTAAATATGTGTATACAAACACCAGCTATGTGTCACAAAATATTGCCAATTGATTTTGGTGATAATATTCGTCGCCTTTTAATCGTTGTATTCCGTTCGAAAATAATTTCCTATCACCGAAGTTACAACTAACCGTAGCAACGTGAATTCCGTTACTTATTACTTATTCCGTATTCTAAAAATTTCAGAAATTGTTGCAAATGACGACGGGAATGTCCTTGGTGAAGTAGGACATTAATTTGAGCCGAAAACAATTTGGGCCGAAAAGTCCGAAATGGGAAGAAATAGGCAAAGTCCGAAAATAAACGGAAATTGTCCCAAATAAGTTCAGAATGGAGCTTTCAACATCGGTAGTACCGTCCACTGGCAGTAAGCACGATTGCACTTATGTTATAACTAGCTGAAATAGTCACCTCGGTGCTCATTGCTCACATTAAATTTTTGAATGTTTAATAAGAATTCTTTATTTATAAGAACTGCTCAATTTAACATTTAAATTTAATTTAATTTTATTTATTCCACAAAAATTAAATTAAATGTTTTTAAATTGAGCTACTTGCTTAATGTAACATTTAAATTTTAAATTTAAATTTTAAAGTTTAAATTTAATTTTGTTTAAATATAATTTAATATAATTATTGTAGTGTTTTAGACTGAACTGTTGACTCAATTTAACATTTAACAAACACAAATAAATATAATTTAATTTAAATTAAAAAAAATTTAAATTAAAAAAAACATCCGCCAGGGAACCCCGAGTCACCACACCAAATTTCGTTGAACTTCGGGAGCCTTTATTCAGCATCGGAAGGGCCTTTGGACGTAAATATTCAAATATGTTCATGTTCGACTTATTTGTTTATGAAATAAACCAAGCCCATACCCGTTATTCCGTTTGATGGCGCAGGCCACAGTGAAAACACATATATTAAGTGCGTACATCTGGTCTGCAAATAGGTTCATATTGAACATAATATATTAACATTTATTTAATTCTGAAATATGCCCATAGTGAGCTTATTTTAATTTGTTTGCGTTCTTATTTATTTAATTAAATTTTTAGATCAAAATTATGAAAAACTAACGCCATTATATCCTCCGCCAGGGTATCCCGAGTCACCGCGCCATTTTGGTCCTTCTGGAGCCTTCATTCAAAGTTGGAGGGGCCTATGACAGACAGATCCTACTTTTGTATATTGATAATATTATTATGCTACTTCAATATATCATTGAGCAAATATGTTCATATTAATTGGACCTAAATATTGACATTGGTTCATATTGGACTTATTTGGTTATGATATAAGCCCACAGCTGGACTGATACCCGTTATTATGTGGATGGCGAGGGCCACATAGATAACACATCTATAAAGAACGTACGTCATGAAATAGTGAGCGTATTTGTTTTGTTTTGTTTTTATTTATTTATTTAGTTAATTATGAAAATTATGACAAATGTCATGCATAATACAAATATGTGTTAAAACCATGGATACAGTTCCAACATCATGGCGCAAATAGAAATTTCTGTACATGATTTGACAAAAAAAATGTTTCGGACAACTTTTTGAAACCAAAATGATTGGCGCCAGGTGGCCACTAACGATTCTGAACTTATTTTGGACAATTAACGTTTATTTTCAAACTTTGTCTATTTTCGATCCATTTCGGACTTTTCGTCACACATTTAGGTCATGCTTCACTAAGGACGTCCCCGTGGTCATTTCCCACAAGTTCTGAAACTGTTTCGATCGAGCAGAGGGGCAAATTTTTTTCGGACACTTTTTGAAACTCGACCCAATTATTTTTCGGTCTAACTTGAAATTGTTCGTCCAATGTGGCCACTTACGATTCTGCAAACTCTATGCAGCGCCAACAAG
Organism: Siphonodentalium dalli; assembly: GCA_032622095.1. Taxonomy (NCBI): domain Eukaryota; kingdom Metazoa; phylum Mollusca; class Scaphopoda; order Gadilida; family Siphonodentaliidae; genus Siphonodentalium; species Siphonodentalium dalli. The sequence continues at coordinate 63,785,500 of CP136069.1, forward strand.
TGGCAACAACGCTAGACTTTAGCATTTCCGAGCTGAAATTGCATGAATCACAATTCAAAATGGAATTGCTCTCCCATTGAGCCGCGGTGAACTGTTACGTGTTCAACCAGAACTAAAAAAATATTTCTCTACCATGTATCGCCACGTGTGATTAATCATCAAATTGGATAGGAAGCTGGAAGTTTCGCCACGTGTATTTGCATACCAAATAATGTATTCAAAATTAATTACTGAATGCCTCTGTAGTCTATAGGGTGATAGAGATTAGAGAAAGCAGGGTGCATGGGCACAGCTCAGATAAATCGGCATCGATGTGACATATACGGCAGACTAATAGAATCCTTTTATGTCTTCCTAATGAATCTGGCGACCACCTCAAGTCTGTGTGGGTCGGACAAAGCGATATTATTTGCAGAGGCATGACGCGCTCGTGAAAATCGATCGAACAACACCCAGCCTCAGAAGATATGACTTCCACTTATTCTGCTCTACCCGGAAATTATCGATAGTAGCCCACACCAAACAGCTGGAGTCAGCGTATGTGTATAGAAGCATACACACCCGATAGAGCTTTTTCCGGGTACCTCAAACTATCTACAAAATCCTGCGATCGGTTTCGCACTCGTGTATCTACCATTGAAACAAAGCCACGCGCTATCGATGGGCAGATAAATCTTGCTGCGCGCTGTGATTTCTTAATCGGAGTTCTACGACTCGTTTTAGATTGTGCTTTTATGCGTTATTTGTCGCGAAGTGAAAATATAAATCGTGGGAGCTATATTCTATCAGCATGCGGGAAATCACGGAGAGGGTGAGTAAATGTGTTTGTGTACATGTAGGCCTACGTGTTCGTCCCACAAAACATGATGTACTATTTTTATCGTCCAGTTATCACTATTCTGACACTATTCTGGCAAATAATCTTTATATGAATGATGGTCTTTTGTGCAGATTTATGAAAGACTGCAAATAACAGTTGTTGGCCATTATAAATAAATATTAGCCCTATAGTATATACCCTAGTAGAAAAAGTCCCTAAACAACAAATTCGAGGTACCCTCAATTTTTGTCGTGTTTTTTATATATTCAGCTGATAAAAGTTGATATTCATAAAAAAAAAACCTGTCAAGGAGTGTATGGTCCGTGACTACGGTGAGTATGTTTTTTTTTATATTAGATAGTTTTGTATACGTCGGTGTTTATGTCCAAAGCGGATTTTTTTGGGTGATATTTCGAGTGCAAAAGGGGGGGTTGGAAGGTGCCTCGAATCTGTTGTTTCCAAACTTTTTCTACTAGTATATATACTAGGGCTACTATTTATGTACCATGGCCATGCAACAACTGTGCTACAAACATCACCGGGAACAAATGGTTACAGAATGGGTCACAATCAGCGCTTCGTGTTAGTATTTTTATACTCGGTTTCAATGCAGCTTAAAGTGATGTGAAACACTCGGATATATATAGGGTGATCCAATAGAAATGGAGAATACTCCAAGTTGTTCTTTTTACGAATATTAATCCAAATTGCCAACACACACCGTCATTCTGATATATTAATTAAATGCACTGGATGGCGAAATAATTTGTGTATGTTTGTCGCCGATTGTTGCGTCCCGAATCCAGATGTAAATATTTACAATTGAGCGTAGTTTTGATGATGTTTTGTACTGTCATACTGAGATGTATAGTCGATTTCTTTGGAATTTTCGGCGATGTTAGTAGAATGCTACATTATCCAGGTTAGCATAACGCCTGAGTACTAACTTATCAGTTTCATGAACTCGAACAAGTCCATAATATGTCTTTAACCCTTTCTATATACTATTGGATTCTTCCATTCAGTTATATCATAGTAAACAATACATGGAATTGTCTTGATTATTATTCTGGAGCGATGTTCAGGAATTATAAGCAGACGACGGATCTTAAAGGAATCCTATTCATTGTTGGGAAAAAGTTCAGATAATAGTTCAACAAACGATGGTCGTTTGTTGAACTTATATATGAACATTCCTATGGTAAAACACGTTACAAGTTATACGTACTTCTGCATGGTGGATCATGCTGGCTATATATTACCAATGGCACAGTAGAGAACTATCTGCATGGTGTTGCATATATTTCACTTAACCCTTTCAATACTAAATGAATTCTCCCACCCAGTTATAAGTAGGCATATACATGTATGTTGCAATGGTCTATTATTCATTTGGAGGGATGTTAAGGATATATGAGCAGACTATGATAATACAAGTGCAGAAGAAATCATATTCATTTGTGGGAAGTGTTTTGATAATAAGTTCAACGAACGACATAATTATTCCTAAGGGAACTACTCGTCAATGAGTCTTTAATATAGAAATTAACAGTGTTTCATAAGTTAGATTTCCAATAAAACATGTTCTAAAAAAATATCCACATTTTCTGAACAATTCATATAAATTAATACGAGAAAAATATTATTTACTATACTGTTGTTTTATACCATCGAAGCTATACAGCAAGTTCAGGGAAGAGATACAACGTCTTTAAAGGTGCCAGAGGGTGTCAGGTCTTGAAATAGTATGTCTGTCATTTGCAGAATGAGGTCCCCAGAGGGTGAATTTAGTGACGCTATCCCGCACGGCAATTGTGCATGTTATCTTCTGAAAATTAGTGTAGGGGATATAGAAAAAGTAAATAAAACAATGTTAATTTGAGACTATGGATACTTCCCAGAAGATGATTTATTATATGACTGTCATTATTAGCTCAACTTTACTTTGTAAAGTTTGAGCTATTGCCATGGCTCGGTATCCGTCGTCCGTGTGCGCGAGTGTGTGTGTGTGTGTGCGTGATTCGTCAACAATTTCCTTTAGCACGGGCTACAGGTCGTACCTTTGGTCGGATCATTATGAAATTTGTCATGGGCGTTGACCAATCTCTGCCAGAGCGCACCAGTCGTACTTCCTTTCTGACTCTGTAACCGGCTGGGTACTCGTCTGCCGTTTCTATGTTTAGCGCGGGATTTTCCAAACAAACTGGCGAAAACAGATCGCCCCAGAGTCAAATTTCCTATGTGCTTTGGGAACAATTCCCGCACTAAAAACTTAATGACAGAATGGAGGATCAGGGCGGTAGTTTTGTTGACGATTTTCGCAAGCAATTCATCAAAATTGTACAAATTAGAACTCTTGTGTCTGACTTGCCTGCGTGTTGTCGGGACGTTGTCGTCCATGTGCGTTTAGACTTTGTGATGATAAAATAATCTGAGAACCAAATCACACCGTTTCGAAATATAGTTCTTTGGTTCTGGTACGAAACCACACAAATTTTGTTCGATATTTTGTGTGCTTAATAAGGGCAGCATTTTGCTCTGCTCGCTTGGTATATATTTTAATATCGCGGAAGTCCACCAAATGTGGGTGAAATGTCGCCGGTAGCAGCGGTCTTACCGAGTCGTCAGGGGAGGTAAACCCTGCATGGTCTCACATAGTCATCAAGTGAGGTAAACCCTGCGTGGAGTTTGGGCGTTGACATTGACATGTAGATGGGAACGAGTCATTTTGGGGTCATTCGGCAAAAAACATGGCCGTCAGCAGCCATCTTGGATTTCAAAATTCAATCCATTAGCACGTGCTACATGCCGGAGTGTTCGTCTGATCATCATGAAATTTGTCATGGATGTTAATATTGAGATGTAGATGGGAACGAGTTATTTTGGGGTCATCCGGCCGGAAAACATGGCCGCCAGCAGCCATCTTGTATTTTACTCTTTGCATGAATAAATCCTTTGGCACGGGCTACAGGTCGTACCTTTAATCGGATCATCATGAAATTTGTCACGGATATTGACAATGACATGTAGATGGGAACGAGTCATTTTTGGGCCATTCGACCAAAATACATGGCCGCCAGCGGTCATCTTGGATTTTACTCTTTGCATGACTAAATCATTTGGCAAAGGCAACAGGTCGTACCGTTAGTCGAATCATTATGAAGTTTGTCATGTCTGTTGACATTGACATATAGATGGGAACGAGTCATTTTGGGGTCATTCGGCCATAAAACATGGCCGCCGGTAGCCATCTTGGATTTTACTCTATGTATGACTAAATCCTTTGACACAGGCTACAGGTCGTATCTTTGGTCGGATCATCATGAAATTTGTCATGGATGTTAATATTGACATGTAGATGGGAACGAGTCATTTTGGGGTCATTCGGCCATAAAACATGGCCGCCAGCAGCCATCTTGGATTTTACTCTTTGCATGACTAAATCCAATAAGTCCACTTCCCTCACCCGATCATCACCAAACTTCATATTAATCTTGATATTGATCTACTAGATGGAAGATATCCAATGTTTTTGAATTTCATTGGAAAACATAGCCATCAGCAACAATCTTGGATTTTACTTTATATATCTCTTCATGTTGATAATCTAGTATTACTTAGACCTTTCAACTTTCCGCATTCCTTATCGCTCCATTGACTGTATCACATGAAATTATTCCCTTTCCAAGTTGAGCTACAGTGGCATTGACACTTTCATTTTCATTAAATACCACTATTGTTTGTTTTCCGATAAATCTAATCATGAGTGTATCGTGACCCGATTCCAGATCATGCGTGTCCGAATCAGAACGAGGCTCCTGAACTATTTTCAATTGAGCAATTGTTGTTGATGATTAAATCGTTCAATAAATTTGAATTCAACTGATCCCCCTTTTTAAAATAAATTTCAGAGGTTGTTTGTAATAATTGAGGTTCAGTTGGTCATATAATATACATATTAATTCTGCAGTGAAGTGATCTGAGTCTCCACATCACGTCTCGTTCAGACTCGCAGCCTGCGGAAGCTCATCTGATCCGGGAGCTCACCTTCTCAACTCTGCGTGATATGGAGACTCAGATCACTTCACTGTAGTGATAATCTCTATTTATAAACCTCTTAGAATGAGGTCCCCAGAGGGTGAATTTAGTAATGTTAGTAGTGGTCACTAAATGCACCACCTGGGGATCTCATTCTGCAGACATACTATTTCATACTAAGCAGAGTGTGTTAGCTAATTGGGTGTCGCGTCTTGCTTCCGGATCGATGCGTGTCGATATGTCTCGCATATATAAGTAGGTGCATGCATGCCCGTATTGTTTGGCATGCACTATTAATCTAAGAAACATGACATTTATCGCATCGAAAGCAAAAACCTGTACGGGTCTCCACCAAAATACAAACATAAAACACGACACTGAAACTACTAATCGACTTTATCGAGCGAATATTTCCCTCGGCGGCAGTTTCTTCATATCAGAGAGGAGAGTGGTTAGGCGCGGGATGGTCGAAAAGATCGAATGATCTTCTCCTTCACCCCTTCATATTATTCACGGACGTATACACTCTTGTATAGAACAAATGTGTATAAATTCTACACAATATTGTGTAGATATGACACATAACACATATTTGTCGGTGGAATTTTCTCAACATTGAATATTATTAGTTATATTCGGCAACATCGGGGGTAGGCCTACATGGAGATTTAATACCTGGATGTCGATTTTGAACCCCGATGTTGCCGAAGATAAAATTTTGTCCCCACAACAATTATAGCCATGCGGCCTCAATTTAAGTGTGCTTTTCATAGGTTCTCAGATAAATTCATACCAATCACCACCAATAAGAATAATTCAGTAGCCGACCTATGGATCCGGCGTCAGGTGACGTCATGCTTGGTGTGCTAGAGGAACGTCACGATTGGTGGAAACTGCTAGTTCAAGGGTCATTCATATACCCCCGATGTTTCACGTACTCATATACCCCCGATGTTTTTCGCACGTTATCTTATATAGGGGAAACTGGGGTGGAGTGGGATATTTGTTCTTCATATGCTCTTAACTCAATTCGTGCTACATATCCAACTGTTGTTTTGTGTATGATTTATACATAATTGACTGCCGCAACTAATTGGGTTGTGTATACCATTGCCAACTTGATATATTTCCCATGCTGGCAACTTAAACAAGGTAACCAAATGTCACACACTTCCCCGGGTCATGTGGTACAGTGGGTCACCCACTGGAATTCAATAACATACCACATAACAACAACCGAAACAGTTATTCATTCAAAGAGGGAAATTTGTTCCGTGGTAACACACATTTATATAGTCGAAATATAAGGCTTTATTGATACTTCCACTCAATCGGGGAGGAGTGGGACCAAGTTTCGATCCATATATGGCCCAAATTCTAATCCGACAAGTTAATTAAAAAACATTCTGTTAGGTGTCTACATGTAGAAGATAAAAGCATCCAGGAATGTTGTTTTTCCAAATATCTGTACAACTCTACATTACTGTAAGTAACCGTCCCAATGTACACCAAGCTACGTGTCCCACTCCACCACACCATGGTCATGCCTCCATTGAGTCAATATTCTAGCAACATGCCAATGCTAAAGCATTGAAACAGACATGCAATTTGAAGCCCAAACACAGTTGTTTCAGAGTTCAGAGTCGGTAAGAAAATATCTCTGATATGTACTTTGAAAATTTCAAAATGTTGTGCTCGGAAAAAAATTGCTCAGATTCCACAAAAACCCTTTTTTTCACACACAAATTTGAATATTCTTGCTACACATTTGATTCATGTCATATGTGCTGTGGACATCCTATGATCATCAAATGAATTCGTACAGATGAGGCAACTTATCGATGGTATGGAGTTATCTCCACTGTCCCATTGTACCCACTCCACCCCAGTTCCCCTACCCCGCTGTCAAGGGTGACGGGAGACCTGGTGATTTAAACGCGACGTTGAAGCCAATCAGATTGCTAGTTACAACCGGAAGTGGGGAGACAAGTGTGAATATGTTAGTATATAGAGGATCTACAACGAGTCCCCAGTTTATTGCGGAATTTACAAAACGAGTCCAGTAAATTAGGTCTGGACCGAGCCTTTGGCCAGGTGCAGACTAATTTACTGGAAGAGTTTTGTAATTTCCGCTATAAACAGGGGACGAGTTGTAGATTCTATTTATTACATGATCCAAAAGCTCGACAAAACATACTTAAATCAACAAATGAGACGCGAAACTAACATCGGCTTCAATAAGGCATGCGATGACGTTTCACGTAACTATATATGCATCAAGAAATAGTCCAGATAAATAAAGATTCTTTGGCGTATTTAATGGCGTATATTTAATGACATAACTTTTCAAACCCTTCATTCATTATAGTTTTTTTGGAAAAATATTGGAAGCATATGCATAGTAGCGAATATTGCTACAGATTTACAGTAGTCAGCCCACAAAATATAAAATAAAATATAGATAGTGTCATACCTATATACGTTAATTTTGATAGAATCCGAGCACTATTTCGCACAATAGTGTTAAAGATGGATTATCTCTTTAAATAACAAATTTGAAATAGTTTTGTGGGTTAAATAATAAATATGAAAGGCTTCTATCAATTAATATTGATTTTATTTCGACTATTTTATTGGGACCGTTTATTTGTCTATTTTTATAACAGACCATTCGGGTGATACCATATAGCGATATAGAGCATTATGCTGTTCCTATGGCTACGTACCGAACGTCAAATGTTCCAGATTGATTGGTTGTATTGTTTTATTCCATAGTAATAAGCGATAATGAGTATAATTAACGTTTATTTACGACAAAATTACACAATAAAATTTCTGGTCCCTGTTAACAGTAACCACTATTATTCGTTAGCTAAACAACCACACCTATTTAGACCAGAAATTATTCGAAATAAAATTAATATTAATCGATAGAAGCATTTCCGGACAGAAGTCTTCGATTCAGATCTAATCGATCTAATTTATACCCCGGTAACTATATAATACATGTTTACAAAGAGATAATCCACCTTTAAATTTTAGACTAGGGCATTTAAGCTAGGCCGCGTTCCCACAAACCTTGAATTCGGTGGGTTCTGCGAAGAACCAAACTTAGGATATTCGTTCCAGGTGGAACCAAAGCTGTCTGGTTCTATGTTGGTATTTGGAGCTATTTTCTTTGAGTGTAGCATCTATTATTAGTAAGCGGCTTCAGTGGGGTAATTCCCAAAAGAAAAATAACAACAATGCGGTGCCGAATCACAGATGTGACAACTTCACAAAACTAATTACAAATTTAACCTGATTAACATACGATAAGTAGGTTTCACGAAGTATTCTAAAAAATCACACTTGCACTCAAAATAACTAAAATACTGTTATAATTTGATCAAAATCTGCCCGAACTATCGACTGTTTACAAACGGATGCTACACAATATCTATGTCTATTATTTATGATAACATCGGAAATTAGCCGACATTTGCATTAAATGTAGCGAGGTGAGGGCAAGCCATGGTCGTTGCCCATATAAGCGAGATCACTGAGTCACGGCAATTGGTTTCATCCTGCTCCGTTCCGTGGTTTCAGAAATTCATCCAGCTCCGGAACTTTGACATGTAGCACTAAAACCACGGAACCGGGCCAAGTACATTGTATGTGGATCCAATGTGGCCGCGAGTTAGTGACAGGGCGTATTGAGTGAACATTCTGCTTTACGAAAGTATGTTTTTGGATAATGGATATCATCGTTCAACTTGGCGATAAATTCATTCATCTGAGGGAGGATATGTGTTCATTTTTTAACACCATTGGTCTGGGTTGATGTTATCTACCGACTTGGTGATACCAGGTGTACGGGGTGTATGCATGGTCGTGCAACGAATGACGCGCATGTGTCTTGGTGCGGGAGCGATTGGATGTCGATTTATATATCCGGTGATTAATTGTCGTCGTGGGTGGACACATTGATCGGCGTGCCTTTTACATCTGTATACAAATTGCTGACACTACTTCAATATATACTTCCTTTCTGACTCTGTCCACGGCTGGGTACTAATATTTGGGTTTCTATATTTAGCGTGGGGTTTTCCAGTCAAAATGGCAAAACTAATCGACAAACAGTCACATTTCTTATGTGATTTGAGAATAATTCCCGCATTAAAATCTTAATGACAGAATGGTATATAATTAGAGCGGTTGATTCGTCAAAATTGCAGTAAATTAGAAATCTTGTGTTTGACTTGCCATGCGTGTTGTCGTGGCAATTAATGTCGTCCATATTCTGCTTTACGAAAGTATGTTTTTGGATAATGGATATCATCGTTCAACTTGGCGATAAATTCATTCATCTGAGGGAGGATATGTGTTCATTTTTTAACACCATTGGTCTGGGTTGATGTTATCTACCGACTTGGTGATACCAGGTGTACGGGGGTGTATGCATGGTCGTGCGACGAATGACGCGCATGTGTCTTGGTGCGGGAGCGATTGGATGTCGATTTATATATCCGGTGATTAATTGTCGTCGTGGGTGGACACATTGATCGGCGTGCCTTTTACATCTGTATACAAATTGCTGACACTACTTCAATATATACTTCCTTTCTGACTCTGTCCACGGCTGGGTACTAATATTTGGGTTTCTATATTTAGCGTGGGGTTTTCCAGTCAAAATGGCAAAACTAATCGACAAACAGTCACATTTCTTATGTGATTTGAGAATAATTCCCGCATTAAAATCTTAATGACAGAATGGTATATAATTAGAGCGGTTGATTCGTCAAAATTGCAGTAAATTAGAAATCTTGTGTTTGACTTGCCATGCGTGTTGTCGTGGCAATTAATGTCGTCCATATTTATTTTTTAATTTTCCTCCATATATGAAGATTTATAATTACATGCATGATATAAGTATACAGGTTTAGCACATGAACATAATTTGATGACTATATATAAGCAAATAAATTTGTAACAAACATAATTTATATCAATTAAGGTATGCTACGTCAATGCTTACTGTTAGGTTTATTTACATTTTCAAAGTGCATTTCTCATGACGGGTTGCATCTCAGATATATGGTGGTGCAGTGTGGCATTTATGTCATCATAATGCAAGCAGACAGACTCTGATTATATTCATCTATCACAATCATCGCATGTCCTTTTATAATGACAGAATGTAAAACCCTTCACGAGTATTTATGACATTAGTGGAAATTACATAACCTGTGTCGAAATGATAATATTTCCAGATGTTCACAGTGACTCTGACGAAAAAGATGACCATACCCTGCTAGTCAGATACACATGGAACATTAAATGGAGGATGACCAAGGAAGCATGCAAGCTAATTGTTCTACCTCCCCCATGCCATCCGCCCACAAGAAGGCCTGCTTTAGTATAGAAATGGTTAAATGGATTATCCCACTAAGTTATAAAAGTATACATTGGAATGCACAGTCTATTATTCATCTGGAGGGATGTTCAGGAAATATCATGAGACAGACAGGCGAACATATAATACAAGTGAAGAAGGATTTCTATTCATTGGTGGGGAAAATGTTCAGATAATGAGTTTCATTCAGGGTTCCAGACCTCCAGCATAACACAAATCTAACGTAACATTGTTATTCTGTTGGAAAAATGTTGAAAACAAAATATGACATGTAAACTGGACCAATATATACATACCAAAGAATATCATTTGTTATTGAATAATTAACAAACTAATTGTCAGTGTCCCTCTAAAACATCAAAAATGAATGTATAGAAAATTAAATATCGTAAAAATGGAGTCTTATTTGTAGCATTTCTTATTCAAGACAAGTTATTTAAAGTAATGTGAAACACTCCACTGAGACATATTGTGGACTTATTTCGTTGAATAAAAACAACCATGCATTTAGTATCCAAACACTATCCCCATTGGCAGTATGACGCAACGAACTACGATTGTCGTACATTTCAGAGAACGCACTAATGTAAATATTTTTGTATTCCTTTCTTCTTTTCTTTTTTTTTGGGACGCATTATTGGGCGTAAACATTTCGACAATGCATGATTGCGCCAATGGTAGTCACTGCGTGTAATTCGTGGATAACAATGACGATTTTTTTGTGACTATTTGTATATCAAATTTATGAAAATAAGTTATTTTGGCACGATTCTGTGTTAGTCCGTTCTGAACACCTCACCGAAGTGTTTCACACCACTTTAATACAATCTAATCTAAATAAAAATTAAAATAGGTTTCGCAAAATTTGGTCTAGACCTCTTATTACATCCATAACTCGTCAATGAGTATTTAACAATTAAAGGGTTATGATACATAATCCGATTTAACGCCCCGAAATTACCATTAATTTTCTTCGGCTTCGGGGGTAAAACATTTTGGAAATCGGATGCGTTTAACTGCATCAGCAGCAACCCCAACCTGTGAAAGCAGCTTAAGACGTCGAAAAGTATCGTCATCAACACGAATACGGTATGCTGTGATAGTTGACATACATACATACATACATACATACACAAATGTATACTTAAATATGAATCCGTAATAATGTTTCGTTCATGCAAATAGACATGTTATATGGAACCATCCTGATTATACGTGAACATTTTAGGTGTTACCATTTCTGATAACACGTGTTGGGGAATTCCAATTTGAACTAGGATTCACCAAATATGGAAGTTGTAAATAATACCCGCGCATCGTCCCAACTGGTAAATAAAAACCATTATTACAGGTACAGGACTTTTTCGGCAAATATTATATCGTGAGTATTTATTGGTAATAAACTAATTTGGATACCTAAATCGGCTTTTGGTGAAATGTTGTTGTTGTTGTTGTTGTTGTTGTCGTCGAATCGGATTATGTATATATATGTTGTCGTCGAATCGGATTATGTATATATATTTATATTGTTGTCGAATCGGATTATGTATATATATTTAACTATCGTCCTTCCAGCGCAGATGACAATTATATTCAGCGGGAGAGAAATCTGGCTAGTTTGCCATATATTCCTAATGCAAGCCAGCCAATTATCAGCAATTGACCTCGTGTAATTCCAGGTGTACTTTTTGATAGTGCATGCTAACAAATTGTCAGCAATTTACCTATTATTTATAATCGTGATAGATAATGCATGTCTGTCCATGCATGAATTCACCATCCGAGCACATGATGAATTCCCACTGACTAATGGACTAATTATGGGCGCTATGCACTTAGCACTTTTCTTCATCGATTGTGAGGGCATGTTCGCACACTTACACATTAGTAGAAAAAACATTGCTCAAAATTTGGAAGTGTGACAAAGAAAACATAAAAGGTTGGTACAGAATAGGGAAGAAAACTGATGGAAAACAACGACCAATCAAAGTAATTCTGAATAGCGAACATAACCGTGACCTGTCAATATCCAACGCGATATCTCACAACAAAAGCGATACCGAAACAGTGGCAGCGGACAAGATATACTTCAATGCCGACTACACTCCGAAAGAATCAGAACTAAGAAACAAATTGAGAGATGGGCTCGCCGAAAAGAAAAAAAACAATCCCAACGATAAATTTGCCATAAGAAAAAATCGAGTTGAGAAAATTATCAACCGACGGAAGCTCCAAAATTATCAATGACAGGAAAATCACACATCAACAAAAAAGAATGATAAAAACATTTCGAACAGTATTATATATACAAATGCAGATAATTTACTTAATAAAATTGACGAACTAACAATAATAGTCAACACCGTTATATACAATCACATTGCATGACGGGAGGAGTCCTGATATACACAAACAAGTCACTAAAAGCTGAACCGTGTGATAATATGATGAAACACTCATTTGTGGAATCAGAATTGGTGTCAATGGGAAAACACCTGAAAATGAATCTGTTCTTCTCGGATGTGTTTATCGGAGCCCAAATTCATATGCCGAAAACAATCGAAAATTAAATGAAATGCTGATCGGAATAAACAAAATAAAACCAAAACATTTAATTATCAATGGCGATTTTCACTTTCCAGATATTTCGTGGATTCACAGTGATTGTAGCAAAGAGGAGGACAAACAATTTATGGAAACAGTACATGAATCCTTGCTACTCCACCAATTAGTGACAAAACCGACAAGACATCGAGAAAATCAGGCTGAAAATATTCTTGATTTGGTGTTCACCAACAACACGGACTTAATAAGTAAAATTATACACGAATCGGCGATAGGTAAAAGTGACCACGATGTCCTCGAAATCGTTGTTCATCCATGTTTAATCTTTCCACCAGATACTAAACAAACCAAACGTCTTCAGTTCGACAAGGCCAACTACGATAATATACGCAAACGGATAACGATACTGAATGGGGCGTGACATTAGACCGGGACTGCAAGGCAGCTTGGGATGTTTTCTACACGATTATAAATGAACATATGGCTGCCAACGTGCCGGTGTGTAAATCGACAGGTTGCACACACAAAAAATCAACCAAGTGGACATCCACAGATACTATAAGTTCAGTTAGATACAACAGGGAGTTATATAAACGATATAAAAAGGCCAAGACAAGACTATAGATTATGAAGCATACAAAATAGCCAGATCTTCAACAAATAAGTGTATTAAAGATGCCAAAATAAAATACGAAAGGCAAATATCGCGAGATTGCAGCAAAAACCCGAAAGCATTCTGGGGGTACGTCAAATGTCGGACAAAACTTAATGGAGGAATAAAATCATCTGTCTGTATGTCTGTCTGTCTGGCGAAAACAGATGAACAAAAGGCGATCGTTTTGAACTACTTTTTCGCGAGTGTATTTAACGAAGAGAATTAAAAAAAACATCCCAGAAACTCCTGAAGTAAATAAAGGAACGTACCTGTCCGAAATCATTGTAACTCCGAAGGCAGTTGAAAACAAGCTTCACGAAATTAACGCTTCAAAAAGTTCTGGTCCAGATGAAATCCTACTAGATTCTTAAAGGAATTGGCCAAACCACTTAGGTTCCCGCTTAGCACACTTTTTAATCAATCAATATGCGAAGGAGTACTGCCAAACATTTGGAAAATTTCAACATGGATTTAGGAAGAACCTTTCTTGTAAGACTCAGCTGATTTAATTTCTGGAACATCTAACAAAAAGTCTTGACGAGAACAACCCGGTCGATGTCATGTACTTAGACTTCCGAAAAGCATTTGACACTGTTCCTCACCAACGACTGATTAGAAAACTGACATCACACGGGATAGGAAGCACCACAGTTCGATGGATCGCAAACTTCTTGACTGACATAAAACAGAGGGTTGCAGTGAATTCGACACGTTCTGGTTGGAGGAAGGTTTCAAGTGGAGTCCCGCAACGAAAATAGTTGGAAATCCAAATACGCAGATGTTACAAAACCACATCGACGAAGCATGCGAGTGGTCGCGAAAATGGCAACTCTATTTCAATTCATCGAAAATAAATGTTGTCCATTTCGGCCACAATAATCCACAAATGTCCTACTACATGTCGGACACCGATACGCGACATTCCAGCAATTCTGAGGAATACACGAAATACATTGGCGTAACAATTGACAATAAACTAAAATTCGACAACCACATTAACTGTGCCATCAGCAAAGCCTATCAGATCCTGGGAGTGATAAACCGATAATTCAGCCAGATAGACTCGGGAATCTTGAAACGACTATATACTTCAATGGTGAGGCCGATATTAGAATACTGCGATAACGTATGGTCTCCACATCTCATCGGACAGTCTCAAAAGCTTGAGCGTGTCCAAAGACGGGCAACGCGCCTTGTGTGTAGTTACAGAAACACGAATGTGGAGACAGAATGGTATTTCTAAATATACCATCCCTTACATACAGAAGACTAAGAAGTGATCTCATCGAAACCTACAAATATTTACGCAGTCAATATAATTCCATCCCGGGTCAGTTCTTTCAGAAAGCGCAATATACATCGACCAGGGGACATTCATGGAAACTAAACATTTGTTCCAAAAATAAGGACATTCGTAAGTTTTTATTTTCGAGCAGAGTATGCGCAGAATGGAACTCGTTACCAGAAATCGTTGTAGAAGCTCCAACACTTCTACACTTTAAAGAACAAATCGACGTACATTTGTATCACAGGAGATATGAAACAGATTTTGTTAAATTGACTCACATTAATTTATGCTAATATAATTATATGTTGATGGGACTAAAAGTCCGAAAGGACTTGTTCCTAAATTGATGATTAATTGTATTGTATGCATAATTTATGCATTTTTATCAATTAAATATTATATTATTATTATTAGTCTGGAATAGTATGTAGTTATTTCAATAAAGAAAGCTATAATGTTCCAGGAAAAGAACGCACAAATTGCTTATAAAATGCATCTGTATAGTAATGCCCAAAATAATCGACTCCTTAACCACAAAGGAATTATGGGTAACTTTTCAGGATTTAGTCGGAAATATGGCTTGTTGTCAATCATCGGAAAGCTCTCGATGAGAGCTTTCCTATGAATGGCAGCAAGCCATATTTCCGACTAAATCCTGAAAAGTTATACCCATAATTCCGTTGTGGTTAAGGAGTCGATTATTTAGGGCATTACTGTACCACAGCTAACTATAGGTGAGCAGTAAAAACTCAGTTCATATATTTAATCTGAGCCATCATGTAATGCCGTTAGACAATCGGTATTACGTTCAATAACACTACAATTCGTGATATTTTCTCTCGTTAGACCTATGTGAGCTCGAGGTAAATCAAATATGACCTATATACTGCGACAAATGATGCTTGACCCGCATTCGTCATTTGATATATATATCGATCTTAATTGTTCGTGTGCTATGCGATTGATTTGCAGCATGTATGCCCATTCTGTCAGTGACCCTTGTGGCGTCTCTGGGCACGAAGTTATAAGTGTGTGTCCTGTATACATAGAGACCTAAAGTATTCCCCTCAACCTCGCTGATGGGGTCGATGCCTTCGTAATAACGCTTTGTACAGACGTTTAATTGGATACCGTTCGCATACTGAACTACGATTGATAAGAACTACAATAAGATATACCCTATAGGGTACTATATACGTCACTACAGTTTGTGTTCTTTCTATCAGTTGTCATTTTGCCATATCCGCAGCTACGATTACGGTTTCGATTACAGGGAACTTTGTAGAAAACAATGTTTACATAAAAATAAATACATATTAAAGGGAAGACAATTCTACAAGCTCCCCGTGATTTTTTTTATGTCCGATATGTAACGGGACATGGCAACCTGCAGGACGGGACGGGGTTCGGAACAAAATGACAAACTGTGGTACATAATTTGTATTTGCGATTAACTCACCCATGCGAAGGTATCGCGAAAAATGGAAATCTGCCTCGACATCGTTGTTTAGAATTTAGATTTATCGATGAATACGCTAGCTAATAACATGCATTATGTACCAAATGACGAAGTGGAATACACGCATTCATTACCATATGGTTTTGGTATATACTATACCTCTACCTCTGTTCCCCGGTTGAAGTTGGTGATGTTCACCCATTAGTCACCTCGATTATGCAATGTTTCTTCTGAAAATTTTGGGGATATAAAACTGAACAGAAGGAAAAAGTAACTAAGACAATGTTAATTTGAGACTATAGACACTTCCATGATGATGAGGCCTAATCAGAATGAATGCGGCCCCCAATGGGAGAATTTGGTGACGCTAGCCCGCTGGGCGTGATATCGTCACTAAATTCACCCTCTTGAAATCTCATTCTGCAAATGCCAGCCACACTATATCGAAGCTTGAATGCGTTGTAATTACTCTCAAATACGCGAATCTATACTTCCTAATTTCAGGACGAATTGGATGAAGTGTTCGAAGCTGCTGGGGCAAAACTTGTGATTGTAGATTTCTGGGCCACGTGGTGTGGGCCATGCAAGATGATTGGTCCAATATTTAATGTAAGTATATATACATTCGTGCAGTAATTTCACTTGCACTTCCGAGTAGTGGTTCTGCTCTGGAACAAAGTTCGTCGACCACGAACATGCTGACATATTTGACCCGCCATATCAAATCCAGTCGTAAGTCGGGATTTTTTTACCCTGTGCCAATGCATTCTCTTATATATGCGAGGCGACCTAACAATTTTTTACAATTTTAATAAATTTTTTTTGTATTCTTTAACAATTTTATAATTTCACCCATACAGAGCCCCAGACAAACATGAGCAGACGACACTCTTCGATATGCTTCTATATATGTGTGGGGCTCCCTGCAGGGTAATGGATGTTTTTTTTATTTTATGTCCTAAAAATTGTAAGAAACATTTATTTAAAAAAAATGACAAAACAATTGTTAGGCCAATGCATTCTCTTATATATGCGAGGCGACCTGTGGTCGACTCGCATATATAAGAGAATGCATTGGCACAGGGTAAAACAAATCCCGACTTACGACTGGATTTGATATGGCGGGTCACATATTTGGAATTTAAAGATACGGATGGTTTTCGCGGTGGGTATCGCTGTTAAAATAGTCACATTAACATAAAGAATGTTAAAATGTAGACATATTTTGTTCTTATACCAATCATATATATCGCATAAATAGCATGTCATTGCCAATACCGTACGTAGTGTTAGTAAACAAAGCCATGTTATGTTACTGTATAGTGCATAAAGAGTGGGCGATAAGAAAAACACCGAACACCGGGGAGATCCCATCATGTGGACTTTGGTTAAAAATGTACCATGTTGTGTACAACATACCGTTATGGTGCTCGCTAATCCTCACCACTCAATATTTTGGTGTGTAATGGATCACAGTGAATCAATCTTCACAAAGTAAATCACCACGGTGTTGGATGTTTTGCTTATCACACAGTCTGTATGTGCTGTATATGAACAATCAGTCGGCTCACAATTATGGATAATATAGTATTCACTATAATTATACTATAGCGGGCTAGCATCATTAAATTCACCCTCTGGGGACCTCATTCTGCAAATGACAGACACCCTATTTCAAGGCTTGACGAGGAAGGCAGCTATAAACATGTATGAGTGCTGTTCTAAAACGGTCACACGCATACGGACCAAGTTGTTGCGTCGACTTTCTTCATATTTTTACTAGAAATAATTCTACAATGACGATATTTCCTTTGTTGAAACCTCTGGATATGCAAATATAATACAAAATGTATTATATGTATAATACAATGTATAAAGGTACATTTATATGTTTAAACATTATGAATTAAGGATAGTTTCGATCGCTATTATTACAGCGAGGAACTAAAGGGAGTAGTCGTCGCCCGACAATTTGGTCGGGACTTTATCATGATGATGGGGGACCCGGGGGGGGGGGGGGGGCTCAGTATGATAAGAGTAATTGGGAACAGGTCTCGTTTAACGTATAAGGTCCACTAAGATAAGGAAGTTACATATGTTTCGCAAAACTACTGGTCGTAGAATGTTCATCAATTGAGACAGTTTTATGGTCGTATAAGATAGTACTTTACAGCCGTCAGTTAAATCAGTCTTATTGCAGAGTAATGTTTTAACAATTGGAAATTTCGTGCCTGACACAAAGCAAAATGTCACATCACAAATATGTTCAAATTGTTCCGATTGCTCTAATTATTATTCTCTGTACAATTTGTTGTTTTTTATGCCTAAAGTCGCATATTGTCTTGCCGTTTGTCATGTTTGAACCGAAATGGCCTTCAGTTGGTAAAATTCCTACCTTATGGGATGCCATGTTGGAAATTCCCCACAGTTGGAAATCTTGAGGTACCAGCATAAAGAGGGGGGGGGGGGGGGCAAATGAAAATTTTGAATTTCTTGAACACATGAATTCGAGTTTATGGTTCGATCAAGGGGATGCAGTTGGAAATTCCAAGTTGGACACCCCATCCCACAACCGCCCCTACACATACCAATGGACACCGCCTAGCGACGTCCCTGTTGCGGAGTAGTGTAGCATCCGTTGCCACATGATTCATTCCGTTACAAATCCGACTGAGTTTGAGAAAATCCTATATACATGTATTTACTATTCCAGAAAATATCAGACGATCCAGAGTTCAAGGACGATGTTGTCTTTGTAAAAGCTGACGTCGACGAATCAGCGGTAAGTATTAATTCTGATCCAAACTATCATCAACTGCTGTCGTGTTACTTTTACTTTAAACATATTAGGCAAACTGTCAAATTCAGGGCAGTGAATTTCAGTCATCTGGCCATGACTGAAAATTTTAGGCATTTGGCCAAATGACTGATTTGACATATTGGCTGTAACATATTTTAGAATATACAGAATGGAGCGAGGCACAATTTAACTCAACTAAGCTAGCCCCTCTCCCGAAACATGAATCTGCCATCATGGTTATTATATAACAGTAAGAATATGGCGATAAATTAGAAAACGAATGTGGGCTACATGTAGGCCTACATGGTGAAATAATGAGATTGCATTTTGTTGAATAAAATCTTCCAAGGATAAAGCTTGCCAAAACGAAAAGTTACAGCGTGAATAACTATATATTACACACAAGCCGATGAGCCCGACGTTGTCCGGGCTATTCAAAAACCAAATTTCAAGTCGATAGCTCCACCCGTTTCCGAGATCTGGTCTGCGCATGCGCGAAGCTGGCGTCGCACGTGCTCGGCGACCCGATAAAATTCGTATCCGGGGCAAGATACATTCACATAGCAAATTTCAAGTCGATAGCTCCACCGGTTTCCGAGATATGGTCTGCGCATGCACGAAGATGGCGTCGCACGGGCTCGGCGACCCGATAAAATTCGTATCCGGGGCAAGATACATTCACATAGCAAATTTCAAGTCGATAGCTCCACCCGTTTCCGAGATCTAGTCTGCGCATGTGCGAAGCGGGCGCCGCACGGGCTCGCCAATACGACAACGACGACCGCCTGGTCAAACTACACACACGTACCAAGTTTCGTCCCGATTGGTCGAGAATCGTAGATTTGTATAAATGACAGACAAACAGACAAACAGACAGACAGACAGACAGAGGTCTTCAAAATATATATGAGATGTATGTGGGGGGGGGGGGGGGGCATTTTAAGAAATTCACTTTAGGTTATGCTGTTGGTGGCATTGAAGGGGTCACTCTCATCACAAAGTTGGAAGCTCGGTAGACAGGATTCACAGAAAGTGATGATGAATGGTACACATAACCTTTATCAAAAGCGGGGACATGTATACATACATAATTGGAATTTGCGGCTAAATTGACGTCTGTTCCGGGATCAGTGTGGATCTATGCCTTATAATTGACAAATCTATTCCAGTGCATGAGTTCCAGATAGCAGCTAAATGGATGAAGCGACGGTTTAGAGATTAAAATAGTGATTTAGATTCCCGGGGTAGACATGATTCCAAGAAAGCGGTGGCGAATGATACACAATCTTTATCAACAGTGGGGACAGATGCATATAATTGGAATTTGACGTTAAACTGACGTCTGCTCCATGCATGATCAGTGTGGACTGTCCATTATAAAAGAATAATCTCTTTCACAAGTATATATATGTGCAATGCTGAACTCCTGCATCAACTATCTAGCTCATCCACTGCATGAGTTCCAAATAGCAGCTAACCGGACCGTTTAGATATAACATTAGAGTGACGTAGATTCTTGGCCCTGGAGTAGGCAGGATTCGCAGAAAGCTGTGATGAATGAACCACAACCTTTATCAAAATTGGGGAAAGGTGCACATAATTGGAATTTGCGGTTAAATTGACGTCTGCTCCAGGATCAGTTTGGACTATATGCACGAAATGGACTAAGAGCATCGTAGATGTAGTGCTATATCCATGTATATAGTGAAATATGTTATTTTCGTTTCAGGATCTGGCTGAAGAATTCGATATCCAAGTTATGCCAACGTTCTTCTTCTTCAAGAATGGAGAGAAGGTACGATTATCTTCTAATTATGCCCCCGACCCCAGGCCTGAAAATATGGTGCCGGACATTTGCAGAACGAGGTCCCCAGAGGGTGAATGTAGTGACGCTACCCCGCACAGCTACAGCTACCCCGCACAGCGAAAGAACTCACATATCACATAATGCTACTTGGTTTGTCCCGGCTCTGTTTAAAACACAGACTCTACAGCTATGCAGAAATGAGTCTGTGGTAATTGTGGGAAACACAGACTCCACAGCTATGCAGAAGTGAGTCTGTGGTAATTGTGGGGGGTATATATTACCACCAGTAAGAGTCAGCTCTGTGTAGCTAAACTTGTTAATAAATCTATCTTTTTTTGTTTCCAGATCGACCAAGTATCTGGTTCCAACAAAGCAACGCTGGTGGAACTGATCAGGAAACACAAGTGACGTCATCTGTGACGACATACCATTGATGCAAGAACAATCCGTGATTCGTGTTGCCATGATAATGGCTCACTGTCGTGATCTACATGTGATAATAGATTGACGCTATCTCCTGCATTACGCCCGACAATCAGCGGGTCTATACATATGATTGTGTTATCGATCGGAGGATTCCCTGGGCTCACGGAGGATTCCCAGGGCAGCCAGCGAGGGTTCAATGCTTCAAGTTCAAGTTCAACTCATGCTACCATATATCGGTTCTAAATTCCAACGAGTTATTTTCTGAGTTCGCACGATATCAACGTATACGAATATGTATTAAACGATGCCCAACCTTGACAATTTAATTGAAATTATCGAATGTTTTGTCAAGTGAACTTGTTTTCCCGTTGACAATTGGAGTTCGCACGATATCCAGATGTATGAATATGGATAAAAAGATGCTCAACCTTGAAAATTTAATTGAAATTATTGAACGTTCTGTCAAGTGAACTGTTGACAGTTGACAGTTGACGTTTTTGAAGAAGAAACCCACACAATGTATACCATCCATATGTACCTACCTGACAACGTAAACATTTACCAAGCGGTTCCCCCTTGGGCAAAGGACAGTCAGTTGATAATTACCCGACCATTGTCAACGTAACTTGTTCGTTCTACCAACTCTAATATTTTTACTGATGAAACAAACATTCACACAAAACAAAATGCTCTAACCTGGGAATCTTCCATGAGCGCGGGTTATCCTACGATCGATTATATTGTGTGTATCTATCAATGTTATATTTTTGACTTCGTTAGGGTCTTGGTCACGCACACATACACTGCCATTCATTTATAAGTTATACGGATATCCGTTTAGCATTATCCAGATTAGGTTTGAATTGAGGGCATCACAGGGCGACACATCACTGTCGATACGCGTCGGCGATTTGTCATAAGCATTTTGTTTTGACACACGTTCTCGCTCTTTTCAACTTGAGTATACTTTTACTCGATTAGCATATTGTTGTATCAGCGTTTTTCATTGACTCATCATTGCTGAAACATTATCATCTGATCGGATATATAAATATCGTATTGATACATTGACGGGTGGTTTCAATTGTTATATAGTGTGTCGCCTATAGTGTAGCTCCTAAACGAACGTACGTATAATTATTATCTTACTCGGATTACGGCCATTTGATCCATCTTAATATGGACAAGTAAGTATGCATTTTCGCAGTACATGATTGTGTCATACGAATGATGTTTAATTCAAGTAGTTTCACTTTCCTTTTGCGAAGTAAGCTGAACATTGGCTCGGGAAATTTGATGTCGAATCGTACCGTGGACAGGCCTCAAAATATGGTGCTGCTCATTTGCAGACTGAGGTCCCCAGAGGGTGAAGTAAGTGAGGCTACCTACTATATAGTAGCATCACTAAATTCACACTCTATGAACATCATTCTACTTAGGATACATCTTCTCTAGAAAGTATCTTTGTTGTCAAATTAACAATTTGTTTTATATGTTTCTTTTTCTTTGTTACTTTCTCTATATTTTCTCTATATCCACAAATTGGCAGACGACACGATGCACAATCGAGGTGTCCAGTGGGCGCACATCACCATCTTTACCATCTGGGAACTTAAATCTGAGTTTATAGGTCTCCCATAGAAAATGAGGCCATGTAGATGGTGAATTTGGTGACTCTAGCCCGCTGTGTTGTGGCATAGCGTCACTAAATTCACCCTCTAGGGGCCTCATTCTACAAATGATCGTGGATCTTTATGATGAATCAGTGGTGACTTATATGTACCCGTATTTTCGTATTGACTATTGTTGTATTGATTCGTGTATGCATTCCAGGGTTGCTTAATTGATAACCCCGGCATCGTGCGATGTAATAACGATTGTGTACATGTATATATATCCATGTCATCTTAATCATTATAGAATTCGATTTAAGTTGATGCATCATGATTAATTGTTACCACGCAAGTATGTTGGCTGACATTTAGTGTCGATGTACACGTACTCCGGGGTCTATGCTGTCCACGTGGCTCGAGTACCAGACACGTAATATCAATTTGTGGTGGGGACATATCCATGGATGTGGCTACATGGTCAACGTTGGGGTGTCCACCTTCACGTTTTAACCACACTCCCTCCTTTCAAGCAGACCATGCAAGCTCCAAATTTCGCGAAATTCCATTTGCACCCGGCCCCTTATGTTGTTGGAATTTTTCAATTTTCCCTAATATTTTTCCAACCTGACACCCCGAAGGATGGTCATATCAGCCCAATTGTTTTTTACCAGGCTAGGAAAATATGCAACTGTTTGCTTAAAAAATTTCCCATTAATTACTGGTTGGAAAATCAAACCACGTGTATATGAGAACAATTTCAACCTAATTGTGGTGTGGAATTTCCAACCAATGTCGTGTCAGCTATAGGTATGGAATTTTCAACTGATGTGTGGGTGAGACACCACACCTTGTCGCTACACCACTGTCTATAAAGGGCACAAACGGTGGCCAAAATAATGTACATCTATCCATAATGAATCCGTTCGACAAGCTGTGCCGGTGATCTATTGTTGTAAAAAAGCCACTGAAATGACAAACGTCAGTTAAAAAATATATGATATTTTTTAATGGCAATAGTATCAATACACCGAGGAATTAAAGATACACAATCCGATTCCATGATCCCCGTAGCATCAGATTAAAAAAACAACATTTCTTCAAAAGACGCTTAAGTTATCAGAATCGATTAATTACCAAATATTAATACCAACCACTGTCAACTCTAGTATATAATTTTCCAAAACGTGTTATATATTAACATTTTGTTCAACGCAAGTTGGTATCGAGAGTATGTCGGTCGGCTCGTCGAATATTTGCTTGGCTGCCAAATATTACAGGTGGTAAACAATAACAGATTTCAAAAATCGATATCTGATAACTCTGAACTTTGATGGGTTTGTTCCTCGACTCGAACCAAATGTGTGTTACCCCGAAGCCAAAGAAGTAGTACTTTAGGAGCGTTAATTATAATTATGTAGCTTTAAGCTATATAACACCATATACGTAATGTACCAATGTATACAGTTATACATCGGAATATCTGCTCAAATGACTCGGTCGTCCGTTTGCGTCGCTTGCCGGCTTCTTGTCTACATATATGGCAGGTACCGACAGGCTGCACGAAATAGTTGCCATCATGTTGGCACTGCATGGTTTCCTGTACCGGCCGGAACTGACTGACTGCTGGTTAAATGGTAACGCGCTCAAGATCATATATTATATACCCATGTTTGTAATTATAGAATATAAAATATATTGATTCGCGAATGACCAACTCAGAATTCCGTTAAAATAACATTTCTGACATTGATTTTCTTGTTAGCCTATATATACCGGCCGGTGACGTATACCGATGTCTGCAAGCCGTGCAGTTAACCAGCAGTCAGTCAGTTCCGGCCGGTACAGGAAACCATGCAGTGCCAACATGATGGCAAATAACAACCAGCACCTAATTGACGAACCGGTGGCCGACTCGGCCATCTCCGACCACAACCCTCCGTGGGCTGCAGAATGAAAAATGTCTATAAAAGTTGAAATATAAGACTTACAAATTATCTTTTTCATTTCTTCTATTTGTAATTGACATAGCTTGTCACAAACCAAAAATCAACATTATTGACATAATGATGTAAAGGACAATAAACGAAATTGAAATTCCCAACTACACCTTTTACCGGACTCGGCCTCCGGGTCGCGCAGTTCCGACTTTTAAATCCGTCCCAAAAATTCACATTTCTATAAATAAAACCCCCAGCGCCCAGACGAAACGAGAATTTGTACATTAGTATACACGCAGCGCGCGTAATAACTGTCACCTTGTTAAATTCTATAAAATTAATCAATATAAACTGTTCAAGACTGTTGAGTGATATAATGTCCGAATATGTCATATAACGTTGTATTGTGGTGATTTACACGTTAATAACACGAGGTTCTTGCCTATAAACGGCGACGGTCTGAAGATTGCATTAGTGACGTATAGTATAAATTGTGAGAAACGGAACTGTCCATATCCATTTGAAAATTGGCTAGATCAAGCCAGCCTAATGAATTTTAAGTGCAAAAGCACTCCGATTTAAATACGAAAATATACATGATGGCAGTGGCCAGACCAGCGTATCAAGGGGACTGAACTCTGTCTTGCAGCTTGATATAAAGTCTGTTGATCGGTATCATGCTTATTTATCTATCTATCCTATTTCTCCTACCAAATTTAGAGGTTCAAACACAGAGAAAAAAATTTCCCCAGGGGAACCAATATGTCTCCCTGGTTTGCCCCAGTATAGGAGACCAAAACGAAGAGCCAAAGATTACGTGTTTTGTATGATGAACCAAATGAAGACCAAACATACACCACGAAGAACAAAATAAAGAAACAAATTAATATAAATACACAACAGACATTCCGGTTCCACGTGGAACCAGACTAGTTTCTAAATTATGAGCTGCTTTTGTTCTCTTAACCGGGTAGAACATAATAGAATCACTTTATTTGCCAACCATAGGCGCCTTCACGTGCAATGAATTAGGGTGATGTGCACAGTATACCATATATATACAGTTATGAGTTATATGATTGTACCATTGGAAACAATAATAAAATGGGACATAGACATCACAATTTCAGTTTAATACGGAACAAGGTACTGTATAATATGTAATATATTTTGGGACTTCTGTTTGTTTGTCTGTTAGCTATGGCCGGGAAAACGGCTGGACCGATTGAGCTCAAACTTCCAATCTAAGGTTTAAAAACATCACGGGCAGTGTTTACAGCCGTGTTGGAGAAGCTCCGAGCACCCCTTCTCCACTTCCAGTCACCAAAATGACCGTCCTTGGCACTGTGGTGTTAATCGCGTTGATAGTTAAAGAGCGTTCGTATCCGCAGTGTCGTTGATAAAGAGCGTATACATGCGTGTAGTGTGATTCTTATGTCTGGGGCCAGACGTGAGTGTGTCTGTATCCAGACATGAGCGTGTTGTGTGATTCTTATGTCTGTCTTCGTACTTAGGGGTTCCAAGGAACGGGGGAGATTTTCATCGGGTAAGTTTTTCCGCCCGATGTGATCTTCACATTGAAACGGGTACCCACAAACGTACCTCTTTAGGGACGGGTACCATCACGGGACGGGTACCATCATTTCTCTTGATTAAAAAGGCAGAATTAACTCAAATTAAATTAAAAAATTAACGGATTTCGACGAAATTTGCTACCATGGAAGAGTGTTTTCGACGGGTCAAATCGTGACCCCTACCTGACATTGACCTTCAAACTGGTCAATTCAAGGTCAAATCGGGTAAAACGGACGGATTTCGACGAAATTTTATACCTAGGGTTACTTTTGTCCGGGGAGTGTTTTGGACGGGTTAAATCGTTACCCCGACCTGACCTTGACGTTCAAAATGGTCAAATCAAGGTCAAAGCCCGCACGAAGTCGGGTCACCTGCTAGTCATATATATTTATAAGGAAACAATTTATAAAATAATAAGGGTTTGCAGTATGTGCATGACAAGGTAATGGTTTTTACTCAAACGTTGCTTGCTGGAGTGTCAGTCAGAATTAGGGACCTAGCAGAAAATAGCGATATCAGTAAATGAACTAGCCATTTCATTACGGAGGTGTCCTCGAAGCTCATGAACCATATGCTCTTATTGCGATCATCTAATACCTTGATATTGGGGTATTTGTCTATTATTTTATTCAAAAGAGGCTTGCGCACATTCTCAAGCATTGGACATTTTATCATGAAGTGTTGTTCATCTCAAACTTCTAGTTTACATAATTCGCACAATATTTTATCTGCACAGTCTTTTATCTGCAAGAAAATGGAACCAAATAGTTCATTTGGATTATGAGTAGGTGTGAAACCATTGTGCTGTGACACTATATGCTACAATTATAAGCACTCGTGAGATGTCGGTGTTTCTGAATATTCTATTCGCAAATACGTTTTTAGTGTTTAAAATTGATATCACACAATTTTGGTTCATCGAATTATATTTATAAACTATTGTTCCATACTTTGTTTCTCCTATTTGTGATATGAGGAAAAGAGTTACCCCAGCCATTAATCCAATGATCAGAGTCTAATATGAATGGATTACAGCATAATTATAGCCATGTGTTCGTTGTTATTTTAAAGGAATGACGCTTAATCTATAGTCTTCCCCAAATCATCTTAACCCCAAACGCGTGGACATTTTTTTTTATTTTAGAGTTATGACATTTAAGCAAGGTCAGGACCTACACGTAGCTTAAATTTCCTAACTCTAAAATCCCCATACAAATTTTGGATTCGGTGGATTCTATGAAGAACCAAACTTATGATTTGGTTCTAGATGGAACCGAAGAAGCCTGGAATCAAACTGCTGGGTTTTATATGTTGGTATTACAGGTTTCTCCGGAGAACCAATTTTAGAACTGTTGTCTTAGTGTATAAATTGCAAAGTCCGTTTATATTTAATATATAGAGCATGGCATAGAGTTGACTACGCGAGTATATATATAATACACAGTATGATGGGTATATACATAGTTCACATCGCGACGTGGAGTGAACAATACCCACCCAACTGGGCACTATACCCGCGTAAATAGTCATGACAAGACATGCTCTATTTATTATACTTCACCCAACAATCCGAACTTGTAGCATGCATACTATAACCGTATCCTACCAACAACAACTGATGCTGAACTGTTCAAATGCCCTTCATATAACATTAATAGAAATCAAGCACAACTCGATAATATACTGAGAATATATGATTATCCACTTATATCGATAAACATTTTAAGAGAAACAATCGTCGCAAGAATGTGTTGAAATCTAGTTCAATAAACAAAAACGCGCAGTATTTATCTTTTGTTCTTTTTTAATTTAATTTAGACACGCTTTAGTAAATTGGTGGACATATTTATATATTATATTTTCTCGAGAGTTATGTCTCTGTTCGTTGCTTTTTGTATGCGAGTTTGGTATAGTAGTGTGCTAAATTTAGGCACTATACATTCAAGCATAGTAGTGTGCTAAATTTTGTACACCACAACTCCCGACCAATCAGAGGGTGCCTTTTTGGGTTAGGTGATATATAGGCTGATAGCCCACTGATGCCCCCGATCCTTAACACCCTTCGTCTGGATTCCAACGACGGAAAGACGAAGAAATTTGTGTTTAAAAAAAAATGCTTCTTCCCTTTTTCTTGAATTTTATAATAAAGGCCATAAAATGAAGGGTTAAGGAATGGGCCTTTCGGTCCATTCGAGAATGCCGGGTTAGCCCCCCCCCAAACACTCTCTCTATGCCCCCGATCGTCACAAAGCTAAACCACAGGAAAGATGCTCCACCCCTCTCAAAGCTAAACGCTGTACCACAGGAAATATGCTCCACCCCTGATCCCCAGAAAGCTAAACGATATACCACGGGAAAGATCCCACGATCCTCTCAAAGCTAAACGCTACCACGGGAAATCTGTTTTAAAGTCAGACCGTGGCAATGGTAGACCAATTACATGTAAGTCTTCTCGGTAGACACCAGCTTTGGGATACCGGTTGGGGTGATGCTGTTTTTGGGAAGAGTCCCGTCCCGTTACTCTTCTATAACGGACTTTATGCCCAGAATAGTGGGCGGGAGTTATCTTGCTTGTATGTATTCGGATTGGGTCAAATGGAAGCTTTGCATATATATCACCATAGATTAGAGCTTTTCCCAAGCATGATGGTATCAAACATACATATATCAGAGGTCCGTTAAATGTAAAAAAAAAAACGATATTTATAAGTTAACAAAGCCCTGTTTTCAAAGAATTTCGATTTGTCGCGCTTTCAGAAAATGCATGCATCAATAAACAATTAACGATCGTATCATCACTATACCTTTTTCTATCACGGTAAATGATATATCAATTTGAAGACATATTAATCTAGGACATGTCAGATGATTAATCACATTCAGGGGTTTACGTGAAGGGACGGGCTGCATGCGTACATGTATATAAGGTATTTTGAATGAAAGTACGCTATACATGTATGGAATAGCAACGGGGTGGAACTCGGTCCAACACAGCATCATTCAACCGATATCCCGAGCTGTTGTGGGCCGAGAGGATTTGGTCTAGGTTCAATGAATAATAGGGCGAAGTTTCTCGTAAATGTTTATTTTTAGTATTATTAATCAAGAAATTGTTCATCTATAGACGGGTACGTTATTCCGTAAAATTTTCTCAAAGACACTGTAGGTCTAATTCTTCGACGGGGGCGGTGCAGTTGGCAGTTCCCGTGTGGACCCCCCCCCCCAACACCAACTGAGACCATATAGTCACGTCCCTGCGACCCCTTGAATTGCCCCTGTCCATATATCATGTATTAGGACATTTTCAGAAAATAAGTTCAACAAATTTACGACTATATATATGTCGTTTATTAACTTATTATCTGAACATTTCCCACCAATGAATAGGAATGTATATACTTTTGCACTATATATATATATACTAATATATCTTTAATTGTTCGTCTGTCGTCTGCTCATTTCCCCTGAACACCCCTCCAAATGAATAACATTCTACTCCAATGAATATTTTTGTAACTGAAATGGAGAATCCATTTAGTACCGAAAGGATTAATCTGATCAACCATTGTGTCAGTCAACATTAGATAATGTGTTATCGATCCAATTTCCATCAGGGAGTGCGCTGAATGAAGGGTTGTATGTACTTTAGTGGTTAAAATCCTCGTAGATAGTCCATGCAGGCACGCGATGTCAATGATATACATCGGAAAATCATCAATCAACTGCACCAAGGTGAATTCCGTGGGTATTTCTCAGCGTGAAGTTTTATTTGATGGGGGTTGATCATTGTCACATATCAACACCATCAGTTAAAATTTCGTTGAGGACCCAGTAGAAAGGGCGGACCATCTCACCAACATGCAGTCCACCCTTTCCATGGCGTCCTCGAAGATCGAGTTGTAGACCGTGTTTATATCATCGATTGGTCCCTTGGTCCGTCCCTGCACGCATGCATAATCCGAACTAACGTTCCTAAATTACTATTTCTTTTGCTTCATGGGTAAAAACTGTTTGATTCAGTCGAGGAACACTTCCATCAAAGCTCAGAGTTATCATATATCGATTTTAACCTGGAATATTTGGCGGCCTAGCAAATATTCGACGAGCCGATCGAGACTCTCGATACCTAATTTCTTTGAACAAAATGTTTAATATTTGTTTAATATTGTTCATGTCATAAAAGTAGAGTAAATGAGGTAAAAACTTCCAACGGGTCGATCCATGACTGCATATATATATCCAGATCTGGAAGGAATGTGCCATCACCCTATAAATGTATAGCCATAGTCCGATTGCTTGTATTGTTATTTGGCGACGCATTCGATATACGTGTACATTAGTTATGTATGGCTCTTGTTCTTCGATCACCAAATATCCGAAAACACGAGCCAACCAACCAATGTAATGCCATATGATGTAATGATATATAGCACCGATTCACGTCGTCTGTTGGTATCATCTGGCCTGTCTCGAATGTCGCCTAGCATACCGTTGTTGTCACCTCGGATCGCAACACAATTGCACTATTGGTCGCGCATACAAAAGTCAACTTTGGTCATGCGGTGTTTTCATATATATATTTTAAATACCAATCTATAGTAGTGTTGCAAAACAAAAAATATAATGCTTAATTCGACTTTAAATGCGATTTTATTCGTGCCCACGAATCGACGGAATACAACTAAATCCAAAAGGCGCACAATTGAAAATAAATCGATATACGGTCGGTAGTTCAAACTTCGAATCAATCATGTCCATATACATTATTGCCAATCACGAATGACGATGTTTACCGAATGTGTGGCATGACATAACCATTCTACCAACTTTCTGGCCATGGCCTACTACAAATTCCAAACTGACCGATATTCCGGAAACAAGATAAAGAAACGCCCGATAGCACGACCGCGGCGACGTCTTATATATGAGGCTCGCTGAGTTGACGTCACAGTTAATTTGCCTTAGCGACGGGTAAGCAAACCGGGTTGCCCCATTTGTAGAACAATTTACAAGAATAACGCACAGAAGATGGATCGCTACACACCGATGGAAGGGGAAAACATTCCCGATCAGCACAAGAAAGGCACACCTGATCCACAATACGTCGACGACCAACTGCTCGTGGAATCCAAGAACAACTCAACCGACGCACATAATATTGCCGATGACTCGTTGCCCGCGGGACCAAAGAAAAGCTTGTCAGATACCCAGAGGCCGAATTCCAGTGGAGACAGTCGGCCGGCATCCGTGGCAAGTCTGTTTTCAAGATCCCCTCGACACAATGTCATGTGCAGATTGAGAAATATATCGAAGATAAAACCATTGGAAGCCGACATATTAAGCGATCTCCGAGAGGAGGGCCTTCTTCCCATGAAAAGGAGAGCAGGTACATTAATTATGTCTACATTTGTCATTATGCAACAATGTTACCATGACCGGCCATTAACAGTTAAGTACTGTATTTTGCATTTTGACACATATTGGTACCAGGTACTAGAGCTGGACACGAACAAAATGTTGTACTTACCAATACCTAATTACCATATATATGCATGTTGAGAGCAATTCAATAGTGACTAACGAGACAACCTGTTACCATTTTGGTGGTACCCTCAGCTTACTATCATTATCATACAATTTTTAATTTCTCAAGATGTTATGGATACTACATGGGATATATATTTTACTGATGGCAGATCGATGGATTTGGCTTAATCTCTTGTTCGATATGGTCTAAACACAGACAGTAACTAACGGGACAGAAAGCGGACATCATATTTTATATTTCTATAAGGGGGTGCACAAATATAAACAACTGGAACTAAACAACAACTGTTTTATCTTAAATGATGACAAGTTTAAACACTCACTCTCTGATGCAGATATTGCACCACCTTCTGACTGCGAAAAAATAAACAAACAGTGGCGTGACTAACGAGACATCCAACATCGTGATTAACGCCTGCTAACGCGGGACAAAAAATTCATCGGGCTTTTCCACTTTTATATAGGAAATTGGGTTTGTAGCTTGCAAATCCTAAGAAGAAACAATCGACTAAAACATTTTTATAACACAAACTTTTAAAATGAAACAATCTTGAATAAACTGTTGATAACTAAAACATGAGATTTAAAGGGGCAGTCATGCAGTAGACTCAGTACACATACCTAAACTTAATTATCAAGCTATTTTGGTGTGAGGATCACAATCAACAACACTGCAGTGTCAATGTAGCAAATATTCGGTCAAAATATACATGTATACATTGTTTACTTTGAATCTACATATGTAAATGTTCGAAGCCTTTCGTCACTTTTAAAACCCAGTTTCCCACCAGAATGCAATGTCATCCGCGAGATGACAACTGTTTTGATTGTCACATGGATTATATTAGGGGATTACCAAGGACAGACCTCATGTGCTCAACCACCATCATCAAGTCCATCAAAGGATTAAGCTCTCTGAACAGCGCACACGTACAGGATTATTACTAACAGACTAAATTAATACCAGGTCGGATCTTCCTTGTTAAACCACTCCTAGTCAACCAGAGGATTTAGCCATCCAGCACACATTGGGACAAACCAGACACACTACAGTCATATCTTAAAATTAGCCATGGCAAAAGGCATTGCCGCAGAAAAAACTGTAGAAGACACTATAGTAATTCATGCAATTATTAAGGAATGCTGTAGAAGAAAAATGACAATTACAAGGGATGTTTCAGATATAATACACGTGTCCTGGTTCGAGAAGGGGAATTATTGTTATTGTAGTGAATGATCTGAAACCAGAACAGATTTATGACAAAAATTTAGATTCATACATGTTATTACCCATATTCGAACTTGACCTGAATTTTGGACTGGCATACTAATTCTGGTTCCGTTTCGATGACCCAATCTTGAATGAAGTTATCATCCAGAAACCTCAAAACAAGAAAATTCTAAGTAAAAAAAGGGCCACAACTCTGGTAAAAATCATCGGACGAACCCCATAATCGAAATTGCCCTGTCCTTTGACTGGTATTTACTGCATACCAAATTTGGTCCCAATCCGATAATCCAAATTAAAGATACGGGCGGGGTTGGCGGTGGACATGCTGTTAAAATATTCAGCTCCGTCAAAAACCGCCATAAACAGAAAGAATAGTAAAATATAGACATACTTTGTTCTTATACCAATCAGAAATATAGCATAAACAGTATGTTATTGTCAAATGTTTTCTCTTTGTCATGTAAACAAAAGCAAAAAACGTTACAGAACCTGGCTTTTGTTTAAAACATAAAGAGCGTTATTTGTTACTGTTTTCCTGATACATGTATGGCAATATTAAAGAGCGTTTATATCACATGTGTGTAATTAACCAATAGAATTGTGCTGTGTTATGTAAACAGAAGCAAAACTTCTATAACACGAGCAGGTTCTTGTTTAGGGTACGTTCATACGTTGGCAATATTGCACTGCAAACTGCAAAAATGCCAGCTGCAAAATTGCCAAAACGGATTAATTTCTGCCCGCTGTCAACAAATCAGCGTTAGTAGTGATCAATGAACGACAGCCGTTTGGCGTGATTGATGAGCTGTTTGCAATATATCAGAACACGGTGAGTGTTGGTATTCTTAGGCCAGTCAAAATAATGTCACTTGACATGTTGGAATGTGATATCGCCACGGTCAGCGGTGGGATGCTGCTCATATATGAGTACAATAAACGTCACCTAGACAGGAGATGGTGCGTCCGCACTTGGCTCAACGAAGATAACAGACGAATTCAAATCTTCTCGGATAGCATCCCAAACTCCAAACTTGTCATTCCAATAAGTTTAGTCACATACTCGTTGGTCTTCATGTTAAGCAAAACAATAAGTTAAGAAAAACGGGGGAAGGGGGAGGGGACGTGGTGCTGATGTTAAACAAAACAAATAAATAGTAATACAAGTTAATCAAAAGCACACAATATATTGTTATTCAAATGGCATGAATAATAATATTGGCCCATATATGCTTTATCAATGCCAAAGACTAACATACCATTATCCCTACTGTTGGACCCCACCCCACCACCACGACGACACAACCAGTCACCTTTAAACCACTACAATTACATCGATATCGCAGTCTTGTTAGATGGTGTTGGCACGTATTCGAACCCCAGCTTGATCTGAATTGAGTGATATCTCAATGTGCCATTCTGATCGATACATGACCATTTCGATAACAATTGAGAATTTGTACACTGAAGTAAGCACATTTGAAGCAATGCATGGATACTCATAGTGAGTCCTGCCACCACCTCCCCAATAGCTCCCATATTTATGACTCGGGAAGCATCACTTTTGGTACTATTTGTATCACGCCATATCATCATATCCTCATATAACGGAGATCCACATGTATAATTATGTGTGCATGAGAATCACAGAGAACACACCCCGATCCCATTCGATCGTATCAAGGACGGTACAGACACAATCAATTATTGTTAGTGGCCTTGTGTTGTGGCCACCGGTAGAGAGGTATACACCCGTTATCATATAACACCGTTGATTGTTGACGACCAGCCACGACACAGCACGAGCTCGTCGGTAGCTGGCAAAAATGCCAGTTAACAAAACAAAACAACCTTTGCAGCTGGCATTTTTGCAGTTTGCAGTGCAATATTGCCAGCGTATGAACATACACTTACGCACACCATCGTACGCATTGGTGACAATATATTATTTACGCGCTGATTATGCTTGGCATATGAACAAAATTATAAATATTTTAATATTCCTTCCGTTGATGGCGATTTGAACAAATATGAATATTTCTGCAACGAACGCCGCCCGTGCCTTTAAAGCTATCATCCAGAATCCATTGTCAGATGGATGCCTGCATACCTCACGAAGAGACAATGAGCATTATACACATGTAGATGACATTTTGCTTTTGTAATGAAACAAACCGCTATATCTATAGACAATATTACTTTAGAGAAAAAAATGGTTATTTTTTATGCCATTCAGAATCATGACTAACGGGACAATTACGGTGGCGTGACTAATGGGAAAAATTTCACAAGTCACTATTCTCAAATTCTATTTGCCATAATCCATTTTCCATGATGTAGTAAATTGACTTCATATAGAGAGATAATTTATAGAGACTGAAAATAGATATCTCACTGATGTGAAAGTTCTCACCTTTTTGGTTAAAAGAGGGGACAATTTCGTGACTAACGGGACATGAAAGTTCCATGAATGATAAATAAATTTTCTTTGACAAAAGGGAAGAACCATCAAACTTAACATTTTATTGCAACAATCAGCATATTATTTCTAAACTTAAACATTAAAGTAACATTACGCCAACCCCATTATGAAGCTATACATCGGTAAATATTCTGCAGATCTGGCTCGTTTGCATATAGGACAGTCCAATTTGCGGTAAACGTCAAGGTACATGATTCTGGACATTCTAATAGTTTCAAAATTTTGTAGAAAAGACAGAAAGTCTTTTTCAAAAGACCATGCATGAAGGAGGCTCAGACCGTCTCATGCGAAATTGCACATGGGAGTTTCCGCATGGTCCTGAATTATATAATTATTTCATCCCGTTTGACAAACATTGTAATTGATGGTAACATCCGCGTTCTGAATTTCCAATGCAATTTAACTTAACTTTTTGTGTTTAAATTAAAAACACCATGTGGAGAAATCTGCCGCACTATTTGTATATATGCAAGTGGATGTTGATCGAATCAACACGGCGTATATATATTCATCCAACATTGTCGTTCATTAGTTTATCTCACATCAAAAATAATTATTGACATCTATATACAGTACAGTACTGTATGTTTATACGGTTAGCCGTGGAGTGAACCCGAACGAATTTTGGATGCGTTTTCGTGGTATAATGTAATTCAATCATTATGCTGAGTGTTATACTGTCACCGGTGATAACTGAATGTATTATATACCACCCCTGGTCAAGTGGTCCTGCTAATATATATTCTATGATGCTGGTGGTCCTGCTGAATTGCTATGATGCGGGTAGGGCAAACTGATGCTGTTACGAAAAAGTACCGTTATTTTTCCTTAAGTTGTCCTTTTCGCGGTGTTTGGCTAATCCGAGCGATTTGAGAAAAAACCAGTGTGTGTATGAAACATTCAAGAACATATATATTTTTGAAAAATATAATAATGCCTGCGCTATAGTGATTCTAAAACGACGTGAATATCCATCTTGATTATAGTCGATTTTCAAAAGCTAATACAACCAGTATTAAAAATATTTCGCAATTAGTTAGACATCTCAGGTCGGGTACATGCTCATTATTCATTATGGCATTGATAATGTACTTATGAGATTCAGATCATTATTGTTGCTGCTTAACCATGTATATATGATAGCCTTTGTGTCTGATTCCCCTGGGCCCATTTGACGTTATTGATGATTAGTGCTTCTGTTATGCTGTGTGTATAACCATACCTTGCAATGCTGTATTCGAGCTGCGTGTAGTGAAGGTTACATTCCGTCAATCATAGCATTAGCTGCGAAATCTATTTGTAATTATTATAATCTTTTGGACTTATACAAATAATTCGATAATTTTATTCAAAGATAAATCGTGAGAACCATTAAGTAATGTTTTCGTTTCAAGTTTCACTTTCAGACTGCCAATGCACATTTTTCTCTCATTCTTGAAACGAATACAATAGTGTAAATAGTGAGCTATACTGTTTCAATTTCCACTTCTAGCTGCCATGGCATTTTTTATCCCGATGACGATGAGTCGTGCATTAGCGGACGCCGAGAGAGAAAAGGGGCTGCGTCTCCCCCGACAGCGGCTCCAGAGGTTAGAGCCAATCCCGAGGAGCCACAGCGACTATACGCCGGAAGAACGAATCATCATGGCTGACGTCATGCGCAGAGAACGACTCACCGAGCTCACGAACCGCGCGAAAGTGTCAGAGGAGCGAGGCAAAAAGGTTCGTGTACAGTTATGGTGTTGCCATGTTGGCGACCATCTTCAACAGAACAGTGTTAGGATCAGGATACACCAATGTTTGCTATGAAATAGGGTAACTTGTAAACATTTGGACCAAATCGCAACTGTTTTCCCGAATGGTTACTTTGTGTGTTGTGCCTGCATTATTTTTGACCTATCCCCATTCAATATGGCATATACATGTACCGGCTATAACCATCGATCGATCTATATTTACGTCGAAGCTATAACATATGTGAATACCGCATGGGTGAATTCCAAAACTATAAAGCAAAATGTCGACGTTCAAAAGATGAAGCTTTAGTGAATTATGGCCACTAGAATTGAGGAGGTATCTGATAAGTGAACTCCCTTATTAAATATCTATTGTTTAAAGTGGCGCCTTCATTTTAAACTGATATATTTTTAAATTTATATTTTACTCGTTTTAACGACACGCCCAGTGGTTTCTAACTGAAGTCTTCATTGGAGGTGTTAACTCGTCCCACAAAGTGATTTATACTGGTTTGTTACAGATGAAACCAGCCTGAGTCCATTAACACATTTTTTGATCAGGTTTTAAAATATAATTTTATAGCTTAAATGATACTTGTAAATATCATGTTAACTAAAATATCAAGCATGTAGGTAGAAAATTGTTAATGGCCTAGTATTTTCTTTTGTTTTCTCCTTTTCCATTATGTAAACTGTTTAGTGAGAAGAAATAACTCAGTTGAATTTAAAAATATCATTAAAATATTCAACAAAAAAAAACATTTGTCAATCAAAATTATATTAGCTCAATCATGAAGATAAAGTATATTTAAAAACATGAAAAGTCAGAAGAATATATCTAAATAAACAAAATTAATAAAAACATACTAAGCCTACTTACAGACTTAACTTTTTTCTAACCTTTTCTAACCAAAACCAGCCATGAATTTTTTTTTTATCAGATAATTTAGGCATATATTTTCACCCTCTTATTTTGAAGTATGGGTCAAATGATACCCAAGTCAAGTCAAATGATTCCCAAGTTAAACAATTCTCGAGTAAAATGATACTCATACAAAATCAAATGATACTCATACCAAAATATGAAAATTGGTTCTAGCTAGGACATTTTCATTTCATAAAAGAAAAACATTTAATCATTTATTTTTTAACGGCATCATTTGAATCGGGAAGGTATCATTGTACTCAAGATAAACATATCATTTGACCCAAAATTAGGTATCATTTGACTTTTATCGATGGGTATCATTTGGTTTGGGTATCAAATGACTCGCACCTGCGAAGGCTACATTAAGTCCTTGAAAACAGACATTATTTCATATGATATATTGTAATTTATCACATAATATGGCCATAAAAGCAGTTTCATAATTATCGGTAATAGACACGTTTAATATCAGCACGTGCGATGACGTCACGGCGTTCTTCAGATAACTTGCGATCGCTGTAGTGTATGATTGTTGTTTTCGATGAATATTTCGCGTTGCTTCGGGTTTATTTGATCATGTGATAAAAGGTATCTCACACTCGTCCTATTTTATACGTAATTTATCAACCTCGTCCTCTAAATTCTATTTGAGCCTCGGTAAACCTCGGCTCAAATCGAATTTAGTGAACTCGGTTGATAAATTCCGTATAAAATAGGAACTCATGTGAGATCCTCTATATAGAAGTTAGGCAGTTATACCAGCTAGTAATCAGAGAATGGGAGCAAATAGAGGGACATGCAGAGAAAATATTACAACAATGCTCAAAAGATGGCTGCCAAAATGGCTGAAACTCCAAGATATGCCATGATGAAAAAAACATATTGGGTAACCACCTGGGAGTTAAAATACGCATGGGGGTGATACAAGTCTGTTCTGCAATGGGTCTAACCAACCTGATGACCATACTATAACTTCACTTGATTTTCCCCGCCAGATCACATTATATACAACATATTACATATTTAATATATACCATTTGAAAGAGGCAGCTCTGAAACATTGTATTATTAACTTATCCGGCTGAATAGACATGTTGTTGTCAAGGTAACAACATGTGTTCTGTGCTTAATTTCAATCTGGTCTCTACTGCCAGTTTATTATTCTCAATGGAAGGGAATAACTCTGTCTCTTAACTGTGAATTAAGATGCATTCTGGGGTAAATAACGGGGAAGTCTTGGTGTGAATCTGAGAATCTCTGTCAATTGGTGGATACTCCAGCACACAGCTGTTTCATATTCTGGTAGAATATACCGGTATATATATATTTTGTTGTTCCTCTTTCAATTGGTATATAATATGGAATATGTTGTATATAATGTGATCTGGGCATTAAAAAATTAAGTGGGCCTTTAAAGATTAATGTCGCTTTATAGATATTTTATTCTTATTTATCCTTAGGCTTTAGAGCGAAGGAACCAAAGACGACTAGATCTTGCAGAAAAACTTATGAAAAAGATGCGAGATGCAGAGGAAAGAGCAAAGAGGACGGGAAAGTCTCGGAAGTCAAAGCTGTATAAGAAACACAGGGATTGGGATCCGCTGCAGTGAACGAGAAAACAATGGAGTGTATTGGTTCCAATCGACCATGTTCCAGTTCCGGATCTTAAATTTCATATGTACATATACAACCAAATGAACACGTCGTGTTCTGGCTTCGTGTGCCATGACGACAATGCGATTCGCTTATGGATGAGTGACATTGAAGTGTTCTTTTTTTCGAATCGACGACGACTCTAGATGTATATACACTAATGACTCATCTTGACAATGATCATTTTGTACATAAATTATTTTCACGCAATTGCGAGTTGTGTTTGAAAGGACTGCAGTCTATTGTCCATACAAATGTGTGGGTTTTTTTTTTTTCTCCAAGCCAAAGACCATCCTGTTGCAAATAGCACTACAGTAATAACTAATCGACTCCTTAAAGGGGTACTGTATGCCAAATGTTGTTGTTGGTTTCTATAGTCTCCGAGTCTGAGAATAAGGTAACACTTTTTTCATTATTTGAAAGTCTGTTGAGTACGAAGTAGTGTTACGGATGACAAATTTACCGGAATGCAAAAATACAAATTGTCGTTGTCGAGTAATTTTTGTACAGTTTTCAACCAAATGAATCAAATAAAAGTTATATTATAGGCATACTAGTCAAATATAATCATTTAAGTTATTGTATCGTCGCTAGTCAGTGAGTGGCTTGAGTGTTCTCCCCGTATCATCATAATATTTTAAGCGATCGTGTGTGCGATCGTTTAACAAGCCAGTATCCCTCATTTACTTTATTTGATTACGCAAATTCGTAATTTAATTGACGCCATTTTATGGCTCCAGTCATAATTTCATTTTATATCAAATTATTAACTTTTAAATTATTAAATTTTAAGATAGCCTATTAACTTGAGCGTTTACAGAATACATCTTCGACTCAAATTACTTATGTTTCTATATATTATCGATATTAGATCGTTGTTGTCACCGGAAATTTAATGAAAATGGCGTACAGTACCCCTTTAACCACAGCAGAATTATATGTAAATTTTTCATGATTTAGTTGGAAATAGGGCTTGTTGCCATTCATCGGGAAGCTCTCACTGAGAGCTTTTCGATGAATGGCAACAAGCCATATTTCCGACTTAATCATGAAAAATAACCCATAATTCTGCTGTGGTTAAGGAGTCGATTATTTAGGGCATTACTGTACATCAGCAAAGCCTGGATATAGTGTGTCTGACATTTGCAGAATTAATTTATTGATGCTATCCCTCTGAGGACCTCATTCTGCAAATGTCAAACACATTATATCCAGGCTTGGAACCCCATTGGCATGTGAAGGAGATGAACATTACCTCATGAGTTTCTTGTGCCACAATGTTACGAGTGCGGCATAACGAGTGTGATAACGTTCACCTCCTTCACACGCCTGTGTGGTTTTGTGTTTGTTACTCACCAGCAGTCAGTATTCTTCGATGTCAACTGATTGTTTCAGTTTGGTTTCTATGCTTATTAAGGGGTTTCCACGCCTGAGCTATGTCAGGAGGTGGAAAGTTTAGACAGACCTACACAGAAAACTACTTAATTGTTAAGCTAGTGCACAACATGAAGGAATCTATGTTATCTGATGACCACACCAAGCATATTATATAACAATAGAAATGTAAAAAAGATGACTTTAATCCTTTCAGTGCCAGGGGCCGATCTCATCGCCCCTAATTTACGGTCTGTAAAATCGGCCTTAAAAAAATATTTTGTTTTTTTTTGTTTTTAAAAATATTATTAAAATTGTAAAAAATAATAACAAATGATGAAAAATTGTTAGGCCAATGCATTCTCTTATATATGCGAGGCGACCTATGGTCAACTCGCATATATAAGAGAATGCATTGGCACAAGGTATATGGGTTGATACAAAAATCGGACCTGGCACTCAAAGGGTTAATTATAGTTTTAGAAGGGAAATTTTGAGAAGTGTTCTCAGCAAATATACCAATTGAGTGGAAATAAATAACTGCTATAAAAAGCACATGACCTGAACCAGTAAAGGGTCGAATGGCAATTTAATTGTGTTTAATAAGCTTGATGTGGTCTTCAGGTAGTTTTGATTCCTTCTTTTTGTGTACTAGCTTAACAATTAAGTAGTTTTCTGTGTAGGTCCATCTTAACTTTTCATCTCCTAACATAGCGAGATCTAATTATTATTGCAGTACTATCAACCAAAAGATAGCAATAGGGGTGTAATTAACGACATTGCAACCTCTTATGGTACGGTGTCATATGTCCACCACAGAGGTGGTGTCTGTATTGAAACACGAAATCATAACTGTTTTGTACATGTAAAATAAAATGGTGCCTACGTGAAGGGGAGATGCACTTGTTTATGAAAATCATTTATAGGCCCGAATAATCTGGGGATTACCCCAATTTCACATGACCAGTCATCATACTGTTTCATACATATTTGTGAAAAAGGTTAGTTATTGTTCTGGACCCCATTGACTTGACAGTTTTGGGACATATGTGAATCTTTAGCTACATGTTAATGAATTGTCTCGACGCCAAGAGGGAATCGCATAATTATTTTGAGTATTTGGTATGTATGATAATCGTAAAGAATTCGAGAAGGGTCAAGTTCAACGCCGATGGAGCTGTTGATAAACAAGCCTTGAAATAGGGTGTCTGTCATTTGCAGAATGAGGTTCCCAGAGGGTGAATTTAGTGATGCTACCCCACATATCGGGCTAGCATCACCAAATTCACCCTCTGGGAACCTCATTCTGCTGAGGTGTAAGCAGAATGAGGTCCCCAGAGGGTGAATTTGGTGATGATAGCCCGCTATGCGGGGTAGCTTCACTAAATTCACCCTCTGGGGACCTCATTCTGCAAATGACAGACACACTATTTCAAGGCTTGTTGATAAACTAGGGTTGTATAAAAGTAAGTACCAAACAACAATTCCTCTGCAATCATTTAATACTCAAAATCAATTAAGAAGCTACATTAAGTCACAAATATAGCTCATGGAATATAACGGTCAATTCACATCCTTTCATCAATTTTATTGACTCGAATATAAACGGGACTTAGTATGAGAATTATGTACTTCTAGCAACAGAATACTTAATAACCCTGATGTGGCTCTCTATTTATCACACTCCCACAGCTGTTGTTCCAGTGTCACTACCATTTTTCATATATTATTAATTTGTTATCCCCACCCCTGGTAAAATGGTCCTGCTAATTTGCTATGATGTTGGTGGGATAAACCAGTGTCAATGTTATGTCATTAATTAACCCTTCCATGGCTAGAGCTTCCAGAAATTTTGCGAAAACCCTATACCAATGCATTCTGTTATATATGTGAGTTTCTCATAGGGAGCCTGGCATATATAAGAGAATAGATTGGCCTACAATATTTACCTTGACAGCTAGTGCTTTCCCTATGGGAGACACGCACATAAATAAGAGAATGCACTGGCACAGGGTCTTTAGGTGCTGCGTGTTAGGTGGTGTGTGTTGTCAGTTTGGATTTAACATTTGATCACCCTACCGGAGTGTTTCATATCACTTTAAGTAAAAGTATCATTAGATTTGATCAAGTTGTAATTTTCATAGACTGGCTTGTCTGAACAAATTGAGGAAACTCAAATACCTGTATGAAACATATATATGCATGTAGTAAAATATTTTAATAATGGAGATGTGTTGGTTATAGCAAACCAACCATAATCATAATGGCTCATTTTGTTTTGCAAACACAAGACCAGCCATTAATAAAATATTTTAAAATATACAGTAATACCCTAAATAACCGACTCCTTAAC
The DNA here is from genome assembly GCA_032622095.1 of Siphonodentalium dalli. NCBI lineage: Eukaryota > Metazoa > Mollusca > Scaphopoda > Gadilida > Siphonodentaliidae > Siphonodentalium > Siphonodentalium dalli. Next base: position 63,829,179 of record CP136069.1, read on the forward strand.
CACAGCAGAATTATGGGTAACTTTTCAGGATTTAGTCGGAAATATGGCTTGTTGCCATTCATCGGAAAGCTCTGTTAGAGCTTTCCGATGAATAGCAACAAGCCATATTTCTGACTAAATCCTGAAAAATTTCCCATAATTCTGCTGTGGTTAAGGAGTTAATTATTTAGGGTATTACTCTATATATTCTCGATTGTTTCATACATACAATGGCTTTTTCTCAAATAGCCACGAAAATGACAAGCCTAGGAAAAAATAAAGCTATTTTTTCCAAAAAGCATGATAATTTTCACCCAACCAACATCATAGCAATTCAACAGGACCCACCAAAATTAGCAGGATCACTAAACCAGGTATGATCCCCTCCAGTGTCATGTAAATGTGACACAGCTAGGGGTGCCGTAAGAAAGGACAAGGGGCCAAACTTCTATAAAAGGGCACATTTTTTTTATCAACAATGATGAAAAGACAAAAATTTTGCCATTCAAAAACAGCCTTTTTAACCATGTTTGGATAACAAGTGACACATTAATGTCTCAAAATATGGTGCCGGACATTTGCAGAATGAGGTCCCCAGAGGGTGAACTTAGTGACGCTACCCCGCACAGCGGGCTAGCATCAATGAATTCACCCTCTTGGGAACTCATTCTGTTTAGGCCTCATCTTCTCTGGAAAGTATCATTATCAAATTAACAAGGCCTAACGATATTTACTTTGACATTGTAATGCACTGGCACAGGAGCTTTAATGCTGCACCAGTGAAGCTCCTGTCATGAAAGGGCTAAGCGAGAAAATGGACAACTGTATAAATACATGCTTACAAAAATGGCGAGGAAAAATTGCACTTTCTGTAAATTTGTAGAAATATTTAATGACATAAATAACAAAACAGAAAATACATTGACATTCATTCAAATTCTGACTCATACTTTTGTTACACAATCATACAGTAATGCCCTAATTAATCGACTCCATAACCACAGCAGAATTATGGGTAAATTTTCAGGATTTAGTCGGAAATATGGCTTGTTGCCATTCATCGGAAAGCTCTACCCGAGAGCTTTCCTATGAATGGCAACAAGCCATATTTCCGACTAAATCCTGAAAAATTACCCATAATTCTGTTGTGGTTATGAGTCAATTAATTAGGGCATTAATCATACATGGTCCCCTTATAAAGCCTTACAGCTAATGTGAATGTGTCACTTGAATTGAATTGAACGATGTGTGGTAACGCCTAACAAGCAGATTAAATATTATTACGAGGTACCTTTTTGGTTTTTCGTATTTCAAGAGGCTAGGCCACCATTGTGCTGATGTAGCAACATTTATCACTTCAATAGTCACACATCATTTTTAAACTAGGAACTGAAATAGGCTGAGCATAATATACATTCACTCCTCGTTCATTCAAAACTATTTACAAAACATGAACAATATATACATCAGAATGCAGCATAATGTATACGGAGGGTAAACAATGTGGATGCCGTGCGAAATGATTAAAGCACATACAGTAAAAACTTCCACTCATAGGATGGATAAAAAGCAGGTACCAGTCTAGATGTTTCAAATTGGGAGAAATCACTTCTTTCTATACCGGTACACAGGGACCAGCCTAAGGGAGAAGAAACAATGGCTGAAATTCAATTTACACCTCAATATTTCACTTTTTAGTAATGCTCTAAATAATCGACTCCTTAACAACAGCAGAATTATGGGTAATTTTTCAGGATTTAGTCGGAAATATGGCTTCTTGCAATTCATGGCAACAAGCCATATTTCCGACTAAATCCTGAAAAGTTACCCATAATTCTGCCGTGGTTAAGGAGACAATTATTTAGAGCATTACTGTAAGTATCATGCCACACAAGAGCCCATTTATAAAACCATTATACTGAGGAAAAACACCATTATAATCAGTATTTACCCTTCCATGACTGGAGCTTCCTGAAATTTTGCGAAAACCCTGTGCCAATGCATTCTCTTATATATGTGAGTCGCCCATTGACCTTGTAAGCCAGTGCATTCTCTTATATATGCCAGGCTCCCTATGGTAGACTCGCATACACAAGAGAATGCACTGACACAGCATCTTCAATGCTGCACAAGCGCAGCTTCCGTCATGAAAGGGCTAATATACTTTAAATATGCTACAAAAATGGGGAGAATTGACACATTTTAGGGAGAAGATGTCTCCCAAGTCGACCTCTAGGCTGGTGCCTGATACAAAGTGAAAATTATCAAACTCTGTTCTCAATAAATTTGTATATGAATAAGGCCATGCACAAAAAACTTTGAAAAGTGCGCAATTTTTTATTTTACTTTATTGATTTCCCCATGGCCTGATTCAGTTTTCTAAGAGGGTATACCATTCCCGACTAACTTAAAGTACATGTAACAGAGATCCGTCTGGTTTCAAGGACATTTCATGAAAGGGAGGAGACATGGTAATATAAACAGAATATGCTCCCAGAACCCATTCCCCCCTATCTTCTGTACATCATGTAAATTTGCTTTACATAAAATTGTATAATACAAATTTTTTCTTCATATACATAAGGGTAGAAATAAATACTGTTTAAACTAAAGTGATTAAAATTCAAGGTCTTTCAAATGAGTAGGAATGAAATATGATTGCGTGTTCTACTTTATATGAAATGTGATGATTTCAATTTGTATACAATCTAATGAAGCCGAACACAGAGTGAAAATAAAATGAAAAAGTGAAAAATTGAAAAGGTGAAAGCACCAGACAGAATTTGGAAGCAAAGTTTATTTACATGCGTTGGTAAAATTGAGGATGCAACAAAACTTGTAAAAATAATATTACTTGCCCTATTATAATGGAGATTTGATTGGATGAATTACTCACGCAATAAATTATACATTGTCTGAGTTCATGGGGTGTTCTGAGTTAACTCAGCTACAGCAATGCCCTAAATAATCGACTCCTTAACCACAGCAGAATTATGGGAAACTTTTAGGATTTAGTCAGAAATATGGCTTGTTGGCATATTTCAAACTAAATCCTGAAAAGTTACCCATAATTCTGCTGTGGTTAAGGAGACGATTATTTAGGGCATTACTGTAGCTCAGCTATTGTCCAAGTTTCCTTTGACTTGAACCAGCTTTTGATATCGGTCTAGATGCTGGTTTACGTCAAAGATCCATTCCATTACTATCCTAAAGCATGTTTATATTAACCCTTCCATGACTGGAACTTCCTGACATTTTGCGAAAACCCTATGCTAATGCATTCTCTTATATATGGAAGTCTCCCATAGGGAGTCCTGTTTATATAAGAGAATACATTGGCCTAACGATATTTATCTTGACCTTGTGAGCCAATGCATTCTCTTATAAATGTGAGGCGATCCATATGGGACACTCGCAAATATAAGAGAATGCATTGGAACATGATTTTTAATGCTTCACAAGTGCTGCTCCTGTCATAAATGTTTATGCCAAGTTACCCACTCATTTTAAAATTACCTAAGCCAATGATAATATGTCGCTATATCCCAGTAACAGGTTTATTCCATAGAAGATATCATATTTGTTCTAAGTAAACTATATACAAGTTGTCAAATCAAATGTGAATTTCAAAATTAAAAAAAAACCAAAACATTTACAACATTGTCCAATTAATTAATAAGAACGTGAACTTGTCTTTTTCAAAAATAAACGTAATTACTTTTAGTTACACAGCATATCCTGTGTAATTTATCATAAAATCTACATTGGATCATTGAGTGTAAAATATCATACTTTCATATAAATATGTTGGATAAAGTCGATGACAATTCATGCAAATTAAGTCCCGCCCGAGAGCCTGGTCACAAACCATAAGGGGTGAATGGAAAATTTCTTCCACGTCAACCGGCATCTAGACCAATATCACAAGTTGAAATAAACTTGGACTAGTTCAGCTTTGGAAATTCTTTATCGACAAACAAAGATCTGGTTATGTAAATTTCGACATACCGGTATATCAGTGCATATATAGAGAAAAATTGTTCTTTCTTCACCCGATTACAACCTGTAAACTGGATGATGTTGTACGAGTTCACACTCGTGATTGCCTGAGAGTTCAATGCCATTGTGCATTCACCGAAGTCATAAACATACATTAATGTCCTAAATAATCGACTCCTTAACCACAGCAGGATTATGGGTAATTTTTCAGGATTTAGTCGGAAATAATTTTCAGTTAGTTTTTATGTTTCTTTTTCTTTTTTAGTTTTGGTTCTCTATATCGCCAAATTGGCAGACGACACAATGCATAATCGAGGTGCCCAATAGGTGCACATCACCATCTGCAAACTTAAATCTGTGTCTATAGGTCTCCCATAGCAGATGAGGTCATGAAGGAGAAATGACATCAAGTATATGTTTATCGTTGGCTAAAGTAAAATTGCGTTGAACTCTTGAGACAACCCTGAACATGACGATGATATTCTCAGGTGTTGACAAATCATGTCCATGCATAAAGTCGTTCTGAGACAGTCAGTGTAAAATATACAGTTAAATATAAGTAATAGTTTTATTTACATGCATCACAGTTAATGTCACGAACCTAATCTCCTCGTGGATTGTATGATGACCTTCGACCTGTGCAAGGTCATGAAGCCAGATAATTATTCAGAAAATCCCATGAAATGCAGTAATGCCCTAAATAATCGACTCCTTAACCACAGCAGAATTATGGGTAATTTTTCAGGATTTAGTTGGAAATATGGCTTGTTACCATTCAGCTTTCCGATGAATGGTAACAAGCCATATTTCTGAAAAATTACCCATAATTCTTCTGTGGTTAAGGAGTCGATTATTTAGGGCATTACTGTATGAGATAAAATCTTCTCCAAACCTCCAGGGTTCACACTGTCATCTGTCAAATTTGACAAATGGCAAAAATATCTCCTGTTTGGAAAATTTCTTTTTCATTTTTCTTTGCAATAGATATTAGTTTGATGTCAGTCAATGTTATATCATGCTATTGAAGCCAGGCGTGAATGGTAGCTTATACAAATCAGTGAATGGAAAAACTCAGACTTGCTCACTTCAATGCGAGACATTTTGCCCCGATTTTTTAACAAATAATGCTGTAGATTCTCAGACGCTGTGACAATATTTGGCAAATTCCGGGAGAAGTGGCAAAAAAAATAAAAAATTCAGTGGATCAAAACATTTGCTAAAATAATTTTGAGACAGTGTAAACCCTGTTAACATGCATACACCCAGGCATAAAAACATGGTGCCAGACATTTGCAGAATGAGGTCCCCAGAAGGTGAATTTAGTGACACTACCTTGCACATTGGGCTAGCATCACTAAATTCACCTTCTGGGGACCTCCTTCTGCTCAGGCCTCATCTTCTCTGGAAAGTATCTTTATTATCAATTTAATAAGTTTTTTAGTTTCTTCAGAAAGTTTCTTTTTCGTTCTTAGTTTAGTTTTTCAAATCCCCATATTGGCAGACGGCACAATGCATAATCGAGGTGCCCAATGGGTACGAATCACCATCTTCACCATCTGGGAATTTAAATCTGTGTATATGTCTCCCATAGCCGATGAGCCATGCCGAATGAGATCACCAGAGGAGTAGTTTGGTGACGTTAGCCCACTGTGTGGGGTAATGTCATTAAATTCGCCCTCTGGGGATCTCATTCTGCAAATGTCGGCACCATATTTTCAGGCTTGCATACAGTAACGCTCTAAATAATCAACTCCTTAACCACAGCAGGATTATGGGTAATTTTTCAGGATTTAATCAGAAATATGGCTTGTTGCTATTCATCGGAAAGCTCTCAGTGAGAGCTTTCCGATGAATGGCAACAAGCCATATTTCCGACTAAATCCTGAAAAATTACCCATAATTCTGCTGTGGTTAAGGAGAGTTGATTATTTAGAGCTTTACTGTATAGCATATTTTACATTCTTAGTCTCAATTCATGTTTATGACAACAGTTCGTCACTATTCACGATCCAACAAACAAATTAAGATCTTTGTATTCTCAAGGTCAACATGCCAAGACAAGGTCATTGTCATCCATTCCATATTGCCGCTCTTTCCTCAATGTACAACTATGTGTTACTGGCAAGATTTTGATTGGATCAATCGAGGTCACTTGTCGTCATCGCTGCAAACTCTGCAAAGACTTATAGAAATGTCCAAGTTCACACTGATCAAGGCATGATCCACACACTGATCTGCAGTCCACAGCGAATGACGAGAAAATAAGCAGAGGTGAAGGTCACAACCTGAGGTCACACAGTATCCTGTTTAAGTAACGGCTCTTTTGGTGTGGACATTAGTTTTGGAGAGTTCGGCTCAAGTTCCAGACTGTCAGACATATCGAAGACGAAACTCTTCGGTTCTGGCGATCCCGGTGTGGGTGTGACATCGAACAATGTGTCGTCCTCGAGTTCTGGCCGGGACTCAGCCTCATAGCCACTGTCTCCATTATGTTCACTAGAACTGTTTGTGAGAGCAACAACACTGGATGCCTTCTCTGGACTATTCTCTTCTTGAAGTTTCTGGAAAATTAAAAAAAAAGAGTTCAGATTTCATAAATTTGAGATACATGCAAGGCTGCAAATAGTGTGTCTGTCATTTGCAGAATGATGTCCCCAGAGGGTGAATTTATTGATGCTATCCCGCACAGTGGGCTAGCATCACCAAATTCACAATCAGGAGACCTCATTCTGCTTAGGCCTCAACTGCTATGGGAGACCTGGGATCAGATTGAAGTTCCCCAGTTGAAGTTGATGATGATCACCCATTAGTAATCTTGATTATGCATTTTATCTTCTGCAAGTTAGGGGATATAAACTGAAGAGAAGGGGGAAAAGTAACGAAAAACATTGTTAATTTGAGACTATAAATACTTCCCAGAACATTAGGCCTAAGCAGAATGAGGTCACCAGAGGGTGAATTTGGTAATGCTAGCCCGCTGTGCAGGATAGCGTCACTAGATTCACCTTCTGGGGACCTCACTCTGCACATTACAGTCACACTATTTGCAGACTTGGATACTCATATCCATTGGTAAAGAAGGAGTGTAAAGAGTCAAGTTGATTTTGTAAACATAGTGTTAATAATATGAGGAGGTTGCATCTCAGATTTTGGCATATACATGTACCTCCACAGTACCAAATTGAAACACGGGCAGGACGGAACCCAAATTTAAGCATTTCATGACGTGAGATGCGCTGGTGCAGCATTAAATATTCTGTGCCAGTACGTTCTCTTATATAGGCAAGTCTCCCATAGGGAGCATCGTATATATAAGAGAATGCACTGGCTTACAAGATCAAAGTAAATATTGATAGGCCAATTATATTCTCGTATATATGCGAGGCTCCCTATGGAATACTTGCATATATAAAAGAATGCATAGGCACATGGTTTTCGTTCCAGCTATGGAATGGTTAATACCGGTAATATTAGGAGGTTGGACCTCGGGCGCTGCCATGCCCACACAGTACCAAATTGAAACATGGGCAGGACAGAACCCAAATTTAAAATAAATCAAGAATAAATAATTCTAACAAAGGGCATCGCCAGGGTGTGGCAAAATATGTGCCGTGGTTTGTCCAAGATGTAGACATGAACAAAGGTCCATCTGATGTCAGGGTGCAAAGACAGAGCTCAATATCAAATTCAGCATTCAGTTACGACTTTCTAAAGTTATCATCCAGAAACGAAAATTGAGTGCAAATTCCAACAAACAGGGCTGTAACTCTGGTAAAAATTGGTATGCGGAACCCACATTAGAACATGACCTGTATTTTGTGCTGTAGACCCACATACCAAATTTCGATCTGTTCAGACTTGCTAAATTTATCATCCCCCCCGAAAAAAGCGAATGGCACGACCAACGATATGGTACGTGTTAGGACTTTATGGTTTACATGCTAAGGTAAGTCCATATAAATCATGGTGGGGAATCACGTGGTTTCAAGTTGATGAGTATCACGCATTCAAAATGGCCGAGGCGACCAGAAACGAGGAAAAGGGTAACAAATTATGATAATGATATATTACATAGCATTTTGGCAGCTGCGAGCATATGATTATGCTATACTATTTTTCAAACAAGCTGATATCTCATTTTTGTCCAAACTCACAGCTATTTGCTCTAACAATCTGACCAAAGTTGTCAGTTACACAATTAATTCTCCTACATGTGACAGATGTATGGACTTGTGTATTCCACGAACCTCTGATTGCCAACTTTGATCAGAATGTTATAGAAATCTACTGAGTATTTCCGAACAAATAAGGTATCAACTGGTATTAAAAATAAACTAGCATGTACTCGTAACAGTCAAAATTCTATGTTTTGTGTCAGTTCCTGATATATTATGTTTTTGTGCGTTTTCACATTTTGAATGCGTGGTACTCACCAACCTTGAAACGACGTGATTCCCATCGTGATAAATGAGGCATCAATTTATCACCAACATGTTTAAGTGCTAGTTTGAATATTTATATTAGCATACCACATATACAACAGATATTATCTCTATGTTTATTAGTAATTTAATATGTATATAGCTATGTGTTATGTAACTCTTCATTATTGGAGGAAAAAAAGATTATATGTAAATATATGATTAGGAAAGTCCAGAGTTAATGAACTTAAGCCCTCCATCAGGTTGTCCAGTGTGCAAGAGAAAGTATAGACATAGACTTTGTCCAAATTTTGGTGGTTTTTAGAAAGTTGTGTTTGAATGACCACAAACAACAGTTAATATGACATTGCACACAATGGCTTAAGCTCATAAACCCAAATAGCCCCTAAGCCTTATATATACCAACATTCAAAGCCCATAAACCCCTTAAGGATGGTGCAGACGGACAGACGGACGCCCCGATGAACGGAACAACATAAAAAACGGGCGTATACAAAGGGACAACACTTCATTGAAACATTGAAAGCCATTGTGATGGTAAATATCCTTACCAAAGTTCATTGAGATCCGATGAACCAAGGCTGAGTTATCTGCACGGACAAAAAGATTTCCAAATAAACAAAGAAGGAGAACTCTAGAACGCTAATGTGAACAATGTCATAGGCCCCTAATCTGAAAGAAGTAATGATGGTGAACCTCCATACCAAATGAGATATACATGAACATGTATGCCCGGATGGACAGAAAATCACCAGATGAAGAAAGAAGGATAACTCTAGAACGGAAAACATGAATGACATTTAATAGGTGCTCTTTTGAAAGTCCTTCGTTTTTTAGGTCCATCAACAGCGCTTGCCTCACGATCGTGGTTCAGTGCATGTGCTAGTACAGTAAATAATCGACTCCTTAACCAGCGCATAATTAGGGGTAATTTTTCAGGATTTAGTCGGAAATATGGCTTGTTGCCATTCATCAGAAAGCTCTCACTGAGAGCTTTCCGATGAAAGGCAACAAGCCATATTTCCGACTAAATCCTGAAAAATGACCCATAATTCTGCTGTGCTTAAGGAATCAATTATGTAGGGCATTACTGTATGCTGTGTCTCAGACAAATCATGCATTCATTGTAATCGAAACAAACAATAAAATTGAAAGAGACGTTTGTCAAAACAATCTCCTTGCGAGCACATGCATGTGTAACGTGATGAAATGGAGGCATCCTTGGATATATTTTTGTATGCCAATGTTGTGTTTTCTATTAATAGCTAGCTGGGTGTTACGACGTAATTGCGTGAGTAAAATCATTTATAAAAAATGTCGGTCCACAGTGACACATACTCAAGAGTGCATGGATGCAAATATAAATTGGTCCATTTTACCCTTCCATGACTGGAATTTCCTAAAATTTTGCAAAAACCCAGTGCCAATGCAGAGAATACATTGGCCTAACAATATTTACCATGACATTGTAAGCCAGTGCATTCTCTTATATAATATGCAAGGCTCCTTTTGAGAGACTCGCATATATAAGAGAATGCACTGGCATAGGATCTATAATGCTGCACCAGCGCAGCTCCTTTCGTGATAGTGTTAAATACTAAACAAAGTAGGCTAATTATTTTATTATAAACTCAATGCTTTAACCCTTTCATGATGGGAGTTGTGCTAGTGCAGCATTAAAGATCCTGTGCCAGTGCATTCTCTTATATATGCGAGTCTCACATATATAAGAAAATGCACTGGCTTACAAAGTCAAGGTAAATATTGTTATTCCACTGTATTTTCTTATATATGCGAAGCTCCCTTTGGGAGACTCGCATATATAAGAGAATGCATTGACGCAGAGTTTTCGCAAAATTTCAGGAAGCTCAAGAAATGGAAGGGTTAAAGATGGTCTCGATCTTCCCAGTAAGTTTAATATATATTCCAAGGTAGAGAATACTAGATTAAGATGGAGAACTCTATCTTGTTACCACCTCAATCATGGAAAATTGAAGATCAGCTAAGAGATGTAACACAAATTACATTAGAAATGAACCACTTTATTTTGCCTTTATGGACAAATAATATACCCCATCTTCAGTTTTTTCTGTATTTTATTCACAACATAGCTATTTAAAGTCTTTAAAAATTTATGCTGTTGTAATTGCGAATCGGAAGAGATAGAACATCTTTAATTGTTAACAGTCATTTCAAGATGGAATTTCATGTCTCAAACATGTTGTTTCATAACTAGTATTTAATAGACTTGCAGTTAGAAAACTAAGTCCACAAAAAACATTATTTGGTTTATTTTTAGTTGGACAAACATAGCATTGATAAAATAAATTAGTAATGTTGCCTACATAGCATGCTCAATATAGAATCTACATAATGATAACATTCTATCTACTCCATGCAAGACTATATAGGGATCTACAGTAAATACTCTAAAGCAACATTTCATGATTCTATGCACATATATCTTATGTAAGTAATATATAGATAATCAAAGATATTTTCAGCTGATCTTTTAATGTAACTTATCTCTTCCATGACTGGAGCTTGCAGAAATTTAGGAAAAAATTCTGTGCCAATGCATTCTCTTATATATACAAGTCTCCCATAGGGAGCCTCACATATATAAGAGAATACATTGACCTAACAGTATTTACCCTGAACTTGTAAGGCAGTGCATTATCTTATATATGCGAGGCTTCCTATGGGAGACTCGCAAATGTAAGATAATGCTTGGCACAGGATCTTTAATGCTGCACCAGCGCAGCTCCCATCATGAAATGGCTAGTATACATGCTGAAGTGGGTCCGTACTCAGTAGGAACATATATAGCACAGTCACATTTTATGACCATTAAGGACGTATAGCAGCCAAGAGGTTAACAGAAGGTATATGATGGCTATCACCACAACTATGTTCTGGATTCATTTTATTGGAGTTTACCATCCTTTCAGCCACTAGGACATACTTAGGGTCCTGTGAATTGGAGATTTTGATCGAATCGAATTCAGGAAATCGAATCGAATATTGAACCGAATATCGATTCGAATCATATCTGTATGTTGTATTCTCAATTGGGAATGTTTTTTCAACGATTAGACGATTTGTGAAACGTTCCATGAACTACATGCACGAAGTTCCATCATAACTTATGTGACGATGAACCGTCATTTGCATTGCAATACTATTAACTTCAATTGATAATTGATTAAAACATTCATGCGGCCATCACGACGATTAATATATAACCACTAAACGGATTATTGGAACTAAAATCACACAAAATTTGTACAGATTGCATGTGCATGCAAAATTGCAAATCAACTTTCGGAATCACCCGTTGTTATAAACTTGAAGATGCAACAACAGTCACAGTGTAGCCTGTTTATGTAGTGCTGGATGCTTCTTGGACAGATGATTCCATAGGTGGGTCATTGTCCCAGATGCTTGCGATTTATACACCATGTTGCATTCATCACATGTGTAAGCCTGCAGCTTTATCATGTTTAAAATAAACATGAATAACGGATGACGTTTTGTCATGTGTCAAAGAACGCTCCGAAATTGAAAGTAAACTTGAAAAGAAAACACTGCCAAAATGCAGTTTTCGATGCCCGGAACACGTGTTGTTTAAATTCTGAGGTATATTACATAACGCGGAATCTGAGACGGATAGACCGCGGATAACGCTAGCGGTTGATCAGTCTCATAGCTATTATAATTTACGCGCATCGTCGGTCCATCGGCGATCTCCGAGCTTTTGGCTACCATGTTCAAAGATAGAAATCAGACGTATTTAGTTGTCCTATAGTGGTTAATTGCTGTCTATACTTACATTTAATATATATAATTGCGATGTACAATGAGAATTATAAGGTACATCATTTCTGTAATTAAATGGCACAAAACAGCTAAGATCGACATGTGTACCTGCCAGTAAACAGCCTACTTTTCCATCAGTGTATATTCAAAATTTCGAGTTGACTTTCGAATCGAATCTAGAATATTCGCAGGACCCTAGACATACCGTATTAACATTTACAGTAATGCCCTAAATAATCGACTCCTTAACCACAGCAGAATTATTGGTAATTTTTCAGGATTTAGTCGGAAATATGGCTTGTTGCCATTCATCGGAAAGCTCTCAGTGGCAACAAGCCATATTTCCGACTAAATCCTGAAAAGTTATCCATAATTCTGCTGTGGTTAAGGAGTTGATTACTTAGGGCATTACTGTACAATTATTTTCTCTCATCAGGCACCTGAGTGCAATGAGAACCAATGCTCACAATTTAGCCATAGAAAAGGACATAAACATAAACGCCCAAAACCAACATTATCTCAAAACACTTACGCTCTCTGTCTTCAATTAGTTATGACAGACACCATTGATTTATGGTTTGTTTCAATAAATCTTATCTTATCTTATGGTAGGACGATAGCTGTATGAAAAGCATAAAACATTCTTATCATGTACCTGTAAATGCATTGAGTAATGTATGAGGTCTGTATGAGTTGTATATGATGGGAAGGGGACTGTCGTTACCTGTTAATGCATTGACTAATAAACGAGGATCTGTTTGTGATGTACAACATGAAACAACATGATTCAAATCACAATAAAATATAACAAGAATAACAAGTCACTGCAAAAAAGATAAAATCTATTTTAATAGAGAACTAACAAAAGATGAACAGTCGTAGAAGTTTACACTTCAATCGTAAAGATGAAAAGAGAGACATTTCCAGCACGGAAGTTCCACAACAAAGGGGAAAGGTTAGTGCAGATATAATTAACGTGAAGTGACTATGACTCAATTTTTTTGAAATGTGTACCTTTGAAATATTTATTAGATTGTGACAATCTGTATTATATTAACACATAACAGGTCACTAAGAGTCAGTGCGACTCGTTCCTGAATAAAGATGACAATGATGATGATGTATAACGTTTCAGCTCGTTACCTGTAAATGCATTGAGTAATCTACGAGTTCTTCACACTCCTCTCCTTCGTCGATGAACCTCCGATTAGTTAATACGAGCTCGGGGTGGAATATACTGTTATATCCTCGCTGATCGAGTAAATCATGACGCATCTGCAACAAGCAAGACTCAAAATCTGTCCAAATCTCCGAAGGATAAAACGAACAACAAATGTCAGGAAGTGGTTAACGAGAGTCTACACCGGAGAAAGAAAATGTCAAAGAACTGTGTGGTGCACCAGAATCCTAGGTTAGGCCAATATAAATAAATTATTAGATTTACATCCAACTTTTTCATAAAAATGGGGTGGGAGAGCTAATTTTATTTTTTATATTTTATTTCTCCTAACATGAATGGTCGTGGACAGTTCTAGATATTGAAGCAGTATCTTATCTTATATAATAAAAGGTGATTTATATTGTCCAGTTTGATCAAAATAGACTGATTAAAGGCACTCAATCCGATTCGATGGTCCCAGATCAGATTCCAACAACAAGAAAAGTTTTTGAAATTCTGCTTCAGTTAGCAGAATCGATTAATTGTCAAAAAATAATGCTAACCAGTCAACTATAGTATAAAATTGCCCAAAATGTGTTATTTATAAACATTTTGTTCAACGAAATATTGCTGGATTTTCAAATATATCTTAACACCCAAAGCAATTTGATTTTAGAGTTATCCATCTTCATCGGCAATATAAGTCTAGCAATTTTTTAATATTGGCCTTAGTTCATATGATGATGGCACAAACAGAAGTTAGAAGGTTAAACCAGAACTCTATGACAGGTATTACGACATAAGAACTGCGAAGAAACTGTGAGTAACACCAAAATCCTGAGTTAGTGTAGATAAAGTTGATAAATTAAAGGGTTAAAAAGAGCTCAAACCATACTTCTATAATAGATGGAGCTACCAAAGAACTATAAATAACACCAGAAACCTAGGTTAGTTAAACAGAAGTTAGACAAACAGAAACTAAAATCCCTATTTGTGAATAGATGTAGATTAACAGAGTATATAGTGTAATAGATGTTTTGATTAACTATTTTGGCACTATTGATATTAGTGGGTAAATAACAATTTGCTTATTTTTTTTACTATCTTAAATTTGTTTTATTCGGAGTCTACCTCCATTTAAATTGTTAATTCCATTCAGGAACCTTGATTGGTTAATAAATTGTATTCTAATTTGTTAAGACCAGCAACCTACACAACAGAACAGAGAGAACATTGAAACAGTCTTGTATGATATACAAATGTATGTTGGTTAGACAGGTTAGTTGTTTACTGGAAGTGCAGAAACCTGAAATTGTTAGTTGATGAAGACCAATGGTGACATATGATGTGATGGAAGGATCTCAATCAAAGCAAATAAACATGGGAATCAACTAGGAATAGTGAGATGAAATTATTTTTGTCATTTTATTGTAACTAGACCCGATAGTTACAATTACCCTCCCTTTGTGTATATCACACATCCAAGCTTATCCAGATTAGAACCAGCTTTGCTGTCACCAGATGGCTTATGTTGGCCTAATATGTCCTGAAAGTTACCATGTGAGCCCCAACATCCCTCTATAGTGATTCATGTTTCAGCTATTGAATGAATGCAATGTCACATTGTCTTGAGACATAGCGACATTGCCAACTTCTATACAGTGTACACAGCGAAGGTGGCATATCCCATATGTAGTAATTCCCTTTACCCAACAAACCGGCCAAAACCGGCCAAATAAAGCTTCAACAGCCTAAAATATCTTCAGTCTGTCTCAATAGAACCATACAAATATGGATATCATTGGAACCGGCTCCTTGACTACATTGTGATGGTTACAGTTATGCCCTGTGCCAATGCATTCTCTTATATATGCGAGTCGACCATAGGTCGCCTCGCATATATAAGAGAATGCATTGGCCTAAAAAATATCTTTTTTTAACACTTTTTACCATTTTTTCTTACATTCTTTAACAATTTTATAATTTTTAATGTGTTAAGCCAATGCATTCTCTTATATATGCGAGGCGACCTATGGTCGACTCGCATATATATGAGAATGCATTGGCACAGGGCCCTTCTGTTGGGTAAAGGGTTAATTAAAAACTAGAGTAATCAAACATGCTAAAATTAAACACTGATTGCAGATTCTCTTATGATATGGATGTATATTTGGTTAATCTTAAATAGATTGTGTGGCTGTGAAACATAGATTATGAAAATGAGGATTCAGAAAGACGTTTGTGCAATTGATTAAAATGTTAATTATAAACAATTAATATAGGAGGAGAGTGGAGACTTAACCCCATGGAACGTGTAAGTGAGAGTATATGGGGTTGAAACTTAACTACAGTAATGCCCTAAATAATCAACTCCTTAAACACACCTGAATTATTGGTAACTTTTCAGGATTTAGTTGGAAATATGGCTTGTTGCCATTCATCGGAAAGCTCTCGGTAACTTTTCAGGATTTAGTCGGAAATATGGCTTGTTGCCATTCATCGGAAAGCTCTCAGTGAGAGCTTTCCGATGAATGGCAACAAGCCATATTTCCGACTAAATCCTGAAAAGTTATCTTGCATGTACATTGATAGATATATATATGCGCACTATCCTAGAACGAATCCAGTGACTCGTTAAAAGTTCATACACTTATATAATATATAAATATAAATATGGCTTGTTGCCATTCATCGGAAAGCTCTCACTGAGAGCTTTCCAATGAATGGCAACAAGCCATATTTCCGACTAAATCCTGAAAAGTTACCCATAATTCTGCTGTAGTTAAGGAGTTGATTATATAGGGCATTACTGTATCTTTAGACACAACAACATGCTTATAACCATGTCACTCCTGAATGGATTATCTCATTCAATTCAAAAAGTATCCAGCACAGCAAGGGGTACAGTTTGAACTCAAATAAAGCTTACAATTTGAAGGCATGATTCCTGACTGCACTTATGACCTATACTGTCCAAACAAAAAAGGGATTATCCTGGGTACTTTAAGCAATTGGGAAAAAATTATACAGTAGCGGGGTAAATTGGGAAATTTTCAAATAGAAATAATTTGTAAAGGCTTTGTACCGACTGCCCAATGATCTAATCGGTTTAAGTTTGCCACATTCTAGTGTGGCAGGTACTGGGGTCTGTGTATCATTTCTGTTCGACTACTAGCAAGCTACTCATTATCATTAATGGCTAAGCCATTGATAAACATATAAACAAATAATGTGTTTTCGTATACACAAAATTAACACATGTCTTATTGACTTTGAGCATATAGAGTTATCCTTCTTCCATAGCGATTTTCAAATACACTGTCCGTGATTCAACTGATGATTGACATAAAGTCAAGTTGGGAGAATGAGATTGGGAATTTTCAGACTGTAAATTGGGAAAAATAAATTCTATTTTGCATTGGAATGGGCCGAATATCGGCACCTCGTGCTACCCAGGGTTATACAGGGTTATCCCTGAAAAAGGACATTAATTTTCAACATTTGAAGCAGATGAGGTAATTAACAATATTTCCGTCTTCACAAGAATGTCAATTTCTAACAGCTCGACATTTTAAACATTTGATACCACTGATTAGCTTATATAGTAAACTCGACATCTTCGTTGAACTATATCAGTGCTGTCAGATTTCAAAGGAAGACAATTCATGAGTCAAAATTAGGCGACATATTTCTGAGTTGAAAAATATTTTTGAAACCTAAATTAACCATTTCATGATGTCAGCTGTACTGGAGCAGCATTGAGATCCTGTGCCAGTGCATTCTCTTATATATGCGTGTCTTCAATAGGGAGCCTCGCATATATAAGAGAATGCACTGGCTTACAAGACTCATATATATACATATATATATATAAGAGAATGCATTGGCACAGGATTTTCGCAAAGAAGCTCCCATCATGGAAGGGTTAAATAGACAGTTAGATGAATCTCGATGAGTTAGTTATTGAAACTGTTGCTAAGACCATTATTGTTGATACATGTATATGGCATCTCAAAACCAGGGACCAGCCTAGGGGGCGACGTGGGCGAAATAGTCGCCCTGTGTGGCCGCAAGTCGCCTTGAAATTACGTCAGGGAGAAGTGGATGTCTCCCTAAAAAAAAAAAAAAAAAAAAAAAAAAAATATATATATTTTTTAGTTAAATTTTTAATCTCCCTGAAGAATTGGTGACTGGATGATCTACTGCTCAGCTTAACACTTCCAGTTTATCCTCACCCATGTAGAAAATCTATTGTGGACAATAATAACAGCTAAAACAATCAGTTCTAATGAATAGTTACTAGCGACAAATAGTCAAACTAACGCTCCACTTCTCCCTGGTAAGCCCCCACTTCTCCTTATTTTTCCCAAGAGGGGAGAAGTCACTTCTCCCTATATTTTGACCCTAGGCTGGTCCCTGCTCAAAACCACCTTGATAAAAAATAAAAATAAAATGACATTTTCTACCCCGTGCTGTACTGCGTCGCTGTTAAGAGTTTGTTAGTTACCTGGAAGCTACATGTAGTAGATATAGAGCTGTTATTTAAAGACAATTCAGGCAGATCATCTAGTGGGCGTGATGAAATGGATTGTCGTGGATGAGGATGGAACGTTATGAAATCCTATGTTAGCATGCGGAAGAGAACAAAAAGCAATGCATTAATATTAGTAAAACATCAAAATGCATTTATATTAGTAAAACTAAACACAAAAAATTCATAAATATTAGTGAAAACATCAATATCAATTTGAAGTAGCAAAAACATGAATGAGAGAATGAACAATAATTTCTTAAAGATAAAATAATATCAATATCAAATTAACCCTTCCATGACTGGAGCTTCCTGAATTTTTGGGCGAAAACCCTGTGCCAATGAATTCTCTTATATACGCAAGTCTCTCATAGCGAGCCTCAAATGGGAGACTCACATATATAAGAGATTTCACTGGCACAGGGTCTTTAATGCTGCATCAGCGCAGCTCCCACCTCATGAAAAGGTTAACACATTCATAATTTTCAAGCTTGAAATTAAACCTAGTAAGGCAAAGCGAAGTAAATTTCCCGTTTCTCAGTCCTGAGTGCATGGTCCAGAAACTACATGCGTGTGGTCCCGATCAATATATCAACTAACTTTTTACGAACATCTGGTGGTGAAATAATTGTGACGGGCAACTGATATTAGGTCCGGAGCTAGCCGATGTGGAGGTTGAATGCTTCATTGACATGTGCCACAGAAAGAAACAAGAAAATGTAAATACGCTCAAACGGGAAACTGACTTTGCCAGGCCTAATTTTGCATTTATTTCTTAACCTTTTCATGACTGGAGCTTCCTGAAATTTTGCGAACCCCCTGTGCCAATGCATTCTCTTATATATGTCAGTCTCCCATAGGGAGCCTCGAATATATAAGAGAATACATTGGCCTAACAATATTTACCTTGATCTTGTAAGCCAGTGCATTCTCTTATATATGGGAGACTCACATAATTAAGAGAATGCACTGGCACAGGATCTTTGATGCTGCACCAGCGCATAACTCCTGTCATGAAAAGGTTAAATCTGCTAACAATGAGTAGTCCAAAAAGAAACTCAAATATAATAAATATCAAATTTTTTCAAGATCTGAGTTGAGCTACTGCTTCTGTGCACCACTGCTTAAGACTGAGAATATGGTGCCAGACATTTCCAGAATGAGGTCCCCAAAGGGTGAATTTAGTGACACTACCCCGCATAGTAGGCTAGCATCACCAAATTCATCCTCTGGGAACCTCATTCTGCATAGCCTCATCTGCTATGGGAGACCTCAACTCATATAAGTTCCCAGATGGTGATCTGCACCAATTGAGCACCTACATTAATGCATTGTGTCCTCTACAAATTTTGGGATACAGAGGAACTAAACTAAAAAGAAAAAGATACTTTCTAAAGAAGTTTCTAAGAAACTAAAAAAAACTTGTTAATTTGATAATACAGATACTTTACAGAGAAGATGAGGCCTTAAAGTAGAATGAAGTTGCCAGATAGTAAATTTAGTGATGGTAGCCCGCACAGCAGGCTAGCATCACTAAATTCACCCTCTGGTGACCTCATTCTGCAAATGTCCAGCACCATAATTTCAGGCCTGACCACTGCTTATGACTGAGATTTGTTATCTTTATAAAGTAATGCCCGAAGTATATGTCCCTTTAACAACAGCATAATTATGGGAAATTTTTGAGGATTTAGTCGGATATATGGCTTGCTCTCATTCATCGGAAAGGCATATTTCCAACTAAATCCTGAAAAATTTCCCATAATTATGCTGTGGTTTAGGGGTCAGTTAATTGGGACATTACTGTATAACTACAACATGTCTCGGTTCTACCCAACATGCAAAGAAACATTCACTACGGTATATACAAACAGTTAAATGTCATTATGATGCAATATGTTTCAAAAGTCTTCCAGCATAGATTTGCTTAGAAAAATACTCAGGCATATCACAAAACATAACCCAGTTGTTTTCAACCTTTCATGACTTGAGAAATTTAGCGAAAACCCTTTGCCAATGCCTTCTCTTATATATATGTGATTCTCCCATAGGGAGCCTAGAATATATAAGAGAATTCATTGACTGAATATTATTTACATTGACCTTGTTAGCCAGTGCATTCTCTTATATATACGAGGCTCTCCATGGGAGATTCACATATATAAAAGAATGTACTGGCACATGATCTTTAATGCTGCACCAGAGCAGCTCCCATCATGAAAGGGTTAAACAAGAGATGGACTTCGTCCAGTGCATATATACCCCTCATGTGGTATACCACCTAGTGTGGGCATACCTATAACCCAAGACTGGGATACTCAGGCAGACTAACCAAAAAAACTACATTTTCAGATAAACAAATATGAATAACTCTAGAACGAAAAAACCTGAACAAAAACAAATGAACATTCTGTTGAATGTCCTCATAGTACTGAACATCCATAATAAATTTCATTGAGATCCGAACACTACTGTTCAAAATATTTCCTGAACAGACATCGGACGGACAGATGCACAACAGTATAGCCCCCTTTTTTTTTTTTCAAAAATGGGGTATAATTAAATATCTATAGACTATAAGAAAAATATACATTAAAACAGGAAAAAACAATTGAACAATTACTACTGTTAATTTGAGAGAGAAAACATCGTAGTCACTAAGCATAATACATTTCAAAATAATCACATCTATTCGACCATATACTATGAGAAAAGTTGTAAATTATAAACCATGAAGTGTTCGATTTTCAGAAAATGATGCATATGATTTACATCACTGAATACATAATTCCCTTGCGATATAATGTTCATCTGTTATAACGATAAAGATAAAAGTTATGTGAATGACACTGATACCAGTAATACCAGTAACCTAGCCTTTAACACACAAACTCTGAAATGGACGATACGATTCAGTTCTAAAAGTATATGTTGGAATCAAGCCTTGAAATATGAGTAGGAAATGTTCAGATAGTAAGTTCAAGCCGTTTGTTGAACTTTTTATCTGAACATTTCCCCACCACAAAATATAAATCCATCAAAACTTGTATTATCTTTTCATCTGTCTGTTGTCTGCTCAATTTTCCTCAACACTGCCCCCAAATGAATAATAGACCATTCCATTTTATACTTTTATAATGAATGAATGGGTTAATCATAATCAGGATCAAGTCTGAGTTCAGTGTGCCTGTTATTTGCAGAATGAGGTCCCCAGAGGGTGAATTTAGTGACGCTATCCTGCAAAGAGAGCTAGCATCACCAAATTCACCCTCTTGGGACCTCATTCTGCATGGCCTCATCTGCTATGGGAGACAAACTCAAATTGAAATTCCCAAATGGTGAATATTGTGATGTACATCCATTGGGAACCTTGATTATGCAATGTCGTCTACCAATTTGGGGATATAGAGAATGTAAACTAAAAAAAAAATAGAATATATGTTTCTAAAGAAATTTTATAATAGAGAAACTTTCCAGAGAAAATAAGGCCTTAGCAGAATGAGGTCCCCAGAGTGTGAAATTAGTGATGCTAGCCCACTAAGCGGGATAGCATCACTAAATTCACCCTCTGTTTGCAAATGACAGACATGCTGTAATCAGGCTTGATCAGGATGGGTACTTCTACTGCGGATAAAGCAACTATCAATGCTGAGGCAGAGTCTGAGGTGGAGCATGTTACATGCATTCTGCTTACTATTTCTGCTGTGATATTTCGGGAAATGCATGTTATACAAATGATTCTTAAACCTTTCATGACGGGAGTTGTGCTGGTGCAGCATTAAATATCCTATGCCAGTGCATTCTCTTATATATGCCAGTCTCCCATAAGAAAATGCCCTGGTTTACAAGGTCAAGGTAAATATTGTCAGGCCAATGCATTCTCTCATATATGAGAGGCTCCCTATGGGAGACTCACATATATAAGTGAATGCATTGGCACAGGGTTTTCGCAAAATTTCAGGAAGCTCCAGTCATGGAAGGGTTAAAGCAGGTATTTTTCTCTTTTTTTTTAAAGCCAGATAAACAAAATAGTTTGTCATATTAACAGGGTCCGTCCTGGCCGAAATTAACTTTTCCCCATGTTTTGGCAAATGAAAATATTTTTGCCATATGCGGCTAGAAGTTGCCAAATTCTATCAGTTTCTGCAACACTGAGTCTTCTATTTCAACTATATCTATTTGAATGACATTTGATCTAAAATCAGTTAATTATTAATAATTCTCGCCTCACAAGTGTGGTTATTCAATAAAACAACAAACCGAGTATCGAACAATAAACTTTTATAAGGGTTGGTTCATCAAGGAGGATTAGCTACGTAAATTCCACCACCATACATACTAGTAATCCCTCCCCCATCGATATTAACCCTTTACCCAACAGAACGGCCCTGTGCCAATGCATTCTCTTATATATGCGAGTCGACCATAGGTCGCCTCGCATATATAAGAGAATGCATTGGCTTAACACATTAAAAATTATAAAATTGTTAAAGAATGTAAGAAAAAATGGTAAAAAGTGTTAAAAAAATATTTTTTTTAGGCCAATGCATTCTCTTATATATGCGAGGCGACCTATGGTCGACTCGCATATATAAGAGAATGCATTGGCACAGGGCATAGCTGTAACCATCACAATGTGGTCAATGAGCCGGTTCCAATGATATCCATATTTGTATGGTTTTATTGAGACAGACCCAAGATAATTTAGGCTGTTGCAGCTTTATTTGGCCGTTTTTGGCCGGTTTGTTGGGTAAAGGGTTAAGGCTATCAGACAAACAGCATCTTTCGAGAGATGTTCATTTTTCCTATCCTTATTATACAGGGGTCGTTTTAATTTATAAAATTTGTATAGCATTTTGCAGCACTGAGTAGATTTTGTATAGCATTCCCTAAGAGGTGCAAATATTTTGGGGATGAGGCATTATTCCATGAGAAACGATCTATTCTGTTTATCTGACTTTAAATTCTAGCACTATTGAGCGATATTCACTGGATTGTATTTTGATTTATTGATGACACTTGGAATGATTACTTACATATGAAAGTTTCTCTCTGTCGCTCATGTTGTTCCAAATATGGTCTCCGCCCCCGGGATCGGGTATACCGAGTCCCGATAGCGAACTTTTCGGAGATTTATCAGGCACTTCTTCAGGACTATCCTCTACAGGCTCTGTAAGGCCCAAGATTGAAAGAAAAGAATGTGGTTAGGGTTACATGTTGAAACAAAAGCATCGCTAGGGCGTGGCAAAATAAGCACTTTAGCCATTTCTAATTGTACTACCGCAAAAATACAATAACAATTTGAGCTCACAAAAAATATCTAATATACCCCTAATTTCAATGCCAAAATGCAATCAAATTCTAAGTCAAAAAAGGGCCGTAACTCATGTGAAAATAATTGGACAGAACCCATATTCGACTTGACCTGTAACTTTAGCTGGGAAACTCACATGCCAGCTTTGGTTCAGATGAAATAAACCAAAAAGGAGTTATCGATCGGAAACCGAAATGTTATGAAATCAATCAAATTCTGAGTTGAAAAAGGACCGTAACTCATGTAAAACTTATTGTACAGAACTCATATTCGAACTTGGCCTGAATCTTTAGCTGGAAAATACACATTTAGTTCAGATCAAATAATCCCAACTGGAGTTATCAGTCGGAAACCAAAAATGTTAATGGACAGATTCCCTGACGGAAGATCGATTACATAATACAACCTTTTTTTTAAAAGGGAAAATAAAACATGAGGGTCGTTAGATTGGGTTTAATCAGCCATGTATTTATGTATTTAATACTTTTATTGGCCCGTCTATAATTCTCTACAATAAACACATATAATAAATAGGATTATAATTTAGCAACGGAAGCCTAACTGTCCTAGTAAAGTGTAGGTCGGTAAAAATTGTCGTAAGTTGCTTGTTAAGAATGAGGTATTTGGTGAACCAATAATTTTTGTATTGAAATATTGTGCAACTGATTTTACTTGTGTTAAGCTCTTCAGGTGAATTTTCATATATATTAAATACTCAAAATGCATCTTGAAATCTCACCTAATGTCGATAGCTGAGCTACTATTATCTTTGAAATAGTTTTTACATTCGGGTGGAATTTCTAACTCCTTGCCAGACGTAAATTATTGGCAAGCAGCAGCGCGATCGCATCCTAGTAAGCACTCACCTCTGTTGGCCTTCTGTCTACGTTCCAGCTCCTCGATCACTTCGGAAATCGATGAAGCAGGTCGCTGTTTTTTTCTGTTATAAATAACAGGACCATTATAATTCTGTTCATCATCTATCAGAGGCTGTAAATAAACATGGATTTTTGTTGGAATATGGTTGTATTATCAGGGCAGGAAACAGGTTTGAGAATATCGTCATGTGAGAACCAGAATGTCCCAGCTCCACTGCAGTCGAGAATATGGTACTGGACATTTGCAGAATGAGGTTCGCAGAGGGTGAAATTAGTGACACTACCCTACATAGTGGGCTAGTGTCACCTAATTCATCCTCTGGGGACCTTATTCTGCATGGCCTCATCTATTATGGGAGACATAGACTCAGATTTAACCTTTTCATGACTAGAAAGCATTGGAACAAGGTTTTCGCAAAATTTCAGGAAGCTCCAGTCATGAAAGGGTTCAGTTCCAAGATGGCAGATATGCAATGTGTCATTTGCCAATTTGGGGAGAAAGAGAAACTAACTAAAAAAGAAGTTTCTCAAAAAACTTTTTAATTTGACAATAAAGATACTTTTCAAAGAAGATGAGGCCTAAGCAGAATGAGGTCCCCAGAGGGTGAATATTGTGACGCTAGCCAGCTGTGCTTGATAAAATATTTGTGTATATGTGATCATGATTTTTTTTTATGTTGAAGATTTAATAAATTGAAAAATTGTTATAAAATGATTTCATTACCAAAATAATAGTGGCACTGATTTATTTTGGAACCCTATTTTTCAATCATGTCCACAATATCTGATTGTGAGTCCATTGAACAGAGATATCAACATTTATCTATAAAAGGTAAATTCAGGATGTGTCAGAGCGGTTCATGAGGGTCCATGTTATAAACACCAGGAGGTATATGAGCCAATTTTACTGTTACGAGGGTCCATGTTATATAAACACTGAAAAGTATGAGCCAATTTTACTGTTACGAGAGCCCATGTTATAAACAACCTAAAGTATATGAGCCAATTTCACTGTTACGAGGGTCCATGTTATAAACACCTAAAAGTATGAGCCAAATTTACTGTTACGAGGATCCATGTTATAAAAAACCTAATGTATATGAGCCAATTTTACTGTTACGAGGGTCCATGTTATAAACACCTAAAAGTATGAGCCAAATTTACTGTTACGAGGATCCATGTTATAAACACCCTAAAGTATGAGCCAATCTTACTTTTCAATATTTCCTGTAAGTGTCATATATTGATATCAAGGGTTTTACATAACAAAACCTACCTTATATAATGATGTGTGGTTAGTTCCCACAAATAAGGTCTGGTATGTATGACAAAATATTCAATTGACGCTGATATATCAAATTTAACCACTAATGCATACGAGTATGTAGAATGAAGTGAGAAATTGTTGCCAGAGGGAATGAAAATTGAAGCCAAAACCACAACAGCGTAGTAAATTATACCCTGCATTTTGTAATAAATTACAACTTTTTTACACATAAAATTTCCAATATGCAATTTAGGCCATAAGCCAATAAACATGTCAGATTTTAAGATGAATTAACATATATTTTGGTGAGTGATCATTACCTATCAAATAAAACAGATCAGTGCACATGTGGGCTGAGAGTGTGGATTATGATGTCGTAAAATTTCAAATGATCTGTCATATTGGCAAATGACATATACTGATAGCATGTTACTATGTCACTAGTACCTCAGTTAACCCTTTCTAATCTAAATACAGTAATGCTCTAAATAATCGACTCCTTAACAATAGCAGAATTATGGGTAACTTTTCAGGATTTAGTCGGAAATATGGCTTGTTGCCATTCATCGGAAAGCTCTCACAAGCCGACTAAATCCTGAAAAGTTACCCATAATTCTCAGTGAAAGCTTTCCGATGAATGGCAACAAGCCATATTTCCGACTAAATCCTGAAAAGTTACCCATAATTCTCAGTGAGAGCTTTCCGATGAATGGCAACAAGCCATATTTCCGACAAAATTTTGAAAAGTTACCCATAATTCTGCTGTGGTTAAGGAGTCGATTATTTAGAGCACTACTGTATTATATGACGAGTAGTTATCCCATAGGAACATTTCCCACCAAAGAATATGTATACTTCTGTAGTTGTATTATATGTTTTTCTGTCTTTTGTCTGGTTTTGCATCCTGAACACCCCTTCAAATTAATAATAGACAATTCCAATATGTAATTTTATAACTGGTTGGGAGAGTCCATTTAGTAAAGAAAGGATTATTGATAATGAAAGTAAGAATAAATTTGTTTCAAATTGTTTCATGTTCTTTTTGGTAATAATGGTTAAAGATGCATAATCTGAATTAACGCTTCCAAATTACTATTTCTTTGACTTGGGGGGTAAAAAATATTTTATTCGAGTCGAGGAACCCACCCATCGAAGCACAGTGATCAGATATCAATTTTTGAATTTTTTTTTTATTACAGTGAAAACTGCAATTTACGACCACTGCCGTGACCGACCAACTGTCTTTTCCGACCAAATTCCTTTTGTACGGACACTTTTCGCTATATAAACGACCTGCCGTGAGCGACCTCCTGTCTTACGCGACCACCGGTCGGTATATCGCGGCAAAAACATAAATATTTACTTGTTATGAACGACCAATTCCATCGAAAAAATATATAATTTGTGCACGAAAAAGTGAAACTTTAAATGCACAAACTTATGTACTTTTATTCCCCGTTCTGAACCCCCGAGTCTGTCAGTGTTTGATGCGCGTGAGGGTATTAGTTTCACATGTCAATTAAGGTTACCGGATATTTAAAGAGGTGAGAATTGCTCGCTGGTGATTAAGAATGTATGAATAGAAGACACTTGAGGGTCATTTGGTAGATAAAAGGGTTTATGTAAGCAGTTAATTGTGGAGTCACTTTGGCCTCGAGAATGGATTCATGTTTACACTTCGCAGACGCACGTCTGGAATTGTATTGTTTTACTTATAATCTACGGAAAGCTTAAAATCACCTCGGCTTGTATTACGTGGGCTTCTTCTACCTATATAGGTTCATAGACCGCAATGTCACAGTTATATTTCCAAATCTTTCTCGTGCACTTCAATTACTTATAATTAAAAAATGCATCGTGTTGGCACTCCTTCCAAAAAGCGTAAGATTCTTAATTTAGAGGAGCGTATGAAAGTTTTAGATCGTTCGGAACATGGTGACAGTGCTCGCAAAATCGCGTTGGACTTTAGTGTTGGGAAGACGCAAATTCAATCTATCGTTAAGGAAAAGGATATGATCAAACGTGAGTGGGAGAACGGCCATCAATCTAAGAGGAAGTATATAAAAGCCCGCAGGACAACATACGGCGACCTCAATGAACGAATGTGGACGTGCCAACACCACATCGAAATTACAACCCTGTGATGCCGGAATCATTCAGGCTACGAAACTACAATATAGATCAGCCATGTTGAGTCACATTTTGTGCAAAATCGACGAATTCGACACCGTCACGGAGATTTCAAAATCGATTGACATTTTGAAAGCAATAATGTGGATAAAACACGCTTGGGATGGTGTACGAGAATCAACAATTCAGAAATGTTACCAGAAGTGTGGATTCAATACAACCGAAATTGACGAAGATCCCATTGTGGAACCGACAGTTTCACCCAACGAGAAATTCAAACGTGTTCTGGACGGAGTAACAATGGAAGAGTATGTCGACATGGACAAAGATTTGCAACAGTGAGATGATTCCGAGGATCTGAATTGGGAAGAAAACATTCTATTCGGCCGAAATGATGTGACTGCAGGTAAAGACAGTGATGATGAGGAGTGTTCGTCAAGTGTGGATGATACACCAGCGAGTAGTGATGAAAGTGTTCTGAGTCATGGTGACTTTCGTCAAATGTTAGAGCAGATGAAATCGTACACTCTGTACCATGGCTGGGGAGACGTTTTTAACTGCGTTATGTCCACTGAGACAGCCGTAGAAGAAAGACAATTGTCAGTGAAACCTGCAGCTCAACCAAAGTTAGACAAGTTCTTTCTTGACAAGCAATAACATTGTGGCAAAATTATTAATGTGTGTGAATAGCTGACCAGTTTAATTGTGTTTATAATCAAAGGGGAAATACTCTATTTTTTAATGAATCTAATTCCCCCCCTGTTGTGTTCCCCAATCAGTTTGTTAGGGATTCATATTTATTAAACAAAAGATACAACAAAATGTTACATTAAATTAACTTGTTTCAATGCTCAATTAGTGATTTTAGTTCCAAAGTTTCTTCCTTCTGACGAAGTTTTGTCACGTGCCCGACGAGTTATCTGGTCAGTTGTTCTATCGTATTATTTTATTTAACATGCATATACCTGTATAATACTCTGTTTTTGTTATTATTGTTGATATTAAGTATATTCAAGATTAAACATAAGTATAACACATATAATCTCCATTATTTTCAACCAGTGGGTATCACTCATGATATAAAAAAAAAATACAACCATAGACACATCCTACACTGATACATAAATAGGTCAAACCCGTCGTCGTCGACCACTTGTCATGAACGACCATTTATCCTTGGCAAAATGGGTGGTCTCTCATAACAGGTTTCACTGTATTATTTCTCGAAATGAATAATTATTTGTGGCCCAGAAAATAGACGGTCTCGGTTAAAAATTTGGGATATAACTCTTAAAATCAAGTGGTAATACAGCCAAATTTTGTGATACGGCCATATTTCGTTGAACAACATGTTGATAAATAACATGTTTTGGGAAATTTTATACCATAGTTTACAGCAGTTAGCTTTATTTTGTTGTAATTAATCGTTTCTGATGACAAAAGCGTATTTTGAAGAAATGTTGTTGTTGTTGTAACTTGATGATATGGGGACCGTCTGATCAGATTGAGAACCTTTAAAAACAAATTTTATGACTCTCCGTGACCTGCTCAAATAAATTAAAATATGTTTTCTAAGGAAGCTTTCTATGAACGACCACAAGCCATATTTATCCTGAAAAGTTACCCATAATTCTGCTGTGCTTAAGGAGTCGATTATTTAGGGCATTACTGTAATATTAAAAATACTTACAACACTTGCATAACTGAACCTCTGATCTGGATCTCGTAGTATTACTGGAGGAACCTTCTTCAATGTGCCACCGGCTAGAAATATAAAGACCAAAATAATAGAACACTTGTATAACTAAACCCATTAAATACACTTGCAACACTTGTGTGTTGTTAGCTAGAAATAAAGTAAAGGCTTGAAATAACAACTAGAAGTTGGGTAGTGAGAGCTTTCCGATGAATCGCAACAAGCCATATTTCCGACAAATCCTGAAAAATTAACCATAATTCTGCTCTGGTTAAGTAGTTGATTATTTAGGGCATTACTGTATAGTGTCAAATTGGACAGGACATCTTTAATTGAATACCCGGTACCAATGCTCCAACACAGGCAAGTACAGCTGATTTCCTATTCTAAAATTAACAAGTAAATAATGTGCAGATCAAAAGATACTCACAAGTAACAGGAGCAGGTACCATGCTGAATTCATCGAGTGTGGCAAGGTGCTCCTTGGGAGCTGGTGAGTAATTGTTATGTAGAGGGTGCTTTAGCTCGAGATCGGCATCATGTAGCTGCAGGACATTGTACTTGTCTCGTTGGTTCTTATATTTACTCAGCAGTATCGCGAAGCAGACGCCAACAATTATCAGACCAGCTACCACGGCAACCACGATTACTGAAATAATAAGGTTAGGCCAGATATGTAAACAAAACAGTTTGAGAAATGACAAGATGCGACATGGTTTTATTTTTATAAAATAAAATCACCATCTAGCAATTCATGTTTTTGCATAAAAACACCAACCCTGTTGAATCAAGTTGAAAGGTACTCAATCCGATTAAATATCCCTAAATTACTATTTCTTTGGCTTCAGGGGTAAAAATTATTTGATTCAAGTCGAGGAACCTATCCTTAAAAGCTCAGAGTGATCACAGCAAATGTTTATAAAATTAACAGTTAGGACAGCTGGTGAGGACGTGAAATTTTTATATTTTATGCATAACTCGGCCAAGCTTTTTCTTCTCCGCAAGATTATATTTATGTTTAAATGGAGCCCCACGCTGCCACAGTAAAAAATGTGTATTCCGGTAACCACATGGTGCATCCCCCCTAATAATGAGATAATCCTGCTGAAAACGTGCGCAAACGTCATGGATACACGGCTTAATCGTAAACCGATGATTCCACTTTTAACGGAATGCGGGGGGATGTGTATTCTGGAAGAACATGGTGCGTCCCCTGATAATGAGATAATCCTAGCAACCACGTGCGCGAAAGTAATATATACTGGCTTACAAGTCGGATGCGGCCACTTTCAAATGAATGTGGGGAGGTAAACACCTGGCTCGCCCTGCTATGTTTATTTGTGGGAATTCCTCTCAAGCGAGTGACGTATTTACTATAATAACTCATTCGGCAAACCTCGTCAGATTCCGTCACGGCCCGCAGAGGTCACAGGTCGAGGAGTTCAGAATGTATAATAACTGTCAAACTTTGATAATTATTCAATAAACCCGATGATATTATATACCTGTCTGCAATTGGGAATTTGGTGGTTGAAAATTGGGAATAAAGGTGCCTTTTTCCCATTGGGAATGGGGCCGTTTACCGGACCCTGAGGACACCTAAAAACATCCCTGGATCAGATATCGATTTTTGAAGTTTGTTATTTCAATTGTTTGTGGCCCAGGAACATGCCGGCAAACGAATGGTCTCGGTGAAAATTGTGGATGAAGATGGATAACTCTAAAACAAGTGGTAATATGGCAGATTTCGTGAATACTCAAGTGATAATAGTGTCATATTTCATTGAACAAAATGTTGATAAATAACACGTTTTGGGAAATTTGATACCATAGTTGACAGTGGTTAGCATTATTTTGTTGCAATTAATCGATTCCAATAACTAAAGCGTATTTTGAAGAAATGTTGTTGTATCTTGATGAAATGGGGACCCTCTGATCAGATTGAGTACCTTTAATACTGGTTTTCATTTAGAGACGAAGGTCAAATAATACGAATGAAGTTTCCATGTCTTTATAATCATTAATATTTTATCTACACAACTTCTATTTTAAATCTGTGGGTTTGATATTAAGAGTAAATGTAATGGAAATCAGTCCTGATTCAGTGTATTGCCCATGTTTAGCATCATTGGTAAACATGGGACTAAAATAAATATTTTATATATAACTAACTGCCTCCTCAAAAAAATTATTTGAAATAAATAAAAAATTAAAATACATGGAAATATTGTCCAAGTAAGTTCCATATCTCACTTAGGAGTGTGTGAGTATTGTTCAAGTCTGCAAATAATGTGCCTGTTATTAGCAGAATGAGGTGTACAGTAATGCCCTAAATAATCGACTCCTTAACCACAGCAGAATTATGGATAGTTTTTCATGATTTAGTCGGAAATATGGCTTGTTGCCATTCATCAGAAAGCTCTCAGTGAGAGCTTTCTGATGAATGGCAACAAGCCATATTTCCGACTAAATCCTGAAAAATTACCCATAATTCTGCTGTGGTTAAGGAGTCGATTATTTAGGGCATTGCTGTAGTTCTCCCAAAGCAGTTGAGGCCTAAGAAAGGAATTTGTCACTAAATTCACCCTCTGGGGACCTAATATTCTGCAAAAGACACTCATGATACACTTTTTGCAGGCTTGGTATTGGGTGAGAAAGAATTCAATATCTCCTTTTGTTATTTCCTTAATACCAACTTATATACTGGTATATAAAAAAGGTTCAAAATAATGTATTGTGTGATTGCGTAAGGCCAATATAAATAAATTGCTAGATTTACATCCAACTCTTTAAAAAAATGGGGCGGGAGGGAACATATTTTATTTGATACATTTTATTTCTTCCTAACATAAATGGTTATAGTCATTTCTAGAAATTGAAGCAGTATCCTAACTTATATAATACAGGGTGGTTTAGATTGTCAAGTTGATCAAAATTGACAGATTAATGTGACATTGAATCGTAATTTGACATTTAAATAAAGCATAAAAAAAAGTTCACATCAAAATTATCCAAATAAAAATAAAATTGAGGAGGGGCTTAAATACGGTCGGGAGGGGATGTAAAGCTAGTAATTTGTTTATATTGGCCTAAGCAGTAATTAACCCTTTCAGTGCCAAGTCGGATTTTTGTATCAACCCATATTTCCTTGATCATTTTTCAAATTTATTGATTATAATAATGTGATACATTGATGGAAAGAGCTCTAAGAGCTCTTTCCATTAATGTATCACATTATTATAATCAATAAATTTGAAAAATGATCAAGGAAATATGGGTTGATACAAAAATTGTACTTGGCACTGAAAGGGTTAAGGTAGGAAGAGGGTATAACTATAATATTACTCACATATTGTAACTTTATCATCTTTGGTTGTGGCGGCGAACACGGCATAGGTTGCGTTAGTTGTAGTTGAGGTAGGTATAGGAGTTGCAGGTGCGACAGTAGTCGGCTTGACTGGAGGTTTACCAAAGAACAGGGTCTCAGCTGGACCTGGATTCCATGGCGGCAATGTAATAACCTGAATCGAAAGGTACATAGATGTTATACACTCAAATCAGATTCCAAGGCGGCAATTTAATAACCTGAATCGAAAGGTACATAGATGTTATACGATCAAAAACCTTTTTTACACTTAAAGGCCGACTTAATTTTCGAGTCACTGATTATTATTTTTTATAGTGCCTTGATATACGGTTTTAATACAATCTATGCCATAAAATATGATTAAAATACTATAACTCATCACAATTTGAAATGTCTGTGTCTCAGAAGATGCCCATAGAGTAATAGAAACTATCTGAAATCATAGAAAGATTCCCCATTATGGCCCCCAGAATCAACAGAATCCAAACTAAAAATGTACTTTCATTTCAACATATGATACCAAATTAGTGTGACAAAAT
Organism: Siphonodentalium dalli; assembly: GCA_032622095.1. NCBI lineage: Eukaryota > Metazoa > Mollusca > Scaphopoda > Gadilida > Siphonodentaliidae > Siphonodentalium > Siphonodentalium dalli. Next base: position 63,862,299 of record CP136069.1, read on the forward strand.
TGATGTTGAAACATTTCGAATTCACAAAACCATAATATCCACATCTAACTATTATAGCTAAATATAACTAGAAATAGTTGAATTAAGGATGTGCCTGACATGTTTTTTGCCCTTTCTTTACTAAATGGATTCTCCCACTTATAAAAGTATCCATTGGAATGGTCTACTATTAATTCATTTGAAGGGGTGTCAGGTAATAAAAGCAGATGACAGACAGCTAAAATGATAATACAAGTGCAGAAAGAATGGGAACTGGGAAATGTTCAGATAATAAATTCAACAAGCTTTAGTTTAACTTAACATTTACTGAGGGAACTACAGTAATGCCCTAAATAATCGACTCCTTAACCACAGTAGAATTATGGTAACATTTCAGGATTTAGTCGGAAATATGGATTGTTGCCATTCATCGGAAAGCTAGTCGGAAATATGGATTGTTGCCATTCATCGGAAAGCTCTCAGTGAGAGCTTTCCGATGAATGGCAACAAGCCATATTTCCGACTAAATCCTGAAAAGTTACCCATAATTCTGCTGTGGTTAAGGAGTCGATTATTTAGGGCATTACTGTACTCGTCAATGATTATTTAGTATAGAAAAGATTAAGCACTAAATAAATGCAATTCACTTACTTCATATCCTGGTTTAGGCGTTATTTTCTTGTTGTGACGATTGTGATGCGTTATTCCTATCTTATTCGAACATGAAGTCAACGTATCACCAAACGTGTCTATGGATACAGTGTCTGGTTTGCGTGTGTTCCACACATCTTTAAGAGGGTTGTACTTATAACTGCTTTCTCTGGTCGGCTGGTATGTCACATCTGGAAATGAAATTAATCCAATGAAGATCGATGATGTTAAAGATGCATTAATTAATGCTCCTAAATTACTATTTCGTTAGTATTTGAATCGAGCAAGGAACCCACCCATCAAAGATCAGAGTGATCAGATATTGATTATTTAAGTTTGTTTTTTCTCAAGATGTAAAATTATTTTTTCTTGACAAAATTGTGGATGAAGATTGATAACTCTAAAATCAAGTGGTAAAATGGCCAAATGTTGTGATACTCACAGATACTCAAGTGATCATATGACCATATTTCTTTAAATAAAATGTTTGATAAATAAAACGTTTTGGGAAATTTGATACCATAGTTGACAGTGGTTAGCATTATATTATTGCAATTAAGATTCTGATAACTAAAGCATATTTTGAAGAACTGTTGTTGTTGTTGTAACTTGATGATATGGGGACCGTCTGATCGGATGGAGTACCTTTAAAGACATTATGTGCTTATTTCATTACTTCAAATTGATACTTTATATATCCTCTCTGGGGACCTCATTCTGCAAATGTCCGGCACCAAATTCTCAAACCTGTCAGAGCTTCCATTCAAAGTGGTTTACTCCAGCGACATGAGAAATAACATCAATTAATGACTTTTTGAAATAAATTGAATTTTTAACTAATATTTTAGAAAAAATCCTAACACTGGGTGCCCAAAATTAAGTATAAATTTAGCATCGGGCCTTGAAGACACACAACTATTCTCAACTAGCGCCGTAATGATTCAGAGCTTCATGATGCGATGTGCATCATGATGCAAATTTTTGGCAATGGACGGCTGTGAAAACTAGATGAACCACTTACTCATTTTTAGTATATGTATATTCTCATCAGTATTCACCTCGCATACTCATTGAAGTAATTTACAATACCTAACTAAAATGACCAAAATGCATGGCCAGATATTACAAGTACTGGTAGACTATAACAGATACATGTAATACAGTCGCCAGATCTGCCCAGATAGGAAGTTTTGAGTGGAACATTTATTATCTCTGACTATTGATAACTCTGCATACATGAATTGTTTTTGCATCACATCACAACCTCCCATTAAGATCCATTGTATCGTGAACTTTAAAAAGCGATGCATCATAATCGCGATGAATCGTTGCAGCCCTATTCCCAACCAACGTTCAGATATACTGTGAGAGAATGGAATGATTTATAACGGTGGAGTGACAATCCCCAGTTCATGTGGTATTGACGGGAACTTACTTGACAGACAGCCAGAGAAATTTCCATATTCTCTGAAGTTGAAATTGTGGGTTTCATTGACGAAGCCTCCCACTTGAATAATGTTAGCGTCATCCAGCGTGTAGTCCGGCTCCATGGTTATGATTGGATCTTCCACATCAACCTGTCAACGCAGATAAAATTATAACTCCCTGCTCAAAGAACGCTGAAAATACTTCAACCATAGAAATAGTTAGCAATTCCATCCAATGTAAACAAACGTTTCCAAATACATCACAACAAGACATGTTAACCGTTTCTATACTAAATGCTCATTGATGAGTAGTTATCCTGTAGGAAAGTTCAGATAGGTCGTTTTGTTGAATATATTATCTGAATATTTCCCTCAATAAATTGGGACTTCTTAGCACTATTATTATCTGTCGTCTGCTTATATTACCTCTACATCCCTCCAAATCAATAATAGACCATTCCGATGTACACTTTTTAACATGGTGGGAGAATCCATTTAGTATAGAAAGGGTTAATGAATGACGAGAGGATTTGATGAGCAATTTTGCTTCTATTAATCCCCCCCTGATTGCTAATGATAAAATGAAAATCGGAATAAATAAATAGAAAAATACTTGATTATGTGATATAAAAGAGATAGAGAGAAAGATAGTAATACAGAACAGAAGACAGAAATTGGTGTATATAGAAAGACATATACAGTCAATCATTGCAATCGTATTCCAGAAAAGTGACTATGGAGTAGATATAATAATGATAATGGATTAATAAATAATATGGTAGTGGCTAACCGTTATTAAAATATAAACAAATAATTTTTGTAACATTCTATTGATGCGATTGTAGGCATGATCTTTTCTTGGTACAAGTACAATAAAGAATGTTATATATAGCAAATCAAAATCTTTATAAGAAGTTGCAAAATGGATACATTTACAGTGTTGGCTCAGATGCTTCACAACCGTATACCACAGTATTGCGCGCTCTGGGGTTGCATGGCGACAGAAAATATAGTCCCCTATTTGCCTCTTTGTTTTTGTGTCTATTTTCGTTATTGCAATGAAATTCGACAAGAATTTAAAAAAATGAACAAAGCAATCATTTTACATTGTCTGGTGTTGGTGTCACACCAGAGCTGTTAAGTTCCACGGATTGTCCGTGAGACTCACGGATTTCCACGGCAATTCCGCAAACACGGATAACCCCCAATTTCTCACGGATTCGTCAAAACCCCACATTGAAAATCCCAAAACGAAGTTTTTTTTATTTTTTAAATTCGTGCATTTGCGGGAATTCCCCAAATGACAGTGACTTCCTTATTTCCGGTACCGTAAATACCCACACTGGCCACACATTAACATTCACAGAATGTATCGTCGGTAACTTTTGATTGAAGGCTCAATTTGTGGTGAACTGTGACTGATATTAATTGATTTTCACACTCTGGTGAAGCCACACGTATGGAGGGTGTTGTTTTAGTAAACAATAAGTATAATCACAAGTGTGCAAAGTTCTGGATTGTTAGGCCTCATTGATGAACATTTCTTAGTAACGGATTAGTGGCATGCATTGCAAACGAAATAAAACAATACGTTTAATCACAAGTGTGCAGCTGTATTGTGAGGCCTCATTGATGAACATAAGTAATGGATACTTTATGATTTAAGTTCACTGATAGTGGTATGCATTGAGAACGGAATGTGTCTTTTATTTTGCGGGTAAAACTTTTAAGACGGGTCATTTTGTACTTTCGGTTTCACGCATACATGTCCGGTTGTAACCTGTGTAACTCGGATTCGTTTTGACTAACTTTAAACAAAGTTTCTGCTTCTTAAAATTTGTTAATAAATGGTGGAATGTGTGCATTTCTTTTGTGGGTTAAACCGTAAGATGAGTCCATTTTGTCGTTTATTACGATGTTGTACTTTCGGTTTCGCGCATATCCGGCTGTTTCCGGTTGAATTCTGAGTATTTTTACGAAGTGTGATCTGCTTCTTTCTTTTTAATAAATGGTGGTATCTCCCACACAGAGCAGCTCTATTACAATTACCAACAGGACATTCATTGCCATTTTATTTAGGTCTATATATTTATAAAATAGAAACTCATAAAAATTATGCAATCTTCATCATAAAAATTATTTTTGGAACATGAACATATTTGGGCATACCTCCCGCAAAAATCTCACGGATTGACATTTTCAAAACTTAACAGGTCTGTGTCACACACAACTTTTTGAAATAGAATTAATTCGCCTGAATCAATGTAAAAGATGCATGATCATTTTGTTGGGGTTTCATGTGATATAAACTAGACACTGTATAATTGGTGAATACTGTTATTATGCTAGCTAGGGTATCAAGCTATGGTGATGGTGTAATATGTTCTGTATAAGCTTCTTTCCAAACTGTACATTATTTACCAACTATGTTTAAATTTTCAGTCGTTTCATATTATATGCATTTGGAAAAGTTGTACCTTGACTAATGACCACATAAAAATTAAGTTGCAAATTAAATATTTTTGACATCTTTCAAAGAATGTTTCTAGTTGAGCCACCATAAGGAGAGTTAATTCTGCGAATTGGTCACACATTCTTATAAGAAGTTTTGTTTACCACTGTTTACAGATTTTTCTGACGATATCAAGGCACCTCTGAAAACCTTTGTCTCAAGTTGAATATTGGCATAACACATATATTTGTATACAAAATTCACCACAAATACACAGAAAGACAAAAGACACACAAAACAAGACAACAAGACAGATACTAACTGTGATGAGACAATGTTATATGAATAGTAAATGCATAAAATAACTGAGATACAAATAAAATGGACATGCAAACATGCCCTAATGATTTAGTGTTAGTTTTGATAGAGAGGAATATGAATTTCAACTTCTATTTATCATATGACACTATTATGTGTCATTTTCGTACGAAACGAAAAACAGCAGAATGGTTAAACTAAGATATTATGCTTCAAAAAATTTGCATGGCTGTGACGCTTCACAATGTTACGAAACACCAATCTCTACCAGAGCACACCAGTCATACTTCCTTTCTGACTGTCACCGACTGGGTACTGGTCTGTGGTTTTCTATATTTAGCACGGGTTTTTTCAGCCAAAAGTCAAATTTCCTATGTGCTTTGACAATAATTCACGCATTAAAATCTAATTGACATAATGGAGCATTAGAGCAGTAGTTGTTGACAATTTTCGTAGCAAAACTGCAGCAAATTAGAACTCTTGTGTTTTGATTGCCATGCATGTTGTCGTCCATGTGCGTATCCACTTTTGTGTTCATAAAATAATTGGAGAACCAAATCAAACCGTTTTGCAATATAGTTCTTGAGTTCAAGAGGGACTTTCCAAACTTAAGGAATGAAATTACACAAATTTTGTTCGATATTGTGTGTGCTTAATAAGGGCAACATGTATATTAATATTGTGGAAGTCCACCAGATGCGGGTAAAATATCGCCAGTAGCAGCAGTCTTACTGAGTCATCAAGGGAGGTAAACACTGCATGGAGTTTGAAGGAACACAAGCAACACATCCACACAGGAATCATAGTTCTGAGTTTCAAGTCTAGTTATGAGCTTCGCATATATAAGAGAATACATTAGCCTAACAATAATTACCTTGACATTGTAAGCCAGTGCATTCTCTTATATATGATAGGTGGATCTTTAATGCTGCACCAACGCAACTCCCATCATTAAAGGGTTAAGGCAACTTTCAATATGTATGATTATCTATGGACATCCTTACACCAAAATGAATTTTAAGAATTGGAGCATTTGCAGGCGACAACATTAACAAATTGGTGCAAAATCAATGACGTGTCATTAATCTATAATATGCTTATGAACGGTTATGAAACAATCTGTGTTCTGACTTGATGAATTTACTCTGTGTTTTTTGCGAATGGCATGTTACCAAGACCGATCACCCAGAACATTCAAACACAGAGAATTGGCCTGGTAACGCTGTGATGTCATGTTCGTGGGTTTGGATTTTCACTCTCCGACACACGGGGAGTGAAAATAGTAACGCACGAACATGTTCTTGTCCTGGTCTTGTCTTTGAAACATCACCCGTGAGTTGGGTCTTGCTGTTCTACTGTTCGTGAACGCACAAGAATGTGATTTGAATACATCCGCAATGGGGCAATACAGAAATGGCAGTCAACATTATACAATCATATTTTTCAAGAGAAAATTTTGATGTGCTAAAATAAAATATTATTAAAGCCAGGCTTATGAAGTCTAAACTATTCTTAGTAGCAAGAATATCCGTCCAGATCATATATAAGATGTAAATAGATAGAATGACACAAGTGTGTGAACTGGTTAACATTATTGCATGAGCTTGTTGTGAGGCAATTGTGCGACAAAAACCATGGCACGACAAATGAATGTAATAACATTAACATGTGGTGTTCTATATTTATTGAACACCCAGAAGATTGTAGCTTGTAATACTGAAATGTAGGTCAATATTACTTCACTTAATTGAACAAACAAGTGTTTTTTGAGACTATGTCTCATAATTAACATTTTCTGTTACAGGTGATGTCATCCAGAACATTGTCAACGTAATAGGTTTGTACTGCCCAAGGCAAGACAGATTTTTTTCATTGAATTTTTTTTAACTTTCTGTATTTTGCTGACAAAAAAAATAAAGATAGATGGGTGTGCAATAAATGCCTATTCTAATTTAATGTAAGCTGAAATATTAATGCATCTCGTACCTTCCTGAGGAAAAAATAGTATGAATTTAGTAAGGCTGGAAAATAGTAATGTCCCCAATTGCTGAGTCACCCAGATAAGTTTCTGATGTCTCAAGCTGCTCTATAACTATAGGTTATTCAGGCATGTAATAAAGTATAGGCCCATCAGGAAGCCGGAGTTTCACACCCAACACATTAATGCTTGCCGCATTAAAACTGATACTAAAAGATTAAAATTTAAACTTGGAACAAATCATCGATCTATCAAAACCAGTGTATGTAAGTCGCATAGGCCAAGAACAAAATATGGATTTTAGACTACTCAAATCTAATACCAGGACCAAAATTGTATTAAATTTGTCTGAAGTGTGACGTCTTTTTCAATTAGATTTCACTTAGACGCACCACTTTTAACATAATGTTCTGGCTCGTAAAATTATTATGCCATTTGTATCCATTGAATTTCTGGAATCGGAAACGGAATAATGAGCGACTATCCATGGAAAACATATGTAGTGTTATCTTAACTGAAACAATATTAGCTTTGTGCTCTGATTTTTTTAAATTTTAATCGTAAAAATGATCTAGTCCCATAAAAGTTGCATAGCGACAACAATTTAGATTTTCTTCCATAATCCACATGTGCAATTTTTATGTAATCCAATTTTAACTGGCAGATTCAAAACAATCTCAAATTTACCAAAAAATATAAGAAACAAAACACCTTTTGTCAGCACTATATCGACAAGTTTGTTTGGAAATTAAGTATACATAATTTTGGGGTTCAAATGAGCCATGTCCATTTAAAATGAGTATATTGGGTGTAAAACTCAATGCTTATCCCGTTACATGTCAAGCGAGTCCAGCTTTTCGATGTACAGACCTTAGTGTCATTCAGAGTATTGATCTAGATAGAGAGGAAACACATCAGTATAATAGGCTACAAACAATACAGAAACATTATACATACAGTAATGCCCTAAATAATCGACTCCATAACCACAGCAGAATTATGGGTAACTTTTCAGGATTTAGTCGGAAATATGGCTTGTTGCCATTCATCGGAAAGCTCTCACTGAGAGCTTTCCGATGAATGGCAACAAGCCATATTTCCGACTAAATCCTGAAAAGTTACCCATAATTCTGCTGTGGTTAAGGAGTCGATTATTTAGGGCATTACTGTATAAGGCAATGTAAACTTTCCATTTCTCAGGCCCATGTGTATGGTCCCAAAACCCTGCGCATACAACCCTTTTATTCATGTTCAATCTGTTGCGAAAAGTCTTAACCCTTCCATGACTGGAGCTTCCTGAAATTTTGCAAAAACCCTGTGCCAATGCATTCTCTCTTATATATGCGGGTCTCCCATAGGGAGCCTTGCTTATATCAGAGTATACATTGGCCTAACAATATTCACTTTGACATTGTAAGGCAGTGCATTCTCTTATATAAGCGAGGCTCCCTATGGGAGACTTGCATATATAAGAGAATGCACTGGCATAAGATCTTTAATGCTGCTCCCATCATGAACCCTGTCATGAAAGGTTAAAAGTGGTGGAGTTATGATTATGAACCAGATCACATGACCCGTACAATTCAATCACTAACCAATAGCTAATTGTGAAAGATATAATTGAAGACTCTGGGTATTATATAATCCAATAGGGCACATTAGTGACTCTGAGAATAATATATATCAACTAAAAGAATGCATGGGTATTCAAAAAAATTATTCGATAGTGGATGATTAGTCACAGTTTCCTTCAACTTACAAGCTTGTGATTTCGGTCTAAATGCTGTTTTACATCGAATATCTGTTCCATTACTCTCCTATAACAGAGTTTATATTTGATGTGCTCATTTTAAAATTACTAATGCCATTGTTAGAATGTCACTATATCCATGTAAGTGGTATATTCCATAGAAGATATAATATTTGTTCTAAACTCTGCACAAACTGTCAAATAAAATGGGAATATACTAGTAACAAGAAAAAAAAACACTTTATAAATAATCATATTGTTTACAATAATTTGGAAGAATTTTACCAACTTAAACAAACTTGATTACTTCTACTAACACAGCAAAATCTATATATATTTTACATAAAATCTAATTTACAATGGATGGAAAATATTAAACAAGAGTCTGCTATTGGAGAATATTGGAATGGATCTTAGACTTAAACCAACATCTATAACAACCGATCTCACACTAGCTACTTGTAGTTCAGGTAAAAGAAAACTTGGACTAATAGCTATATTTTGTGGATGTACAATAATAAGCTGAAAGAAAAGTATATTAACAATTAACAGATCTATTTGTGAATGCAGTGTAAAGGTGCATCAGACTAGTGTAATAAGCTACGTGTAAAACTAGACCTCAGAATGCACAACTCCCATAATAACTACTCATACACTTTAGGTGCTGAAATTCTAAGCCAAGTCATTATTTTTGCGGTTCACGAACAAAATTAAACAATTACTGAGGTTTCTGCAGGTTCATGCCATCGGTTGTAAATGGAAACTAAAGATGTATTCAGGGCTCTTGATTCCCCCAACATCATCTCTCATAATAAACCTCTTAACCCTTTAATGACAGGCGCTGCGCTGGTGTAGCATTATAGATCCTGTGCCAGTGAATTCTCTTATATATGCTAGTCTCCCATATACAAGAGAGTGCACTGGCTTACAATTAAGGTCAAGATAAATATTGTTAGGCCAATGCCTTCTCGTATATATATGAGGCAGACTTGCATAAATAAGAGAATGCATTGGCACAGGGTTTTTGCAAAATTTCATGAAGCTCCAGTCACGAAAGGGTTAACTGCTGGCTGACATCATGATGATGTGTTCTGGGCAATTGACATTATGGTCATATTGCAGTAGAAAAATAAACAGGAAAATCGCGAAAAACTGACTCCATGCAAAGGCTATTATCACAAATAATCCTGCAACATCATACACTGTTTATAACATCGAACTGAACTTTTTCAGCCTGCAGCAAATACTAATTATGATTTGGCAGATCGAGTTATTGTTTCCATATTCACAAATCTTCTCAAACATTATAGTGTATTAAATTGAGCGATACAAAATATTTGTGCTTTATGTCATCTAACAAGTTGGAAACCTGAATACATCTTTAAGGTAACACTAAAATTGTTTCCCATTCAATAGAAAGAGAGATATGTTTATATATATATGTCCACTTAATTTTCGAATCACCAGATCACATTATATACAACATATTCCATATTATATATTATTTAAAAGAGCGATCTCCAAAACATTGTGTTATCAGCTTATCCGGTAAATTAAACTGTGAACATGTTATTTTTGTCAAGGTTCCATGTGTTCTGTTTATTATTCTCATTGGAAGGGGAATAACTCTATATATTAGTTGTGATGGTGATGGTCTTTTCTACAAGCTTCACAGACAACGTCTACACTGAAAATAAAGAAGACAATGCACCTTAACCCTTTACCCAACAGAAGGGCCCTGTGCCAATACATTCTCTTATATATGCGAATCGACCATAGGTCGCCTCGCATATATAAGAGAATGCATTGGCTTAACACATTAAAAATTATAAAATTGTTAAAAAATGTAAGAAAAAATGGTAAAAAGTGTTAAAAAAAGATTTTTTTTAGGCCAATGCATTCTCTTATATATGCGAGGCGACCTATGGTCGACTCGCATATATAAGAGAATGCATTGGCACAGGGCTAACTGTAACTATCACAATGTGGTCAAGGAGCCGGTTCCAATGATATCCATATTTGTATGGTTCTATTGAGACAGACCGAAGATATTTTAGGCTGTTGAAGCTTTATTTGGCCGGTTTGTTGGGTAAAGGGTTAACTAATCGGGACTATCTCAACACTATGTGAATATCCCTCCAGTATATTTCAGCCAACAATAATTACATTCATGACAATTTCATGGATTTGTCAAGATGACCATACACATATCTTAGTAATGTAGGCCAAATCGGCTGCATTAGTAATTTATGCATCGGGCCCTGGTGCTATTTTTAGCACAGCAAAAATAACAAAGTTTAATTACAAAATTTCCGCTAATAAATAATAATTAGGAAGTAACTCGATGTTTCTGTTTAATGACAACGTATTGGCACAAATAAAATAAGGATTTAATAAGCGGAAATATATAATTAAAACATTTTGAAGAAGAACTATTTTTGATTTGTCGTCCACCTCGATATATATAGCTTATCACACATATATTTTTAGATATCATGTTATACATATATTGTTTTAAAACTTTGACTCTGTTTTTATGGAAAAAATCATGTTAAAGTTATCCATCATCAAAATAAAAACAGAGTCCATTCGGGAATCAATCTTCTAGAGTTTTACTATCTCCACCGGGGTCAGGTTCATAAATATATATATGTAGTAATGGGGCAAATGGCACTCCTCGAAGGCGGTTCTCTTGCAAGAGGAGGTATCTATGAAGAAGGTAAAGGTGTGAGTTATGATGCATTCTGGGGTAAATAACGGGGGAAGTCTTGTTGTGAATCTGAGAATCTCTATCTGTCGGTGGACACTCCTAGGCCACAGATGTTCCATATTCTGGTGGAATTCATATATTTTCGGTTCCTCTTCCAAATGGCTTATACATGTAATATGGAATACTTTGTGTATATGTGATCTGGGCATTCAAAATTAAATAGGCCTTTACCAAAGACCAGACTTTGCCAAGAATGGAAATATAGTATTAAAATTTTATTTTTCATGAAACCATATGCGCATATGTGTTATATATGTAATGTAAAAGAACAAAATTCATGGCACTTAGAAGATGCGAATTCAGGAACAAAGCTTGATAAGTTGTAAAAATGCCTAATGCTTTAACATGAACAAAGCTGTGAAACTCTTCACAAAATTCAATACAGGCTAATATCTAGAAAGTCAGAGATTTGATGGTTGATTGACTTGCAATGAAATACTAAAATACTCCGAAGTAATACAGATTATTGTCCTGCAGAAACCCAATGGTCAAATCATGCACAACACAAAATCAAACATGCATAAATGGGTTACGCTATTTTCAAGACAATATCTGAATTTGACGCAAGCTAAGATTGATTTTGCTGCGATTTGATTGGCCCTTACTCACATCAGACTTAGACTGACTGTTATACGAGGTATCAGAATCATCGGTAACCTGTTAAGATTGCAAAATGTAAATGGTACTTATGAAATATGGTAAAAATCAGAGTAAATAAGTACAAGAACTTACATTAATGCCCTAAATAATCGATTCCTTAACCACACCAGAATTATGGGTAATTTTTCAGGATTTAGTCAGAAATATGTCTTGTTGCCATTCATCGGAAAGTTCTCAGTGAGAGCATTCCGATGAATGGCAACAAGCCATATTTCCTGAAAAGTTACCCATAATTCTGTTGTGGTTAAGGAGTCAATTATTTAGGGCATTGCACGTAATAGTAGAAATATCGTGAAGTGAATATGCTGTGTGATATTTGAACAGAATAATAATAGACATTAAAAATTTTATGAGTTTGGATGAGAGGGAAATACGCTGCATAAACGGCCCTTTAAAATCAAGCCTTGAAATAGTGTGTCTGTCATTTGCAGAATGAGGTCCACAGAGGATGAATTTTTTCGAAAGTCGACATCTGGCAATCATAACCTTCCATTAATGGGCTCTTAGGTCGGATCTAATTATTTTCTCCTATAGAAAATGTACTACAGTAATGTCCTAATTAATCGACTCCTTAACCACAGCAGGATTATGGGTAACTTTTCAGGATTTAGTCGGAAATATGGCTTGTTGCCATTCATTGGAAAGCTCTCCCCGAGAGCTTTCCGATGAATGGCAACAAGCCATATTTCCGTAAATCCTGAAAAGTTACCCATAATTCTGCTGGGGTTAAGGAGTCGATTACTTAGGACATTACTGTATGTACAGATGGTGGTTTTATGGTGTCACACTGGACATGGCATTTTTAATTTCAAAATTCCTAATATTCACAACAAGAATATTTCCCAAAAGAACATACCGGTAACAACATTTTACAAGCCTATCGATGATATCTTTTTATCAGTAGAAATATCACTCAGATGAATAACAGCAAAACACTCTGTAAAAACAGTTTGAACAATTATTCATTCATAAGTTGTAAGCATCTATGAAGCTTGTCTATAAGCAAGTATCACACAATCCATGGAAAAATTCATCTATTGACAAAAACTACTAAGCTTGCATTCCTTGATGATCCAAATGTCGATTTCACCCAACTATTCTACAGGTCTGGCACAAACTGAATTTAACTGTTATAGTTAATTTTCAACTATAAATACTATGGTTGAATAGATATTAAAATTTCATGAAGTTGATGAAAGTGGAAAATTCCAAAATCAGATATTGCAGATAATGATTAAAATATTGGATTACAAAGTAGATTGTTAATATTAATTAAATTACTCAATAGTGAAAGCCTACATGCAAATTTTTCATGACATTAACAGATTTTTAAGTGACTTAAAGCTCCATGATGGTATGAAGCCTGAACTTAAACTCAATTTGTTACATCCCGACCCAGTTCCGGGGATCAAACTAGATGAATAAAACTTTTTATTACATGATTTCTTTACGCGGGCAAACAACGCAGTGTTACATGAAACGTCATTGCACGCATTATAGAAGCCGCTGTTAGTTTCACGTCTCAATTAATTGATTTAAGTATGTTTTATGAAGGTTTTGGATCAATTAATAAATAAAATTTACAACTCATCCCCAGTTTATAGTGAAATTTCCAAAACTTTTCCAGTAAATTAGCTAGGTCTAGACATGCCAAATGCTTAGTCCAGACCTAATTTACTGGACAAGTGCCCGATTCTTACAGATATGATAAAATACAGTAATGCACTAAATAATCAACTCCCTAACCACAGTGGAATTATGGGTAATATTTCAGGATTCAGTCGGAAATATGGCTTGTTGTGATTCATCGGAAAGCTCTCAGTGAGAGCTTTCCGATGAATAACAAGTCATATATCCGATGAAATCCTGAAAAATTACCCATAATTCTGCTGTGGTTAAGGAGTCGATTATTTAGGGTATTACTGTAAAGAGCATTTGTCTCACTTCTGTGCAAAACATTTAAAACAGCTTGAAAATTTCTATGACTCTGGCAATTTTTTTCAGATTATGTTAAACCCGTGGAACCATATATTGTGTGTTTATATCTACCTATCTTATACCCTCCTTCCAAATTACTTAGACATAATTTGGACGTTCAAATGAACCATGTCCGTTTAAAAGTTGCTATGGACAACCATCATGCGACTGGTAATATCATTCAGAATACTTGTAATTATGAATTAAAATAGTCCTCTGTAACATGCTGCAGAATAAGCGTTAAATTACTGGAAGCCTCAGGAAGCCTGCCCACTTAATCAATGCAGCTGTTTATCAAGATGCACGACCCAACAGTTTCTGTCGTTATATTTAATGTAAATATTTTGAGTGTATTGCTAATGAGAGAGGGGGTATCAGTAAATGATTTCTGCACTTGTTCCCCAATCCCGTTGCATGATATCTTTAATTTGAGGTAAATAAATATGATTCGAGAATAAAAACAGAGAAAGCATGGACTTGAAAGTGTCAAATTTAACTATAATAGTTTAATAGATCTATAACAGTTGAATTCAAAATGTACCAAACCTGATTAAGCTTGCATCCTTGCTGTCCAGATATTGAATTTTATCCAACTATGTTATGTTTTAGCATGAACTACAGCATTCTGAATGCTAGATTTCTGTTATCATGATTAATTATTATTATGATGTGTTTATTGTGATTAGTTATCATTCTGATGTGTTTACAGTAATTGGGTTATTATTCTGATGTGCTTATTATATTATATTCCATATTCCAACTATTGTCCAGGTATAAATTCATCCACTTCATTTTCTATAATATTTTAGCATCCAGAAACGCTAGTGTTTAAACAAGATAATTACACTGAATATTTTGTTACGGCACACTCAAAATTAATTCTCAGGTTGCTGTCTTTCACTAAGATGTAATTATAATCCTCATTTCTTGTTTGAACAAGAAGCGCATACGAGGAGGTTAAAAGGAGATTTTGTTGTGGAAATCAGAAAAAGAGTTGAACTGCACACCAAAATCAACATTTGCTGGTGTTTTCAAAGAATCTGTCTCAAATTAATCAATTTATTTGAGGTGTTAGCATGCACAAGTTTAGTCTTATTATTAAACAAATAAAAATAACAGCATTATTGAGTCACATTATTATTTAAATTTACTGCTAACAATAACAATTGTTCAATATTGGAACACTGTATCAGAAATAGTTTAGCGGTATGCAGCCAATCCGAATAAAAGAAAGTCACGGGAGATAATTATTTGAAAATAGTTAATATACATGTATATTGGTGGATTATCACAAAAATATCCACACTACTGGAACCTCAATATCATGTCAATCTTCATAGGTGTCCTGTACAGATATATAACTTTCGGTTTCTAAAGCCACAGAAATCAAATTGATTCGGAAACAGCAAAGCTATTGCACTATTTTAAAAATATATGTTTCAAAGAAAAAAATTCATATCAGAATCTAAATGCAAAAATATTTTGTAACAAACCGATTACATTTGAAATATGAAAGTAAGAGCAAGCAGTGATTAAATTGACAGATATGACATTAAACAAGAACGTTGGACAATAACATCAGGAAACATATTCAAGATCATTACGATCTTAGTTGTTTATACATGTACATTTATAATGAGTATTTAAATGTGAATGTGTAAATAAAGCTATTGAAAAGTTAATGAAAACAATGTAAATATCGATTTCGAACCAATCGAACTAGATTTCATTTGATATAAGGTAAAACATAAATTGGAAAAGTCAATATCTCTATAAATAAATTCATAAACAACACTTTTCCACCAAAGCATCATGTGCAGACTCTTTGTTAATAGGTTCACAAAATTTGCAAGTTGAATTGATATAAACTGTGGATAAAGAGGTCATTCTCACAATGCACCCCCTCACATTTCTAACCAGCTTTTCATATTCATAGACACGAGTGAGCGATATGGCAATCATTGATGGTATAAATACTAAAATTGACGATCTACATGTAGTAACCTATTATTTGTAACTAAATCTAAACACACGTGTGTGACTGTTGCGATCAATTAGTTTGCTCCAACCAACAAGGTTTCACACGAGATTGCGCCGTCATTACTCCTGAAGAAAATAAGCTAGTAGCGGTGTCAGAATAAAACTCGTAATATATATTCATCGAATTTCAACATGCCATCGACCCGGAACAATATGTATATATCTATTGTATAATATTTCTATATGTCTATTGTTTATATAATTCTATATCTCAATATCCTTATGTTATACATGTATTAACTTGGATGAGAGAATAAAGCATAAAGACCTAAAGGAGATCCCTTTGGAGTTTTGATGGCTAATAAGACCTTTTTAGCATGGGGTTTCTACCAAAAACCTCACATGTCATTATATTATATTTCATTCTATTGTATTGCTAGCTAGATTACATCATAGCTGAAAATAATGGATGCCACCATTTTTGACGCAAGCATAACTAGCAGTTTCATTTAGATCATGATAACGAGATTTGATCAAAAAGGTGACAGTCAATGTACACGACCATAAAAGATAGCTGTAATGAAAAATGATTAATTAACTACAAATCAGTGCCTTGCAACATGATCCCTTCACTAAATCTGTGTGTGCACTTTTCCCTTTAGTGTGAAAGATATAAAGATATAAATAATGTGTGCTTTTGTTAAGACCAATAACCCTTGATTATTATGTTAGTAAACATTGATGATGTGTGTTAGTAAAGTGAACATTCACTAATGTTCTGATTATAAGTAGTCATGATTAATAGATCACATTAATCAATAATATATTGTACCCATACCTCTGAAAACAATGGTTAGGAATATCACAATTCATGTCAATGATATTAACCCTTTGAGTGCCAGGTCTGATTTTTGTATCAACCCATATACCCTGAGCCAATGCATTCTCTTATATATGCGAGTCGACCATAGGTCGCCTCGCATATATAAGAGAATGCATTGGCCTAACAATTTTTCATCATTTGTTATTATTTTTTACAATTTTTTACAATTTTAATAATTTTTTAAATATCTAAAAAAAAAAAAAAATTTACACATCGTAAATTAGGGCCGATGAGATCGGCCCGCGGCACTCAAAGGGTTAAATTAAAATTGAAAAATAATTCATCACTGGGCACCAGTTTGGTTCCCTTATTAGTTGCCAATTTATTACATGAAAAAAAGGACCCAAAATATAGTCTAGAATGTTATCTTGATATGGAGAGTAATCTAAAATTCTATATAGCATGTCGTACGAAACATATTTAACAGACTCGCACCCACTGACATAATTATGGAACATTATGGTCCAATTTTTGCCTGGTGGATTATTACAATACATGCTAAGAGAGTGAACAATCATTAGTAGTCATTCCGCTGACTCTATATTAACATAACACGGAGTATAATACATTGAGTGATGACTTACAGTTAGAATGTGTTGATTTGTGTAACGTTCATACTGAACAAAGTGGCTCTTCCCATCATTGTACGTCTGTTTAGTTCTCATGCGAGCTGAAATATATTAAAACAGTGAGGAAATAACAAATAAACCAGTTTGGCACATAATTAATTCAACTATCCTCCTGGTGTCAAAATAGGGGCCTGCGAATATTCGAGATTCGATTTAATGTCGATATTGCTGCTATGATTCGGTGTCGGTTGGCCGATTCGAATATTCAATTTGTCTCTATCATTGGCACTACATTAAACATTTTGCTTTGGGTCATAATGAAATATAGGAGCGATGCATTGGCAATATTTGTCGTAATTGTGTTATCGGGATTGATACAGATCATATAGGTAATTTTCTACAAATTATGTCTATTTAAGCACTTTTAGATTAGGTGAGTTTAAATTGAAATTATTTTCATTTGGCATATGAACCTTGTGATATGTCCATCAAACGGCTATCTCATTGAGCTTAAAGACATATTGTGGGCTTATTTAAGTAAATAAAGCTGTTAATATAGCTAAAATTGTCGAAACTTCCAAACACATTGACTGTATTACATCATCTGATTTACGCACAAATGTAAATATTTACTCCTTCTTTTGGAATGAATTAAAGGTACTCAATCTGATCAGTAGGTCCCCATACCATCAAGATAAAACAACAACAACAATTTCTTCAAAATACGCTTTAGTTATCAGAATCGATTTATTGCAACAAAATAATGCTAACCACTGTCAACTATGGTATCAAATTTCATTTTGTTCAACAAAATATGGCTGTATTATCACTAAAGTATCACAAAATTTGACTGTATTACCACTTGATTTTAGAGTTATCGCTCTTCCTCCGCAATTTTATCCAAGACCCTCCATTTGACTACGTGTTTCTGAGCCAAATATTATTACACATCTCGAGAAATAACAAACTTCATATATCGCTATCTGATCACTCTGAGTTTGATGGGTGGGTTCCTCGACTTGAATCAAATATTTTTTACCCCCAAAGCCAAATAAATAGTAATTTAGGAGCGTCTGATCGGATTGAGTACCTTTAACGGCAAATAAAAATATGACAATGAATCTACCAAAGAGAGTAACTGCATATAATCAATGAGAGTAATTGGATATAAATTCCTACATAAAAAAGATAAATATTTTCTACCAATTTGGATACAATATTTATGAAAATAACTACTCTGGGCAAGATGATCGCTATTATCTTCTGAACACCTTCAGAGTAGCGTTCCATATTAATTTAAATACTGAAAAGAAATGACTCACCGATACCATATCCGAGATTTGTTTCTACAATTATGCTGCCCCGCAGATCCAGGTAGATTATCACATAGTCTGGTGAGCTGCAAAACAAACATTGATACCATATAAATTCCAAACTGTGGATTAGTGGTGATCGCTTATCATATCTCATTGTGTAATCTATTATATAATAATGAAACAATCTGTGGTAAATAAGATAAAACCCTTTATTGATAGACTCGATCAGTAACTTGTAAAATAGGGAACAAAATAACAAACAATCTAGTCAACTGGAAAGACCATAATCTGAGACTAAAACAATCAAACATGAATCTGAAAACTACCTGCATGTACAGTAATATCCTAAATAATCGACCCCTAAACCACAGCAGAATTATGGGAAATTTTTCAGGATTTAGTCGGAAATATGGCATGCTGCCATTCTCAGTGAGAGCTTTCAGATGAATGGCAACAAGCCATATTTCTGACTAAATCCTGAAAATTTTCCCACAATTCTGCTGTGGTTAAAGGGCCATATACTTCAGGCATCACTGTAACTTCATCAGGAGTTGTTATACAGTCCTATTTTCATTAATTGTTCACCATTGTGAGACTTTTCTGGATAAAAATTTGGGATATGATATTGATACCACAGAACGGACAATATTTTCTGGACACAAATTTTGAAAAATATTTCCAGGTCCAAGTTCAACATTTTTACATGAGGAGTTATGGGAAATTTCAATTTTCCACCAATTTTTTTGTTCATCATTTTTGCTATCTTTAGCCCAAAAAAGACACTAGATTTTTGTTGATTTTTTGCTAAGGATAGAAGACTATGGAGCCCTGAACAAGAAAAAAGGACTTTCTGTCACAATTAATAATAATATAATATTTAGGTCTCTAACTTTATGTACAGTTATTGAAATTAGCCACAGCAATAAGCATGCCCAAGGGAAAAAATGGCATGGCAACATTTGGAATCTAATATGCGACAGCATTAAATTTTCCATGGGACATTGGTCCTAATTTCGAGGGCTGTGTGTGTAATAGTCTATCTATAATACAACAACACTTTAATCATAGCGGTTACATTAATAATTACCAACTAAATTTGCTACATTTTCATGACAATCTCAGAGATCTAATACTGTCATGCATTGTTGTCTTGATGAATGTTAATATCTACCAACTATATAATGGACAGTCCTGGTTGAAAATCTATAAATGGTCAAAGTTCGCACCCCAAGTTACAGTAATGCCCTAAATAATTGACTCCTTAACCACAGCAGAATTATGGGTAACTTTTCAGGATTTAGTCGGAAATATGGCTTGTTGCCATTCATCGGAAAGCTCTCACTGAGAGCTTTCCTATGAATGGCAACAAGCCATATTTCCGACTAAATCCTGAAAAATTACCCATAATTCTGCTGTGGTTGAGGAGTCAATTATTTAGGGCATTACTCTAAGTGGTCCTGCTTGTTTGCCGAGATGTTGTAAATGGTGTGTCCTGCTGAATTGCTATGTCATTAAAACAAATTGACTGAAATCCACTGATGGCCAGACGTACAAGCTGATTCATATATAGCCCCACTTAACTTTGTTGTGGTGTGTGGGGTGGGGGTAATAATAATTTTGACCTATTTCAAACATTATAACCTTGACCTATTTCAAACATTATAACCAGGACTGCCCTTTACGTATTCAGTTATGATATTATGTATTCAGATGAAAATGTTTGATGATAATGGACAAATCAACAATTATTGCCATGCTAGAATTAAAGATTAGAAATATCTGCAAGATTTTAGAACCACTAAACACTTGGGGCCAAATCGTCTTCAATCTAATGCCTTTTTCATGATGGCTATATATATTATGTACTATGATATTATTTTTTTAATGAAATGAATGTTATTCAACTCAAATATCTGAAAAATATCAATGATTTTATCTTTATATAAAAAAAAATTTCAGACAACACAAATACTGTGAGGTAATAATGTAAATGTAATAAGCTGGGCGAAAAATAATATGTCTCCAAAGAGTTTAGCAATCAAAAGGAAAAAATATTGGGGTTTAATTGTGTATTAATCAATATGCAGATAGAACGGCACAAGTGTGTGAACTGGTTAACGTTATTGCATGACTTTATTGTGATGCGATGGTAAAACGAGAACCATAGGTTCGAGTTTTACCTCACGGCATGACAAATGAGTGCAACAATGTTAACATGTTCATACAACAGTGTTGTTCTATGCTTATTGCACATACTGAAGATTTCAGCTTGTAGTATACTGAAATTTAAGTCAATATTAATTTATTTAATTTAACAAACTTGTGATTTATTTAGACTATACCTCATGATTTAATGAATAAATTTTCTGTTACAGTTGACGTCGTCAACGTTATAGGTTTCTATTGTCCAAGGACAAGGCAAAAAACTAATTTTGTTGCACATTTTAAAATCTTTTGTATTTTGCAGTATTTCGCACCAATGGGTGTGTAATAAATACATGTAAACTGCCAAGTGACATTTCTGAAGTTGGTAGCATATCTATGGTTGCCACATGATGCCATTTTATTTTTATTTTATTTTTAGTTCTACTTCATGAAGTACTATGAAACATGCTATACTAATGCCCTAAATAATCGACTCCTTAACCACAGCAGAATTATGGGTAATTTTTCAGGATATTTGGTCGGAAATATGGCTTGTTGCCATTCACCGGAAAGCTCTCACTGAGAGCTTTCCGATGAATGGCAACAAGCCATATTTCCTGAAAAATTACCCATAATTCTGCTGTGGTTAATGAGTCGATTATTTAGGGCATACACTGTAACTCGATCCAGTTATAAAATCATTTTCATTATAATTACCATCTTGTTTGAATCGTTCATAGAGCACATGAGTGTATTGGCACTAATCCATGGCTCAAATTCATTTATTTGTTGCATATATTCTGTTGATTATAATAGGAGATGGTCAAATAAATGGCCTGAATTAGTGTACCATACCCCTTTAAAACTGAGCAAAAAATATTCTGTGCAAATTTAAATAAGAGTAAAGGTAGTTTTCTATGTCTCTAATATCCTACACTGTTCCCAAAGTACTGAATGAAAGGTGAAATAATCTAAAGCTCAATACAAACAAATAATTATTTGGTGAAATTAATTAAGAAAGAAAGTACCCTTGCAAAAAGAAATCCAAGCTTTTTTAAAGTAGTTCAGAAATCCTAGGAATTCATAAGATTTCCAAGGTTTGAACCAAGCTTTGTGAATGGAAAAATATACCCTTCATCAAAGTTTGGAAATCCTTGGTTGGAAATTTATCAAAACCTTGGTAAAGCAAAATAAAGCTTGGATCTTAACTTTACCAAGGTTTACCAAGGTTGTCACATTCAAGTGGAACCTTGGAAAAGCTTGGAAATTCTTGACTCAAGGTCAACCAAACCTTGCTAAAGCTTAGTAAATCTTGGATCAAAGTTTTACCAAGCTTTACCAAGGTTTTCACATGAATCTTTGGAAAACCTGGGTTGTTGAGAGTTACATTGACAAACCTTGGAAAAGCTTGGTAAACCTTAGTTGCAAGTCACATGACTGTGCATACATCACTGTTGTCTGTGGAAGACATTATGAATCAACTGTTGCACTGAGTTTAAATCCATGTTTTATCACAACAATCTTCAGGTAAGTTATTGCTTGTGTGGCCCTAATGTTTTCTATTTGACTCATAGAATATGGTTGTAGTGATATTTTTATTTATGATATTATTTTAACAATTATTTTACCATTTCCAAGAATAACCTTCAGGACCACTATCTACCATTTCATTCCAAAGCTTGTCTCTATCATTATTTATTCATAGCTAATTTATCTAATTTAACTGTTTTATTACACTCCAAATACCTCAGATCCATAAAAATATACCTGTGAATATTATATCCTATACATTTTACATGGTATATAACTTCATAAGGTACCATTTATCTCAATCTAAATAGAATTAAACAATTCTGACTGAAAAGGAACTTTGAATGAATAATAGCATGAATGATTATATAGCATTGTTCAAGACTGTTGTAAATTTCTAGAGATTGTAGCTTTAAAGATGATGATATTGTCAAAGTTGACGTCTTGGTAGTGCCATTTGAGATTTTCACCTTTTAAATACCAAACAATTGCAAAGCTAGGCTGCAACTTTGATAAAGCTAGGCTGCAACCTTGGTAAAGCTCGATAAAGCTGGGTTTATAACCTCAGTAAAGCTGGGCTGCAACCTTGGTAAAGCTCGGTAAAGCTGGTTTACAACCTTGGTAAAGGTCGTTTACAACCTTGGTAAAACTTGGTAAAGCTAGGCTGCAACCTTGGTAAAGCTCAGTAAAGCTGGGTTGCAACCTTGGTAAAGCTTGGTAAAGCTAGGCTGCAACCTTGGTAAAGCTCGGTAAAGCTAGGTTGCAGCCTTGGTAAAGCTTGGTAATGCTAGGCTGCAACCTTGGTAAAGCTCGGTAAAGCTAGGATGCAACCTTGGTAAAGCTCGGTAAAGCTAGGATGCAACCTTGGTAAATCTCGGTAAAGCTAGGTTGCAGCCTTGGTAAAGCTTGGTAAAGCTAGGTTGCAACCTTGGTAAAGCTTGGTATTAAAAGCTCAGATGCAACCTTGGTAGAGCTCGGTGAAGTTTGACTGCAACCTTGGTAAAGCTTGGAAAAGCTATGATTCAAATTTTATTCCTTCGATGAGTTCGGTTATATTTGCCAAGGTATTCCAAGGCTTTCCAAACTTGAAATGTTCCAATACCGCCCAAAGGATTTCCAAGGTTTCTGATCCTAGGATATCCTAGGAATACCAAGGAATTTTCCGAACTATTCCTAGGAATTCCTTGGATATCCTAGCACATTTTGGCAAGGGTGACTTCAAATAATGCTCAATGTTGTGCCTCCAGTAAGAAATGTTCGTTTTCGGTGAGAGATGGTTTTCAATTCCAATGTTGACACAACATGAGAAATAAAAATAAAGAAAAACCAACACAAGCGCTCTTAATGTCTATCACAAGCCAGCTTCTTTATGACGAATCTTATGTTGTACAACTTAGAGAAGAGAGAAATATAATTTGAAACGATTTTGTTCAAACATATACCAAATGGCCGCAGATAAACAGAACTGTCAGAAAAAACTTATAACTCATTGTTGTTAACTGACAATAATTGAATGCTTAATTGGAGCTAGTGACATTCCCAGCTCAAACAGTACGGTGTCCAAAGTCTACCATGTAGGTGGCGTATTGGAACACATAATAAGAAATGAGAACTGTTTTGTGCAATAAAATGGTGCCTATGTGAAGAGGAGATATCGCTTACCATGTTGTCAAAATAGGTTGGTGAGTATAGAGGTACTCATGTCTTCAAAAACTAAATTTATATCTTAACATGTGCAATTCTTTCAGTAAATCCTTTATAGGCCCGAATAACCTGGGTTTACCCCAATGTCGCATGACCAGTCGTGTGTGAGTGTGTGACCCGATTACCAAACAACAACAAAATAGTAAAGTGAAATAACTTTAGGCAAAATAAAATGAATATTCGGTTTCTCAGACACCTGCCCCCCTCATAAAATACAGTAATGCCATAAGTAATCGAACCCTTAACCACAGCAGAATTATGGGTAACTTTTCAGGATTTAGTCGGAAATATGGCTTGTTGCCATCATCGGAAAGCTCTCAGAGAGCTCTGAGAGCTTTCCGATGAATGGCAACAAGCCATATGCCCCCCCCCCCCCCCCACAACAAAGGTGGCAGGTTTGAAGGATTTATGGGTTTCAGATCCCTATAATACAAACAGTAGGAGTATTTGATTACACCAATATGATACAAAGCAAAGTGCATATTCACTAAATAATATGTTGCACATCTTCAAAGTGTCGAGAAAGGGTCAATAACTCTAAAATAAAAAACATAAAATATTTCTATGTCGAAAAATGGCATTAACTCCCAAAATGACTCCGACTGTTCTAACTCAAAATCGCAGGTGCGAAGTTTCCCATGCTGGTTGACATCTGTGCCCAGATTAAAAAAAATTTAGTGGAAAATGACTAAATACAGACTCGGACAAAAGATCCGTCCCAGGAATCCAGGATGTACGATTCTATGTCCGAAAAGGGAAATAACTCTGCCAAAATGACTCCAACTGAACTTAAAATTGCAGGTTCCCATCCTGACGCCTGGTGACAATGGATGAAGTACTGACCATAAATTTATCTAGACACATTTCAACTTGTATTAGATATTTCCTTTTGTACTTTCTGGAATTATTAATCAGTAAAAAATAAATATGAAAACCTGCCTCCCATTTTGATAAAAAAAAAAGTGTCCAAGAAACAGATAATCAACATTAATTTTATTTGTGTGGTCTTCTAATGTGATCTATAATGAGACTGTATTGTACACTGCAGAGTTAAAAGTGATGAGGTATGTAATGCATGATATGGAATTGGAGAGAATAACGTACGTGAACTACATGTCAGTTATGACACATTTCTATGTTGCGGTTTAATCCTTTCTATATTATATTACTTAATGGCAAGTAGTTCCCTTAGGAAATGTTCAGATAATAAGTTCAACAAAGAACCATTGAACATATTATCTGAACATTTCCCTCCAATGAATAGGATTCATTCTGCAGTTTCTACTATCTGTCCTCTGCTTATATTTCCTGAATGTCCCTACAGATGAATATTAGAGCATTTCAAAGTATACTTTTATAACTGAATGGGAGAATCAAGAGTCGAGAATAATGAATGTGAACTACATGTAAGTAATGACACATCTCTATGTTATGGTTTAATACATGGGTGTAGTGACCTACAGTAATGTCCTAAAGAATCGACCACTAAACCACAGCAGAATTATGGGGAAATTTTCAGGATTTAATCAGAAATATGGCTTGCTGCCATTCATCGGAAAGCTCTCGGTGAGAGCTTGCCATATGAATGTCAACAAGCCATATTTCCGACTAAATCCTGAAATATTTCCCATAATTCTGCTGTGGTTAAAGGGTCATATACTTTGGGCATTACTGTATCCTTACCAGTAGATAATAAACCAGCATGTTACACTAGAAAATTCGGAGAAATTAGAAAGATTAATAGTGAATTAAAATAGGTCGGCAATGACATTATCTAATGTTACCCACAATCACCTTCAGGATGTAAACTGAACCAGATCAGTGATCTATTAACTTCTTCGCTGCTCAATGACGTTATGATGTCATGTCCTGGGCTGTTGACGTTATTGCCTTTTTCCAGTGGAAAAATATAATGGGAATATCACAAGAGCTATAAATCTCACTCAGTTGAAAGGCTATTATCGTTCACAATCGTGGAACATCATACACTGTTTGAAACTTCGAGATACAGTTATTCCGATGCACCAATCTGAGTTCCAGTTATAAGTAAAGGCCTACTGCTAGTGTGCTGAAGTAGGTCCATAGGTACTATGGACCATATAGCACATGACGTGCACTTTTTCGTCTGCAATAGTGACAGACGTCATAGCAGCAAAGAGGTTAAAGAACTAAACATTAACAGCACCCCAACATGGAGATATCTGCAAATTAAATCATGATTATCTTTTTAGACCTTTAACCCATAACTTTATGACCAAAGGGAAGCAACCAATCAAACTAACAATTCACATACTCAGTGTATAAAAGGCAGACCCAGGCCACATCTCACCCACACGGTCCTCATGAACATTTGTTTATGTCAAGCCCAGAAATAGTGTGTCTGTCATTTGCAGAATGAGGTCCCCAGAGGGTGAATAAAGTGACACTATCCACCACAGTGGGCTAGCATCACCAAATTCACCCCCAGTGAACTTCATTCTGATTAGGCCTCAACTGCTATGGGAGACCATCAGATTGATGTTCCCCAGTTGAAGTTGTTTATGTTCACCCAATAGTCACCTTGATTATGGATTTTATCTTCTGCAAATCAGGCGATATATATAAAAACTGAACATTAGGGAAAAAGTAACTAAAAACAATGTTAATTTGAGAATAAGGATACTTCCTAAAAGATGAGGCCTTAGCAGAATGAGGTCCCCAGGTGGTGAATTTGCTGTGCGGGGTAGCATCACTAAATTCACCGTCTGGGGACTTCATTCTGCATTTAGTGGGAGGTACACAGAAGGTGCAGGTGTTGTTCATGGATTGTGCAGGGGAATATATCGGAGGGAAAATATTGGCAGGAGAAAAGGGACCCTAAATAATAATAAGGCAATTTTGAGCCACGAATCAACTGGGGTGTTCTCGAGTTCCA
Organism: Siphonodentalium dalli; assembly: GCA_032622095.1. Classification (NCBI taxonomy): domain Eukaryota; kingdom Metazoa; phylum Mollusca; class Scaphopoda; order Gadilida; family Siphonodentaliidae; genus Siphonodentalium; species Siphonodentalium dalli. The sequence goes on from CP136069.1 coordinate 63,889,302, forward strand.
CATGGAAAATATAAACATATACATGCATTAACCCTTTGAACCCTGGCTCCCCACAACCATCAACGCCCTGACCCTGGGCTCCCAGAGGTATTTTCACTTATTGTAGACTGTGTTCAGGCATATGGTGCTGTATTGTATGCATTCTCTTCTACCATATTGTTTACACCATTGGAAAGATTATTAAATTCTGAATTCAGCACACCACAATCTATTTCAATATCTTAAATCCAGAAAAAGTTATAAAAAATTGAAAACTTATTAGATTTATTATAGAAACTGCCAAAAAATGTTACGTAACGTCACAATCCCAACGTAAATACATGACGTCATATGGGCTTTAGCCAAAACAAACTCTGTGTGTTCTCTGAATACCCCACCAATAACTAAAATGTGCGGCATTGTGTGGTCTATTGGCTTATGCCATCTTAAAGACAAGATTCTGAACTTTTTTCTCGAATAAATCTATATAGCGTGTACCTTTGTGCAAAAAAATTATGATTTAATGAACTCAGAAGTTTGTTTATTCTTAAACAAAACTCGTATGACATGTGTTTACATCCGACAATCGTTAGCGCGAATTATATAATTTAGTGGGAATTTCTTCACACACATTGGGAGATAAATACCACAAGAATACGTCACTAAAGTTTCTATCTATAAATATATATTTTTAGATCTCTTATGAGCCATATAAGGCGATATGACCTAACGCGAAACGAGAGGTCACGAGAAGCAATATGGCGGCGCCGTAATTGCAGAAATGTGATGAAATTGAGACTGTATCCGGTTTTTAATCGGCTTATACTGCGTTATGCCAAACACAACCTCGATAAATTTTGGGCAGCTAAAACAGTTATAATATGAATTTTATGCAACACTATTTTATTTTTCTCAACGTCGATTATTTATCGACATATAAAAAATAAAGTGCAACACTGCGACGCCGACGGTAGAACGAGACTACGTCATGGCCGGAAAACCGGCCAGTCGCGTATATATGCAATTACGTTTTGGCCGGAATACCGACCAGCCGGGTTCAAAGGGTTAAATAAATCGAGACACCATGGTTTCATAAAATCGTGCGGTGTATTTCATCGGATCTTTTTGTCTTTAAGCTATTCGGAAAATATGAGTCTTGAGGGCCGGTTTAAATTCTGAAATATCTAGTGTAGTTTTGAGAGAAATGAGGAGTTGGTTCCAAAGAAATGGCCCAGAAACCGAAAATGTCTGATCGCCACACGTTTTGAGGTCACCAGGGTTCAGTACAACTTTGCACGCATTTCCAGACCTTAGAGGGCAGTCCGGTTCACATTGTGTGATCAATTCGGCCAGATAAGATGGACACAATTAGTAACATTTTAAAATTGATCGGATACCTGATGGGTAGCCAATGTATACTTTCAAGAACTGGCGAAATGTGATAAAATGGAACACTCTGCACCATCGAAAGTCACACATCAAATTAATGATGATTAGCTACTAGAACGGTGCACTTTTTTATTCAAGTGATAATAATAAATGACCATTTATGTTGATATACGTTACTGGCTATACGTATATCAGTTTTAGTGATTCCCATCCGTGAACATTTCCATTATCGATGGTCCCATATTTTGGTTTTTCAATTTGGCCAAAGTTTCTGTAAAATGGCCAAAAGTTCAGAAAAGGTCTAAAAATTGGCCAAAATGATATCTGAGTGGGTTCATGTGAAATAACATAAAAGTCTGTAAAACAAGTTTGACTTTGTTCTTATTTTCATTATAACCCTTTCATGAAAGGAGCTGTGCTGGTGCAGCATTAAAGATCATGTGCCAGTACATTCTCTTATATATGCAAGGCTCCCTATGCATTTTAACCCCTTCGGGAGCTGCACTCGTGCAACATTAACAATCCTGTGCCAGTGCATTCTCTGATATATGCTCCCATAGAGAGCCTCGCATATAAAAGAGAAAGCACTGGCTTACAAGGTCAAGGTAAATATTGTTAGGCCAATGCATTCTCTTTTACATGTGAGGCTCCCTATGAAAGACTCACATATATAAGAGAATGCATTGGCACAGGGTTTTCACAAAATTTCAGGAAGCTCTAGTCATGAAAGGGTTAATAACTCTCCAATAATGAGATCTCACATGTCAAAACCATTGTTATGTAAACATTACTGTTACAGTGGAATTACCAATAAAAGTCCAATTAGTCCAATAGCTACCAAAAAACTTGATCATGAACATTGGAAAAGGCCAAAGCACTGAACAATATTCTGAAAATCATATTCAGACTTAAAATATATGGAATTACTACACAATTAGCCATGTTGACAAATCAAAGTAAGGCGACACCAATTTTTAAGTCTGGTTTACAAACACCTCCTACAACTTTTTTTCCATTTCATGAAAAAAAATAAAACTTTTTTCTCCCAAATTTTTTTAACACGCGTACTGATTTTCATGTGCTGTCGCATCCGGTTCTGCTTATGATCATTTACAGATCCATATTTTCATGTATTTCATGACAAGAAATGTCTTGTTTGGTTCAGAATTTCATTAAAAAAAAAAAATTCACAATTTTTGTAAAATTTAGGTAAAATTATTTACTTGATATAAATTGGGGAGGGGGGGGGGACAATTTTTTTTTTCCCCCCCTCCTGCATCTATTTTTTTTCTCCCCACATGTTCGTAAACCAGACTTAAAAATTGGTGTCGCCTAACAATGGTTTCAATACAGAAAACTTTGTTGTTGGAAAACTATCACTAATGAATATAAAAACAAAGTTTTCTATTTCTGTATGTTTTTACAGACTTTTATATTTTTGCACATTCGCCCAACAGTGAGTGCCTTGGGCCCCTTTAAGAAAATTTATACTATACTGTTTGCTTACCTGGTGCTAGTAACAAACGCAAGAACCTGTCTCTTTCTAGCGCCTCTAGATGCACCAACTTTAAATGTGAAGGAGAGCTTCTCGGTCGTCGTCAGCTGAAATTCTTTGTTCTTGTTTACATATCTGTATACAACCACAGTATTACCACGGAACTTCCCAGATGGTTCTACAAGAAAACGGTAAAAATTCTGTGTTAACTCATTCTATACTAATTATATTCCCTTAGGAAATGTTCATATAATAAGTTGTTTGTTGAACTTATTATCTGAACTTTTCCCACCAATCGATAGGATTCCTTCTGCAACTTAAATTGTCTTGTCTTCTGCTCATAATTCCTGAACATCCCTCCAGATGAATAATAGACCATTCCAATGTATATTTTAGTGACTGAGTGGGAGTATCCATTTAGTATAGAAAGGTTTAAAGATTTATCCAGGGTTCCACATAAATTTTTATGAAACCTATTTTAGTTCTTATAAAGATCTTAGTGTTTAACCCTTCCAAGACTGGAGCTTCCTGAAATTTTGTGAAAACCCTGTGCCAATGCATTCTCTTATGTATGCGAGTCTTCCATAGGGAGCCTCACATATATAAGAGAATAATTTGACCAAACAATATTTATCTTGACCTTGTAAGCCAGTGCAATCCCTTATATATGCGAGGCTCCCAAAGAGAGACTCACATATATAACAGAATGCACTGGAACGGGATCTTTAACTCTTTCGATGCCAAGCTCGCATAAATGCGAGTTACCCAGTCGCTGCCAAATACGCATTTATGCGAGTTCGGGGGTGCACCTGGTTTACGGGTCGTAATTATATTGTTTTGTTGCATTACAACGGGGGTTCATTTATTTTATGTAGAGTGCTGGTGTGCGCTGACAATTTAGAAGAAAGGTCAGTCAAAGTCATGCTACTCCTGAAGTTCTATGAGTACAGTCCGAGCCAGAATACACCATTGACAAATTAACTTTTGGTGCATGGGATGCGATATATGAGTGGAAAATAAACATCATAATTGACTTGGCGGCCTCCTTTCTGCTGATCAGTTTAGCGTCCAAAAATTCTGTCGGAATGAGGTCGGTGAAAAATACGGAATAGTAGCCGGAATATGATTAACTGGTGAAGCATTAATTAATGGGATAGAACAAAAAACAAACATTTAATCATATATGAATTGAAAAAAATTACCGAAAAACATAAATTAAAGCAAATCCAAGATGGCCGCCAATGGCACGTGACCCAAAGGCTTTGATCTTGAATGGATCTCCACGTCGGGGCAGGTGATAGGTCATTGTCATATATACCCACATGTGAAGTTTCAACTAAATACACCGATAATTACCCGGTAGTCATTGCATTACCCACATATACATAAAATACTTGTATTTACACCCAGAATGCTTGGCACTGGTGAGTATGTCCATGTGGCGGGGTGGCAGCGAAAGAGTTAATGCTGCACCGTACAGCTCCCGTTATGAAAGGGTTAAACCCTATTTTACAGTCGCTGATACTACAGTCACACTGATAATCTGTGTACTTACCGACATTACAATGATCGCCGGCGAAGTCACTGATACTACAGTCACACTGATAATCTGCGTATTTGAAATATTCTTGGCAAGTCCCCTCATTGTAGCAGACGGTATTTTTGCATCCAGAGATACAAGCTGGCTCAATATCTGCAGAAGAGAAAATATTTGATCAACATCAGTGTTCACTCTGACCCAAAAGTAGCATGTAGTCTCAAAAGACAACACACACATATTAAATTTTTGATGAGCTATGGTATTGATGGGTGAGAACACCCAAAGTATACACAACAACTTAACCCTTTACCCAACAAACCGGCCAAAACCGGCCAAATAAAGCTTCAACAGCCTAAAATATCTTCGGTCTGTCTCAATAGAACCATACAAATATGGATATCATTGGAACCGGCTCCTTGACCACATTGTGATAGTTACAGTTATACCCTGTGCCAATGCATTCTCTTATATATGCGAGTCGACCATAGGTCGCCTCGCATATATAAGAGAATGCATTGGCCTAAAAAAAATCATTTTTTAACACTTTTTACCATTTTTTCTTACATTCTTTAACAATTTTATAATTTTTAATGTGTTAAGCCAATGCATTCTCTTATATATGCGAGGCGACCTATGGTCGACTCGCATATATAAGAGAATGCATTGGCACAGGGCCCTTCTGTTGGGTAAAGGGTTAATCAGACGCACATTCAAACTGCAGTGAGATTACTGTCTTGTGTGTAACTGCAATTAGCCGCATTCGTGGTAATTAGATCCGTGACAAAGACGGCATGAAACCACCGCCACTGTCTTCTATGTATGCTGTCTATGTATGCCAGGGGGAATATGCCTTTTTCTCCATTTGACAAGTTATTTTAATCATTTCTATTTATTTTTCTATTTTATTAAAATGGCTGATGGCAGCACGAACACTGATCAATATCTAAATATATTTAAAACATACTAAATTTAGATTTCAAATTTCAAGATGGCTGCTGGCAGCCATGTTTTTCAATGAATTTCGGAAACAATTTATGGCAATGATCTTGAGCTCACCCTGATTATTCATATGAAGTTTGCTGATGATCGGAAGAGGGATGTGCCATGTAGGGTGTGCCAAATGAAATTTTGATGGACTGACGCCCGTCTGCATGGACACCAACTTGTCAAGTTGAGTTAAAATGGTTAAATTTTGTATGCTGTTGTTGACATAGTTTATAAGTTTGTATATATTAGATTGGGTTCTGACTAACCTGGATTGGACATGGCTGCTTCCTGTAGCGAGAATATTTTACTGCCGATCTTCAGACCTCGAACACATCCATACCAATACTGGATGGGCGTGGTCCCAGGTGGGGCTCCTCCAACCCAGACATGGACAAATGGTGTAGGAGCCTCCTTCGTTCTGATTGGATATACTGACTCTATAAAATAAAATAAATAGAGGTTAGTTCAAAGTTCAATGGAATAGAAATAACATCATTTTAAAAGAGCGTCTAGTGATTTGAGGATCAGTAACACCTGGTAATCACTTGATCAGGTATAAATATGCAAATCAACCGAAATGGGCAAATGTTTTGCAGAACATTATCTCCGTAATAACACACTGACACCAACTGATAACTCTTTAACCCTTTCACTAAAAAGTACTCATTGATGAGCAGATATCCCTTAGGATATGTTCAGTTAATAAGTTTGTAGAATAGGACTCCTTCTGCACTTCTATTAACCCTTTACCCAACAAACCGGCCAAAAACGCCCAAATAAAGCTTCAACAGCCTAAAATATCATCGGTCTGTCTCAATAACACCATACAAATATGGATATCATTGGAACTGGTTCATTGACCACATTGTGATGGTTACAGTTATTCCCTGTGCCAATGCATTCTCTTATATATGCGAGTCGACCATAGGTCGCCTCGCATATATAAGAGAATGCATTGGCCTAAAAAAATCTTTTTTTTAACACTTTTTACCATTTTTCTTACATTCTTTAACAATTTTATAATTTTTTCTTACATTTAAAAAAAAATTTATAATATTTTTCTACATTCTTTGACAATTTTATCATTTTTAATACGTGTTAAGCCAATGCATTCTCTTATATATGCGAGGCGACCTATGGTCGACTCGCATATATAAGAGAATGCATTGGCACAGGGCCGTTCTGTTGGGTAAAGGGTTAACAGTCATCCTGAAAACCCCTCCAGATGAATAATAGACCATTCCAGTTTATACTTTTATATCTGAGTATAGAACGGGTTGAAAAGTTTTGGACAGTTACATATTTCTTGCATACAGTAATGCCCTAAATAATTGACTCCTTAACCACAGCAGAATTATGCGTAACTTTTCAAGATTTAGTCGGAAATATGGCTTGTTGCCATTCATGTGAAAGCTCTCAGTAAAATATGGCTTGTTGGCATTCAACTGAGAGCTTTCCGATGAATGGCAACAAGCCATATTTCTGACTAAATCTTGAAAAGTTACCCATAATTCTGATGTGGTTAAGGAGTCTATTATTTAGAGCATTACTGTATAATGAGAAATTTTTCACTTTAATCAGCTAAAACGTCATTACTCATTACACTAACCTTGACCCTTGAATGGATGTTGTTTGTATTTATTCAGCTTCAACCGCTCAACTGGAATCATCTCAAATCTATCATCAACTGATATCCGAGTACCCTCCACTTTAAATGTTTCATCAATTATTCTCTCGATAACCAGTTGTTTCCATTCCCCATTATTCAGACCTGCAAATAAAACAAATAGATTGATTTAGTCTGCTCTGCCTACAGTAATGCCCGAAGTAAATGACCCTTTAACCACAACAGTGACAGCTTTCCGATTAATGGCAGCAAGCCATATTTCCGACTAAATCTTGAAAAATTTCCCATAATTCTGCTGTGGTTTAGGGTCGATTATTTAGGGCATTACTGTAACTCTGAAGCTAGGCATATATTAGTCTCTTTCCTGGCTCAGACTCTCCACTCACTGCTCTGTGCAACTCTGAACATAACACTTCTGCCAGCAGAGTCCAGTAAGTGCCACCATATTAGGCCAATAAATAAAAAAATTGTGTTGTCAAGCACTTCCCTCATCACTGAAATATTCTTTTAACACGTTGAGTGCCGGAAATCAATTAGTAATCTCGCCAGTTTGCCAAATCGTGGCAAGATAGCTACCCGTAGTAGACCATAATTTGGCTTCAATGAAGCAAGAATTGGACGACGTCGCGACTTTAGATGACAGAAACGGCGATTGATAGTACTACGAGATAACTCGTAGCCGGCAATGGCGGAAGGAATTTGGGTATTCCCACCACCAGTGCCAACTACGAGTTATCTCGTAGACACAATTGGACACGTTTGAGCAACAAATATGAAGTAGAATGTAACCCAAACAAGTTATTTTGGTGGTCAGCATATTTATGCAGGTGTGTCTGTCCTTGTGGTGGTTATAGCTCGTTATATAGTTATATTATGGCTGATGCACGCTGGAGCAAATTACTTATATGAGCATGCATGGCTACAGACGGTGAATCCGATGTGGAATCGGGTGAACTTGTTTCCTGTGAGGATGAGTTTATTTCGTCCATGACTACGAGCATGCATCTTCTGTTGTTTCGGGCATTGTAAGTTATCTCCCATATAGCCTGATTTAGGCCTATGCTAGGCCCGGTTCCAAAGTACCGCCCGAAATAATAGTGTAGGAATAATGGTCAGCACAAAATTAAATCAACGATGCAACAGTAGCCAAATAGATCCCTGTACATTCATGAGTGTGCTACATGTAACGATTCCATATCATCCATCCGTCTGGAAATAAGTTACCCTTACCCCAAACCTCTATGCTACACAAAAACATTTATCCGTACATACATGTGGAACAGCTTGATGAACTGCATGACGTCTAGAGTACGGTTTTTGTTTTGCTTTCCATTATCCAACACGTTCGGAAGAGGGTACAATGTAGCTTTGGGGAATAGTTCCGCTTTACTTGAATTATAAATAATAAAATACCTAGCCCCCAAATGGAGCCGCACAGTGTAGGCCTATTCCAAAAACAACTGCTGTGTTCCCTAATAATGAGATAATGGTAGCATCAACGTGCGTAACGTCATGGATTATCCGCTTATTTTGTATTGGATGCGTCCAGTCGCACATGCGTGAGAGGGAACATATTTGGCAGGCCTGTGTGACGAGTGTGGGTGGTTGTGCGAAGTTTCAATGTGTTGAAACACAACGATGTAACCATTCCTCGAAACTGCCTTCGCATGTTTGTACATTGTGAATATCCACCCCCCCCCTGACTGTGTTTGCAAGCGTGCATGCACATTATCAGTCTATTGAATACCAAAAACCCAGTCCAATTGCCCACACATGACTGCCTCTGGTGGTCACTCAGTGAGACAGTGTCAGCTGTATTCACTCACAACTGGATCATTTTGAGTAGAATATATGTGCTCATGGTGCTCACCTCTGTTGAACAATGCAAGGAGAGCCAAACTATTTATTTTATAAAATCATTGTTCTGGTGTCCCGAGGCAGGTTTTCGTGGTACATCGACCTATTCCACTGCTTCCGTTTGTCAGTTACACGACATGGAAACCACTACGAGATAACTCGTAGTGGCAACCTGCGAAGGTTGCGTACTACGAGATAACTCGTAGTGGCACTCAACGTGTTAAAAAGCCTTGTCAAACATATTATATTATTTCAATGGCCTTAGTGGGGGGAATTCCGCCCATTCCTATTTTCAAATCCATACTGCTTTCCTATGCTCCAGTACAGCTAGGCACTGGTTAACTGGGGGGATTTCTGGTAACCCCCAGAAAAGCAATGGTGGCACTTACTAGTCGCTACTTGCGGGAGCATTGCGGATTAGCACAGAGGCTGGGCAGTGGGAATGAGTCCAGACATTTATACCGCTCATGCAAAAAAATATATCAGGTACATTGGGACCTGGTGCTGTGGGAAGCCCTATTCACTCTTATATTGATTCCGATGCAGATATCTTATATCTTAAAGCCAGCACTTAAAATACACTTTGTTAACAGATTGCACATTGATTTTAACTATTTCATGATGGGAGATACGCTGGTGCAGCATTAAAGATCCTTTGCCCATGCATTCTCTTATATATGCGAGGCTCCATATATAAGAGAATGCCCTGACATACAAGGTCAAGATAAATAGTTAGGCCAATGTATTTTTTCTCCCTATGGGAGACGTTCATATATAAGAGAATGCATTGGCACAGGGTTTTTGCAAAATTTCAGGAAGCTCCAGTCATGGAAGGGTTAAAATAAAAATGATTACTAGTTATTTTGACAGAACAAACCAAGCTTGGATATATATGTGTGTCTGACATTTGCAGAATGAGTTCCCCAGAGGGTGAATTTAGTGATGCACAGCGGGCTTAGCATCACCAAACTCACCCTCTGGGGACCTCATTATACTTAGGCCTCATCTTATGGGAAGTATCTATATTCTTAAGTTAACATTGTTTTTAATTACTTTTTCCCTTCTGATCAGATTCTATATCCCCTAATTTGGAGAATAAGAAATACATAATCGAGGTAACTAATGGGTGAACATCACCAACTTCAACAGGGTAACTTCACTATGATCCTAGGTCTCCAATAGCAGTTGAGGCCTAAGCAGAATGAGGTTCCCAGGTGGTGACTTTGATGATGCTAGCCTGCCGTACAGGATGAGGTCACTAAATTCAACCTCTGGAGACCACATTCAGATGCAATATATTTAAAATTCGTTGTGATATGGCTTTGTTGCTAAAACAACGTTAAATTCCAATCAATCAATCATATATTTAAAATAAATGAATAAATAATACACAGGCATCTCTGTATTGTATAAAATAACTTGCCAACGACCATGTTACATGACATTATGTGGGACTGGAGTGTATTTCTATATAAAATGATGATTTGAACTCACCTCTTATTTTATTGATATCTTTTTTATAAATATTATTAAATGAATTGTAGGTCACTGTGAGTCTGTTCGCACGGAAGTGCACCTGGAGAAAGTTGTTCAGGTCGTCGTATATATACAGCAGGAGACCGTCTTCAGCAAATGTACGGAAACTTAGAACAATTGTCTCGTCCAGCACATCTCGGTATGACGATGAATCCAGAACGAGATACGATGTGTTTGTTCCAATGAATGTTATATTATCCTGGTTTATATCTGCAAATAAAAAAACAAGAACATAACCCTTTCTATAATCAATGGATTCTCCCACTCAGTTATACAAGTATACATTGGAATGGTCTATTGTTCATTTGGTCCTGAGGGGTGTTCAGCAAGCCTGGATATAGTGTGTCTGATATTTGTAGAATGAGGTCCCCAGAGGGTGAATTTAGTGACGCTATACCCCACACAGCAGGCTAGCATCACAAATTCACCCTCTATGGACCTATGTATCTATAGTATGTAATTAACATTGTTTTAGTTTCTTTTTCACTTATGTTCAGTTTCTATATATATACCCTAATTTGCAGAAGATAAAAATGCATTATCAAGGTGACTAATGGGCGACCATCAGCAAATTCAATCTGATCCTAGGTCTCCCATAGCAGTTGAAGCCTAAGCAGAATGCGGTTCCCAGAATGTGAGTTTGGTGATGCTAGCCCACCTAGCAGGATAGTATCAGTAAATTCACCCTCTGGTGACATCATTCTGCAAAATCAGACACTCTATTTCCAGGCTTGTTCTCTCCCAAAGTTATAAAATTATACATTGGAATAGTCTATTATTCAATTGGAGGGGTGTTCAGGAAATATAAGCAGATGACAGTATGACGAAAAGACTTGGAAATTCTGAAGGAATTCTTTGTGGGAAGATAGCCATATTTTAATTTCAATGTGAGACGACAGAAAAATTACGACTCGTTGCCTCCATCATAATGAACTCTCATTTATTTTTTACATCTGTTTTTCATTCCATGCTAATTCTTAAAGGCAGGGATGGCCTTCACAGTGGGTATTGTTCAAATAGTCACACCCATTAAAACTGCCATAAACAGAAAGATTATTAAAATATAGACATATTTTGTTCTTATTCCAATTAAAGATATTGCATAAATAGTATGTTATTGTCAAGTTCATATGTTTTGTTATGTAAACAAAAGCCAGGTTCTGTAACGTTTTTGGCTCTTGTTTAATACATAACAAAGCTTACTAACTTGACAACAGAATATTATTTACGCGATACTTATGATAGGTATAAGAACAAATTATGTCTATATTTTAATATTCCTTCTGTTTCTGGCGGTTTTAACGGATGTGACTATTTTAACAGCAATGCCCACCGTGAAGGCCAATTGTGCCTTTAACCCTTTGAGTGCCAGGTCCGATTTTTTTATCAACCCATATACCCTGTGCCAATGCATTCTCTTATATATGCGAGTCGACCATAGGTCGCCTCGCATATATAAGAGAATGCATTGGCCTAACAATTTTTCATCATTTGATATTATTTTTTACAATTTTTTACAATTTTAATAAATTTTTTATAAATCTAAAAAAAAAAAAAAAAACATATTTTTTTATTGTTTTAGGGCCGATTTTACAGACTGTAAATTAGGCACTGAATAATGAAATGTTCAGATAATTAGTTCAGCAAACGACATTGGTTGTCTCTCTGTCGTCTGCTTATATTACCTGAATATCCTTAAAAAAAAAAAAAATTACTTGGGTTTTGATTAAATGTATTTGAAAAAAAATTTGAGGACTAATTCTATGATGCGCATTGAAATCAACATGGCTGGCATCTTTCCAAACATGTCCGGAAACTAGTTTGTGCATCAGTGCATTTTGGAAGAGCTCTTGACTGACATCTAAATCATTAATTAAGTGACAACTAATTGATAGCTTTTAATAAATAATTAACACTTTGGCGGGTCGGTATCCCATCTACAATGTCAGCACAATGTCAGTATTTCTATTTTAATTATAAACCTTGGTCTGCATGTATTGACCGACACTTTTCATTTAATAGGCTGATTTTGCAACATTTTGTGCGCGCAAATACGTCACTATTATAAAACTATTGAAAATGACATAAATGTTGTTGCACCAACCAACAGTATGATGACATAAATGTAATGAGGTTCTACCCGACAAAGGGTTAAATTATTGTGGAAATAAATAAACATGATCAATATATTTGACAACATATATGAGGGTGTCCCCCCCCCCTCTTTTTGATTCTCTCTGTTAATTGGTATTCAGAGGGGTTGAGGGTGACAACGTCATATATTGCTGAGCAAATAATGGATCAGATTGAAGGGACTGACCTGTTTCACAATTCGTTCCAAACTGTGCCCACTTGTTTTTACATGTACATGTATACGACCCCCATCGCTCCAGACATGAGCCGCCATGATGACATGGATTTGGCCAGCAGGATGATTGACAGCCAGCAGACAGACCAATGGCACTGGAAGATAAAACAAGAAATGTCACTCGGAAATGACTATGTCCCGTAATGAAGCAACTCCTGAGCGAATTTATACCCTGACCTCCAATAATTTGTAATGTCGCGTTCCATGAAGTATTTTTTAATATAATACCACCATACTTTCATGATTTAGAGTATGGGCCCAAGGATATATAGAGAATGCATTATGAAAATAGGCAACATCATCACATCATTTCCATATAAGATATGTGCTGGTTTTGAAAATATATATAGTTACAATCCGTTGAGTCTGTTAACCCTTTGAGTGCCAGGGGCCGATCTCATCGGCCCTAAACCTACAAAATAAGTCTGTTAAAGGATATAAGAATAAATTATTAAAATTGTAAAAAATTATAAAAAAAAAACAAAACAAAAAATTTAAGCCAATGCATTCTCTTATATATGCGAGGCGACCTATGGTTGACTCGCATATATAAGAGAATGCATTGGCACAGGGTATATGGGTTGATACAAAAATCGGGCCTGGCACTCAAAGGGATAACACATCTGACTTTGACAAATCACAATGCACACATATCACGACACACCGTCACCCTTAGGTTAACCATCACGACTTGTCTCGTTGATATCATGTGACGTACAGACACGAAGGGTAGTATCTGTAACTTAATCGAGAGAACGACCTTGTCATGTGACCTTGACCGTAACCTTTTGGAAAACAAATTGTCAGACACATCGTCCCCTTAATAACTATGGCAAGTTTTAACATAATTCAATAAAGCATCGTGATGTTATGGAGCAGACATGAATGGTGCAAGAAAATATGACTGGTGCAGATGATGCCCAAGTTTGAAAGCACCCTGTGACCTTGACCTTTGACAAACCGCATTGCACACATAACGTGACACACCATCACCCTTAGGTTAACCATCACGCCTTGTTTTGTTGAAATCATGTGATGTACACAAAAGTTATGGAGCGGAAACGAAGGGTAGTATCTGGTGACTTAATTGAGAGAATGACCTTGTTCTGTGAGCTGGAACTTTAACGATTGGAAAAATATTTTGTGCGTGACACATCGTCTCCTCATTAGGAACAACTGTGCCAAGTTTCATCAGAATGCAATAAAGCATCAAGATGTTATGGTGCAGACATGAGGGTGCAAGAAAATATGACTGGTGCAGATGAAGTGTAAGTTTGAAAGAACCCTGTGATCTTGACCTTTGACAAACAGAATACACACATATTGCGAGACACCGTCACCCTTAGGTTAACCATCACGCCTTGTTTTGCTGCAATCAAATGTGCCAAGTTTCAACAGAATCCAATAAAGCATCGCGATATTATGGAGTGGACACAAAAGCTTATGGACGGACGGACAGACAGAAAAGACAAACACAATATGCACCCGAAAAATGTTTTCAGGCACATAAAAATACCAGTAATATCCAGACGACAGAGCACTATCACTGAAAAATATAAAAATAATTAACAATTTTATTTCATTATTCAACTTTATCATGTAATGTATCACAAAATTCAGGCTACAAGCGGTTTCAAGTCCTGTGGAATTTAAGTTATTATTCATAATTTTATTTTTATCATCGTTCAAAAAAACTAGAAGAAAAATACATAGTGGTTTGGAAAGGGTCTTAAAAGTGGTAAAACTTTATCACCTCATCAATTCACATGGTCTCGTTTATACTCAAGTTTAAAAGTTGCCACGATTATGAGTGATGTCTTCATGAATCGCAGAATACTTTCTCCTCATGCAAGCTTGTAATGAAACACTCAGTAGGCCACATCAAAAAGAGAGTTGTTTTTGCATCACTGGATACACTGTGGATGGACAGATTTTTCACTGTCAACATAAACACTTGTTCTCTATAAATGCTCAGTAGTACATATGTTACCAAAACATTACAAACAAAACAAAACAAGAAGTAGCACCCAAAATTTAATTCCAAGAATAAATTAAAGTTTAAAAAATGATCTACAACCTACGCTATTTGAAAACCATCCTAGAAAGTTCCTCATGTAAAACATGGAATTGACAAATCGTCGATCAGGGACGTAATTACAAACTGCGATGAAGGCCATCATAAAGTCAGTCGTAAATGTTCAATAATCCAAACACCCGGTCACTCTGAAGGGTATTCGGTCTGGAGAGGTACGTTTTACTGTAAAAACGTTGGTGCTTCTAGAGCTTTTGGTGATGCTGAACAAAAGTACATGTATAATGATCTATTTAACACGTTGACTGCCACTTCAAGTTATCTCGTACTTTTTGTGGGCAACTGAATGGCAGAACACGATTTCCGGCAGTGAACGTGTTAAATGCATTTTTTTAGACCCTATATTTCTTTTACTATCCTTTCTTCTCTGATTTTCAACTCACAAATGTTCTACAATTGACTCCACTATTTCCCTGTTTCTATTTTACATACAGTATGTTAATTATTATTATATCACACATGTATCTGTTCGTTGATTTTTTTTTAAATGAATGATACTGATCAGACCAAAAAAAGTCTAATGCTATTTTTGCAAAGTTTGATGTGAAATCAGAGATGAAGGAACTTTGAACTAAAAATCACCTTGTATTGACGAGTTTGGATAGGTCTCTGAATTCTCCATTGTAATTAAGGCCCCTCATACAACCTGTCATCCCTGACTGCCGGATCCGTTTCTCTGTGGAAATTCTGAAAGAATAAAAATTATTAGAAAATAAGGTAAAAATTAAATGTTTCTTAAACAAAAATTTGCAATATAAACTGAAAAAAAAATAGGCAACAAAAAGAAAAGGATCACCGTATTTAATTATAAGTTTTGGGCCAAGTTTTTAAAGGGGATGATGTAGTCATGGTGAAATGTGAAAAGGGCTTAGTGACTTTTAAAACAGAAGTTTCATTTAAGCTTGGTTGGTTGGTTGCAGCAATATGTCAGTTGTTCAAAAAAGTCAGTCGTTATTGCAGGAAATATATGCATGGAAATCAAGTGTTTTTTCTGTCTCTCATCGTAACATCAAGAAAAGAATAAAACATTCCAATCTATTTAGGAAATAACTCTCGTTCAGGATTAAGTTTATGCAGTTATAATTTAATCACAAGCTGTCAATTCACGAAATACAGTAATGCCCTAAATAATCAACTCCTTAACCACAGCAGAATTATGGGTAACTTTTCAGGATTTAGTTGGAAAGTTCTCACAGAGAGCTTTCCGATGAATGGCAACAAGCCATATTTCCGACTAAATCCTGAAAAGTTACCCATAATTCTGCTGTGATTAAGGAGTTGATTATTTAGGGCATTACTGTACTGTAAAACAATTGGTTGTCTCTTAATCAGCCATTAAAGTTAATTCTTGATAACTCCTAATCGGTGTCGGTCACTCTTCCTGAAAGCACAGGTGGCAGCGGACGTGTTGGCACAATGCCAGAATTGTTTATATTGAAATTGGGCGACCAAAGAAAATTGTCAATATGAAGTTTCTAATCAACTAGATGCATGATTGATAAATGTTTGTTCCCAAGACATAATTGTTGATAGCGAGAAATGTTTCAATTTTATGGAAATATATTGGTGAAATCTAGATGTATTTCCCCAATACTGGGATTAAATTATAATAAATAACTCTTGTTTAGATAAAGGTTATGAGTTATTACCGAATCATATGAAGATAAATTTACTATAACAGCATAATCTTAATTGAAATAAAAGAGTTATTTCTTAAACAACCAAAAAGTTAGAAGAAATTTTAGATTATCGAGAATAACCTTAACTCATTCAGTACCATGTCTCCTGGTGGGGACAGCTATCTGTAAACCAGCTCTCCTGGGGAAAAACACTATTTTGACTAACACTATATTTAGATTGATTATTAAAATCAGAAAGAATCGAATTGACAGCAGGGATTGCTGGTATAGGCCCTACCCATGAACAGCTTTGAAACTCCATGTCCGGTACTGTAGAGGGCCATCATAGGTCAAAACATTCATGTTGCCATGGCAACAATAACTTCAAATTGACACCGATTGTGTTAAATTACAATTTTTTTGTGTTATGTGGCCAACTAAATCATTTGTTCAGTGTTGTTTTGGACATTAATTTTGCTTTTGGAACAACATATTTTGTTATGGCAAGGATGTGGGGTGTGTGTGTGTGGGGGGGGGGGGGGGGGGGGCTAATCGGTGAGACCAAACAAATTTTCTAATGGGATGTTTACAATAAACAATCTCCGCGAAAAGAAGATAACAAAACTGGAAATGAACTGTCTGCATTTTATATGCCTACAACAGTCGCACTATCCGCAGTGCGGCATACTTCTAGTTCGTGCTGTAGCTACGATGTCAATGACACACCTTTGGGACATCAAATTAACCCGGTGACAATTCTGTCTGATTCAGCGCATCGAAAAATCCCAAATTTCGGTTTGATATCGTTAACACCATTAGAGCAGTCTATCGACAAATTTTTTCTATAGTAAATTCTCATTGTAATTTGGCGAACCCCTTAAGGTACATAGTTTGATTGACATAATGTACACGTTGTCGACATTAGCGTTCCTAGGTCGTTTGGCGCCAAACCAAGTCTATGATGGATCAGTGTATGCCCGACTTGGTAGGAATCGACGTTTACACAATAAAAATTTGTTTCCAATTAACATATATGTACCCTGTATACGTTGACCTCTCAGAGAGTTTGAACTCTGCAAGACTTAGTCACGCCCACATAGCACATCAATTTTCACCACTTATATTCAGATGGCTGTATCTCCTAAACGCCTCGACATGCAGAGCTGCCTGATGCGTCATTTTAACGGCGACATACTCAGCTATATCATGATGTACAATCTTGTATATATAGATCCAATTCCCCTCGTCAATGAGTATTTAGTACAGAAAGGGTTAATTCTTACTTGCTGTCTAATCCACCGAGATACAACGGTCCATGAAAGGCTGGAAAATTCTTGATATAGCTCGGCATGTCCAGCATGCGTTCAGCAGTATCAGCCGTCAGTCGTATGTTGTTGCTGTCCCACTCAACTGCACACGAATGCCACTCGCCATCATTGAATTTAGCTGAAGTTCGCAGTGTTTTCCTCAGCCGACTTCCTCCAACAGAAATGATAAACTGGATACTGTTTTCTGTAATAAAACAAGCGATTATCAGTAGGGGGGTGTACTTTTTAAACATTAGGATAGTGTTGAAATGATTTGTCGATTAGTAAACGAATTGTTCACCAAAAGTCAACTCCAGAATCTCAAGTCGATGAGTTGCATTAAATTGAGCTGTGCACTATGTTTTAATAAACCAACAACGTCAAGGACAGTGTTAAAATTTAAAACAAAAGCTGCGCTATTTAGTAGAATTACTTACAGAAACACCATTCATTTTCAGAATGAGGTCCCACCATCTGGGAACCTTATAGGAACCTATTCTGCTTAGGCCTCAACTTCTATGGGAGACCTGGGATAAGACAGAAGTTCCCCCAGCTGAAAGTGGTAATATGTTCACCCACTAGTCACCTCAATTATGCAATTTATCTTCTGCAAATTAGGGGATTTAGAAACTGAACAGAAGGAAAAAAATTACTAAAAAAAATGTTAATTTGAGACAATAGATACTTCACAGAAGATGAGGCCTAAGCAGAATGAGGTCCACAGATGGTGAATTTAGTGATGCTAGCCCATTGTGCGGGGTAGCATCACTAAATTCACCCTCTAGGGACATTATTCTAGAAATGACAGACACACTATTTCCAGGCTTGAATACAGGAAATCCTTAAAGCGTTACGTAACTTACCCCCTGTCATGATGATACTCATGTAGCTGTCAACCGTCTCCGACCCACTCTGATAGACCAGAACACCAGTTTTCTGGAATGTCCGGAAACTAATATAAAAGTTCCCAGCAATCCATGGGAGCAGCGTGATGAGGGCGTCCACTCGGGTGAAGGTCACAGACTTCTTAGGGGCAAGATCATCTGAAATATATGAATAACGCTAAGTCAGGCATACAGAATTTGTTAACTTTTTAGATGTATTTATGGTTCCAGACTTTCAGTTACAACAACAACATCAAATTATAATTTGGCATCCCTTATCGCTTCTATTCACTGAAACAAATATTAATTAAAAATTCAAAAAATAATTATTGGTGTCCCTGTAGATAAAATTTAATATCAAACAAGATCGTGTCTTCCAGGTGGACCATCTCATTCCAAACATGTTATTTTATACACTAAAATACTTATAAGAGGTAAAATAGGTTTAATGAAGATTGGTCTGGAACCCTGAATAGAAATTTAAATATTTATGGGAAAAAAATTACTTTTCAGTTTATTTTTGTACAAACTGAAGAAACATGAGCTTCGAATTACCAGGATTTGAGACAGCGCCGAATTGATTTTATAGATCCTAATCAATACTTCAATCCCCTT
Source organism: Siphonodentalium dalli (assembly GCA_032622095.1). NCBI lineage: Eukaryota > Metazoa > Mollusca > Scaphopoda > Gadilida > Siphonodentaliidae > Siphonodentalium > Siphonodentalium dalli. The sequence continues at coordinate 63,908,597 of CP136069.1, forward strand.
CACAGACACAAACTGTTTAACCCTTCCATGACTGGAGCTTCCTGAAATTTTGCAAAAACCCTGTGCCAATGCATTCTCTTATATATGCGAGTCTCCCATGGGGAGCCTCACATATATAAGAGAATGCATTGGCCTAACAATATTTACCTTGACATGGTAAGCCAGTGCATTCTCTTATATATATATGCTAGTCTCCCATTGGGCGCCTCACATATATAAGAGAATGCATTGGTCTAACAATATTTACCTTGACCTTGTAAGCCAGTGCATTCTCTTATATATGCGAGGCTCCCTATGGGAGACTCGCATATATAAGAGAACGCAATGACACAGATCTTTAATGCTGTACAAGTGCGCTCCCATCATGAAAGAGTTAAGTTTTAGCTACATATTCTATATTTAACTCACCATTTCCCCAGCATGTTAGCGGCCCCAGTGTGAGATTGGCCCAGGCTCCAGTTTTCTGTAAAACTTTTAGTTCTGTCGTAGGAAGATGTTTTTTCTCTCGATTGTAGACTACATCCTGCTTCCACTCGTGGTCACCTGTAAAAACGAAATAAATAAGATTGTATAATATAAGGCAGGATGTTAAATATTTACCTTGACCTTGTAAGCCAGTGCATTCTCTTATATATGTGAGGCTCCCTATGGGAGACTCGTATATATAAGAGAACGCAATGACACAGATCTTTAATGCTGTGCTCCCATCATGAAAGGGTTAAGTAATGCCCTAAATAATCGAATCCTCAACCACAGTCGGAAATATGGCTTGTTATTCATCAGAAAGCTCTAAGTGAGAGCTTTCCAATGAAGGGCAACAAGCCATATTTCTGACTAAATCCTGAAAAATTACCCATAATTCTGCTGTTGTTAAGGAGCCTATTATTTAGGGCATTATAATAGATCAGAGTTAAAGCTATGTGAAATACCCTAATTGGTTGCAGATGCATCAAAATAAAAATCGTGTTCAATGTAGATAATTTTGAACATGTTCAAGCATGGTGTTTTCTTAAATGAAACATCAAATAGCAGAGCTCTGCAAAGCTTCAAAGATTTGAATCGTTGTCAACATTGGCGATCTGATTAGTGATTGATACCGAATCGGCTCTTCGATTTGTATATTTTCGAATCAGGTTACTCTTGTTCGTTTTCCTGATTCTTATTTGGTTGCCAAATTCCGATTCCCAAGGCTTTTAACAAAAACTTCTTTGCAATACAAACAGGCAGACTACCTCGGTGTTTACAACACTACAATAAGCCTGCCGGAGGGTTATAATATGACCTTCTCCTGTTGCGGAATAGTTCTCTTGAATTATATCATAATAAACAATAATCTATATTTAGCACCCAGATAAGAGTTGTGGGTGGGCTGTTGATTAAGCTGTGCGATTATATGACAGGTCCACAGGACAACTGTCATACAGTAATGACCTAAATAATTGACTTAACCACAGGAGAATTATGGGTAATTTTTCAGGATTTAGTCGCAAATATGGCTTGTTGCCAATCATCGGAAAGCTCTCGGTCATAATTCTGATGTGGTTAAGGAGTCGATTATTTAGGGCATTACTGTACACTATTATAAAATGTTTACAGGAGAATGTGTAGACTGACCAGGCCTGAGAATAACTTGAGGTGCCTGTCATTTGCAGAATGAGGTCCGCAGAGGGTGAATTTAGTGATGCTATCCACATAGCAGGCTAGCATCACTAAATTCAAGCTCCAGGGAGCTCATTCTACTTAGGACTCATCAGAGCTGTTAAGTTTCACGGATTGTCCGTGAGACTCACGGATTGCTATGGACAAAACCTCCAAAACATGGAAGACCACCCAATTCTCCCACATTGTGCAGATGTACTGTTGCCATCGGTAACATCAAGAGTAATTTCATATTCATCATTATTCAGTACTAATCAGCAGTACTAATTGAGACTAATTAATGTTCACACCCTTTCGTAGCCGTGCGAGCTGTCGTAAAAGTATAAACAATAGATTTAATAATGCGACTTAAATAACTACTAAGTCACAAACCATGCGAACGGATGTGTTCATTTCGTTTGCGGGTAAAACTGTATAGACGAGTCCATTTTGTACTTTCGGTGGAAAGTGTGCATTTCTTTTGGGGATTAAACAGTAAGATGAGTCAATTTATTCTGATTTTGTACTTTCGTTTTCACGCATATCCGGTTGTATCCGGTGGAATTCTGAGTATTTTCACTTAGTTTATACGAAGTGTCTGCTGCTTTCTCTTCATAAATGGTGGTACCTCCCACTCACATCAGCTCTATTACAATTACCAATAGGACATTTATTACCATTGTATTTAGGTATATATATATTTATAAAATAAACAGAAATAGACAAAATTGGGCATACCTACTGCAAAAATCTCCCGAATTGATATTTTCAAAATTTAACAGGTCTGGGCCTCAACTTCTCTGGAAAGTTTCTTTATTATCAAATTTCTAGAGAAACTTCTCTATGTCCCCAAATTGGCAGACGACACATTGCATAATCGAGGATCCCAAAGGGTGTACATCACAATATTCACCATTTGGGAACTTCAATCTGAGTCTATGTCTCCCATAGCAGATGGGGCCATGCAGAATGAGGTCTCAAGAGGATGAATTTTGTGATGCTAGCCCACTGGGCAGGATAGCGTCACTAAAGTCACCCTCTGGGGACCTCATTCTGCAAATGACACAGTAAACTCAGGCTAAAGCTTGAGACTGACCTTTATCACAGTTGAGTATCAGTGGTGGACATGTGACATTTCCAGTCGTATCACAGTTTTTGTCTGCCACCATTGACTGTAAAGTCTCACCATTTGCTGCCTTCAGAAACGTCATCTCTCCAAGTCTGAAAAAAGACAAATCATGATAAACCCTTTATGGAGCCCCAGGCAGAGAGAACAATGCACTGATGTCATGATAAACCCTTTATGGAGCCCCAGGCAGAGAGAACAATGCACTGATGACATTCGTTTGCTTGGTCCTGTGTGCGGATCCATATGGGAGTGGTTTAACCCTTTACCCAACAGAAGGGCCCTGTGCCAATGCATTCTCTTATATATGCGAGTCGACCATAGGTCGCCTCGCATATATAAGAGAATGCATTGGCTTAACACATTAAAAATTCTAAAATTGTTAAAGAATGTAAGAAAAAATGGTAAAAAGTGTTAAAAAAATATTTTTTTTAGGCCAATGCATTCTCTTATATATGCGAGGCGACCTATGGTCGACTCGCATATATAAGAGAATGCATTGGCACAGGGCATAACTGTAACTATCACAATGTGGTCAAGGAGCCGGTTCCAATGATATCCATATTTGTATGGTTCTATTGAGACAGACCTAAGATATTTTAGGCTGTTGAAGCTTTATTTGGCCGGTTTTGGCCGGTTTGTTGGGTAAAGGGTTAACCATTTCTTGAAGGGAGCTGCACTGTGCAGCAATAAAGATCTTGTGCCAGTGCATTCTCTTATATATGCGAGTCTCCCATCGGGAGCCTTGCATATACATAAGAGAATGCACTGGCTTACAATGTCAAGGTAAATATTGTTAGGCCAATGTATTCTCTTATATCTGCGAGGCTCCCTATGGGAGAATCCATTGGCACAGAGTTTTCGCAAAATTTCAAGCCTTGAAATAGTGTGTCTGCAATTTGCAGAATGAGGTTCCCAGAGGGTGAATTTAGTGAAGCTATCCCATACAGCAGATTAGCATCACCAAATTTACCCTCTGGATACCTCATTCTGCTGAGGTCTCAACTGCTATGGGAGACCTAGGATCAGATTGAAGTTCCCCAGTTCAAGTTGGTGATGTTCACCCATTAGTCACCTTGATTGTTCATTTTATCTTCTACAAATTTGGGGATATAGAAACTGAACAGAAGGGGGAAAGTAACTAAATACAATGTAAATTTGAGACTATATAGATACTTCTGCCTAAGCAGAATGAGGTCAACAGAGGGTGAATTTAGTGATGCCAGCCTGCTGCATGGGATAGTGTCACTAAATTAACCCTATGACAAACACACTATTTCAAGGCTTGGTCCCGCGTTGATTCTTCTTCTCAGCATCTTCTGCTTAGTTGTAATTGGAACTTACAACCTAGAACCGTAGTTCAATCCTTTAACCCTTTACCCAACAAACCGGCCAAATAAAGCTTCAACAGCCTAAAATATCTTCGGTCTGTCTCAATAGAACCATACAAATATGGATATAATTGGAACCGGCTCCTTGACCACATTGTGATAGTTACAGTTATGCCCTGTGCCAATGCATTCTCTTATATATGCGAGTCGACCATAGGTCGCCTCGCATATATAAGAGAATGCATTGGCATAGGTCGAACTTGACCTGTATTTTTTACCATTTTTTCTTACATTCTTTAACAATTTTATAATTTTTAATGTGTTAAGCCAATGCATTCTCTTATATATGCGAGGCGACCTATGGTCGACTCGCATATATAAGAGAATGCATTGGCACAGGGCCGTTCTGTTGGGTAAAGGGTTAACCCTTTCATGACGGGAGTTGTGCTGGTGCATCATTAAAGATCATGTGCCAGTGCATTCTCTTATATATGCGACTCTCCCACAATGTTTGTTGATCTTATTATCTGAACATTTTCTAAGTGAACTGGATTAAGTTTGTATTCATCATTCACAAGGCGAAGCCAGTCAATGATTTTTAACCTTTGATGATGGGAGCTGCGGTGGTGCAGCATTAAAAATACCAGTGAACTAGTGGCATCAGCCAGGGACTTGTAACGACATCAACAGCCAATTACACTTTGTTCAACATGCATTTTATATTCTTAACTTATGCCTGAATTCAGTTTGTAACAAGAGAATTGCTAGGGCATGACTAAGTAATCCCTTGGTAATTCCAATAAAGGGCCATAACTCTGGTGAAAAATTGGCGAGCGGAACCCAAATTAAAACTTGACCTGTATTTTGGACTAGTAAACTCGCATACCAAATTTCATTCCTTTCAGCTCAGACTTACAGACATTATCATCTGGGAATGAAAATTTAGTGCAAAATCCAACAAAATAAGGGCCATAAATCTGATGAAAATTGGCGGGTGGAACCCAAATTCGAACTTGACCTGTATTTGTGCTAAACCCAAATACCGAATTTCATTCCATTCAGTTGAGACTGAAGAAACCAAAAGCGAGTCGATGACTAGACAGACATACGGACAGAAGGACCAATAACATAATATGTCCTGTTTTTTTTTGTTTGAACTTTTAAATAGAGGATTCTTACTTCATCGGAGCAGCATAGCAATCATACTGTATCCTCTGCTCACACCAGGCTGACTCCGTTGCCAAGGCAACCAGCTGTTCATGGTTCATCCCCCTAAAATGCAGAAAAATGTATTAATTAAAGAGTGAGAATCTACATTTCTTGAATAGTTAATTTAAAGTGGTAAGTTATGTTTTATTTTGGTAAAAATAACCATGCTAAATTTGTTATGTAAATATATAGCATCAAACTCATATTTTTACATCATAGATAGCTGTGTTCAGGAGAAAAAAAAAACATACCTATTATTAACAATCCCGTTATTAATATATCAATATTGTTTAGATTATCTGATAGATCTTCATCAAAACTGAATCTCACAAATATCAAAGAGCCCGTTTTGTGCATAAATTTGCTCCCGATTATGAGTTTACATTAAAAATAAAACATCCTAACATAGCATGTCAAGTGAATTTCCCATGGCTTTGTACAGAAAACAAAACTGTAGTAATAAACCGGCACATGACACAAGTTTAATATATAAAATTTGAGCCAGCTGTGGATTTTCTCACTTGTATGTGACTATACGGTTGTGATTTTTTCACCCTAAATGTTCTCACCTATATTTGATCATGGTTCTGATTTTTCACCTGTACATTTTCTCACCTGTAATTCATCATGGTTCTGATTTTTTCACCTGTACATTTTCTCACCTGTTATTCATCATGGTTTTGATTTTTTCACCTGTAAATTTTCTCACCTGTTATTCATCATGGTTTAGATTTTTTCACCCTAAATTTTCTCACCTGTTATTCATCATGGTTCTGATTATTTCACCAGTAAATTTTCTCACCTGTATTTAATCATGGTTCTGATTTTTTCACCAGTACATTTTCTCACCAGTTATTCATCATGGTTTTGATTTTTTCACCTGTAAATTTTCTCACCTGTTATTCATCATGGTTTAGATTTTTTCACCCTAAATTTTCTCAACTGTTATTCATCATGGTTCTGATTATTTCACCTGTAAATTTTCTCACCTGTATTTAATCATGGTTCTGATTTTTTCACCAGTACATTTTCTCACCAGTTATTCATCATGGTTTTGATTTTTTCACCTGTAAATTTTCTCACCTGTTATTCATCATGGTTCTGATTATTTCACCTGTAAATTTTCTCACCTGTATTTAATCATGGTTCTGATTTTTTCACCAGTACATTTTCTCACCTATAATTCATCATGGTTCTGACTCATTTACCTCTAAAGTTTCTCACCTGTAGTTGATCATGGTTCTGACATTTGCTTTTTGCGGATTCATGATGGTTACATTTGGCTCCAGGTTGTGTTCGATGACCGTCCTCCCATATCGGTACCCATCCCTATCAAAGCCCATATCACAGTTAATATATACAGGGTTGAGGTCTCCGACACCGTCCTGGTCAACCATGTATATGCCCGACTTTTTACGACCCGACTGATAATAATCATCACAGCTTTTCTTGTATTTGGCTGAAATAGTTTTGGAAATGTCTTTCTTAGTCTTCGCTTCGTATTTGCTTAGCATTCGAATGCTTGAGAAAAACCACTAAACAAATGAGAATAGATTGGACCAATCAGTGATAACCTTACATTTGCATAACTAGTATTTTTTATGCTTAACATTCAAATACTAAGATTTCCGTTCTATTTGACTGCTTAGGAATTTTACTCAATAAACCTTTAGAAAAACATCCTTTACAACAATAAATATGTTATACCATTTAAATGATCTTTCAACTTTTATCAAATAGATATATCTAATTAAACCAATTAGTCATTAGCTGATCCATGCACATGTTGTTATCGAAGAGCATGCTCTATTATTTATCAGTCAATTAAATTTTATTTTCTTTCATTTTTCCACTTTCATTCAGAATATGGTGTGAAATTCGAGCAACTATTAGAACACTTCAAGCTCTATCATTATTATACATAACTCATCTGCTACTATAGTAATATCTTGTTGTAAAACAATCAACAGGTATTAGAGGATATAACACCTGAACTGCCAGCGATATCTATTGTACCACTAACAGCTCAAAGTGTTGTGCAGGTTAAAAGTGAATTGGCATAAGAGGTGTTAGAAAAGAAGAGTAAATGAGAATGAGTTTACATGTCTTTGTTAATTGCCTAATGCAATGTGTACAGTAATGCCCTAAATAATCGACTCCTTAATCACAGCAGAATTATTGGTAACTTTTCAGGATATAGTCGGAAATATGGCTTGTTGCCATTCATCGGAAAGCTCTCAGTGATGAATGTCAACAAGCCATATTTCCGATAAATCCTGAAAAGTTACCCATAATTCTGCTGTGATTAAGGAGTCGATTATTTAGGGCATTACTGTAGTCTGACCAAGGTCAAATAATTTTTTTCTTGATTCAAGCTTTTCAGAAATTAAGAAATGATTCAACATCAGCTGAACAGAGAGATCGATACCACCCAATACCAAATCAATATCACAGATAATTCACACAGTGAATTCTGCATAAAAGTACTTACGAAAACGACAAGCTTTCCCAACGTATGCAGTAACAGAGCAGTCACAGTGCACGCCCTCCCACTCGGACAAACACTCGCTGCCGTGCTCACACATATCAGAACCTTTACAGTAGTCGATCAGGTGACACCCATCGATCTTGAGATCGTACCCGGCTCTCGACTTCACTATCTCGAACGGATCAATGTCTCTGTTCTGGATGCTCAGGCCCTTTATACATCCGACGAAGCCTTCCGTTTCTGAAATCATAAGAAAAATATTCAGCTTGCAGAAATAAATTATTTTTGAGTTGATGATGGCCAAATAATAGTACTGAATGTGAATGTTGTGAAACACTTTCAAGAAAAAGTTTTATGCAAGTGTGAGAGTGTGAATGAGCGGATGATTGAAGGCATGTGTCAAATGAACGTGAAGATTAACTATATCTCTTATATTCTTCTGACAACAAAGTAGTAGTAGTTGTGGCAGTAATAATAATAATAGTAAAGGATGGAATTGGGGACTTGAAAAGGGCAGTATTTAAGTGTATAATTCTTGTCATGGTGGTGTCCGTCTTACTTGAAGTGAAAGAATTCCATTGTGTCAACATCCAGAAAACAAATTAATTATTAATAATGATTTTCCCTTTTTATCCTCTCAAATCGAAATATACATTTTTTTTTATGGTTTTTACCCTAAAAAGAGAAATAAAAACATGTTTGTTATTCTGTAGCAGTCACTGATAGGATACATACCTTTATATCGCCGTAGTCCATATCCGATAACCACCTGACCGTTATGTTGGAGAATTCTATGATAGGGTAATGATGTGACTGAGTATTCATCAACCTTTAATTTGACTTGACTGGAAATAGAATAAAAACAATAAGCGGCTGATGCACTAATTCAAAACTGACTAAACTGACTTCATAGAAGTCTTGTATTTGATAGTTATTTTAAAACTATAACTTTTAAGACCATCAAAAAATAAATATATATACACAGTCCTCATAATTCCCTAAACTCTATGGATCATATAAATTTTTCACTCAAGTTTAAAAATAGTGATGTTTCCGTTACTCGGTATATTCATTCTGAATATAATGCCACTGACAGCACAAATGATATTAACATGGCACAATGAACACATTACTGTGTATTTAAGTCTTGGTAGCAAACGAACGAGATGTCAAATGGACCATGTGCACAAGGGCACCACCATCTTAAAACAATGACTTCCAGTGTAAATAATGCAGATCAGCACTAAACAATAAACAGGATTTTTTTCCCGTTGTAGTCCTTATTTTTAAATATTTTTGACGAGGTCGATAAAATTAGGAGGGTCGGATGTCTGGATTTGGGGTGGGCAGGTTACCGAAAACATCACTAAAATAGTGATGGTTTGGTTACCTGCCCGCCCAAGTCCAGACCTCTGGCCCTACCTGTGAATGAATGTAAGATGTAGTGAACGGTAGCAGTTGTCATAGTTACCTGTGAATGAATGTAATATGTAAGGAATGCCAGTGGTTGTCATTGACGATAGCTGCCGGAACTGTTATGTTATCAGAATAGACTAGAGTTCTTGACGTAGGAATGAAATACAACAAAAGCTGACCATTGTCAACCCAAACCTGAAAGATAAACGAGAGGCCAACAATGAGTTGGTCAATGTGATATCCATTCTATCTTTTTCAGTAAATCATATGCAGGGAACGATAGTGAGTGGATAAAAATGATACTCATAGACTAAAATGCAGCCAAGATTTCCAGTGGCTAGTTATTAGCCATGGTAGATATGGGTCAGATCACGCTTTGTTACATATCCCCGATACAAGATTTGTGATACAAATACGTATGTAGATATCTAGATACCTCAGGTGAATATGCTGAGGCCTAGATAAATATCAGCTGTAGCTTCTGCTATGGAGCCTTGTTTCGGTTTGGTAGATACCAGTTGCATGGTAGGGAAATAATTTCCTCACTTTCTTTTTCAAATTTGAGTTTAACCCTTTACCCAACAAACCGGCCAAATAAAGCTTCAACAGCCTAAAATATCTTCGGTCTGTCTCAATAGAACCATACAAATATGGATATCATTGGAACCGGCTCCTTGACCACATTGTGATAGTTACAGTTATGCCCTGTGCCAATGCATTCTCTTATATATGCGAGTCGACCATAGGTCGCCTCGCATATATAAGAGAATGCATTGGCCTAAAAAAAGCCAATGCATTCTCTTATATATGCGAGGCGACCTATGGTCGACTCGCATATATAAGAGAATGCATTGGCACAGGGCCGTTCTGTTGGGTAAAGGGTTAATAAAACCAGTCATGAAACCATGTGCACACTGAGGTGAGGTGCCAAATAATAGTGTTGGAGAACATTCCAAACATCGCTATCGTAAAAATTGCCACCATCAATATTATTGATTTCAACCTAAAATTTCACCCTATTATTAGGCACATACGAGTTCACAGTAAAGGATGAAAATGGTCATCGTTCTCACAGCATTTGGGCATATTGGGATACGCGATATTATATGACCGAATACGAAACACGTACCTCAGCATTCTGTATCTTGATTGACCTGTGTGCACCCGGTTGCACCTCCCATCCCTCCCATCGCATCATTTTAAAAAAATAAACCAGTGACATTTTTTTCTTGAAGTATGTTGAATAAAATAAGCTATGAACAAGAGCAATTATTAATTAGAGATGGGCTGTCCCAATGGGACCACACCCTTGGCAGCTAGATTTCTGCATGTTTCGAAAATTTGTAAGTAAGAAAAGGGGGATAACTCCATGACAAAAAAGTCAGACGGACCTCATTGTCGCAGGTGTACAGGTTCCCATATACCCCACATAATAAAAGATGGTAATGTTTCAACTCAAATGAAGAAGAACAATCTGCAATCAACTCACCTCTATAAACCCGTATTCCGTGCCGCCCTCCGAGTTGGAGGAGCTCAAAGAAACATGAAATAATACTGCTTTTCTGCGCACAGTTCTGAATTGAAAATAAACATCCAGTTTCATTTTGTTGTACCCAGGTTCGAGTAACAACATTGTCGCAGCATGCGGAAACGAAAGCGGAATGTTGCTGACTATTTTACACTGTAATAACGCCTCATCGCCTCCATGATACGTAATGTCGCTCTCCTTTTTTGATGTTTTGAGGTCAAACAGTAGAGATTTCTCATTGAAGTAAATATTGCGTAAACATCCAACAAAGTTCTGTGTGACTTGAAGACCTGAAAAAGCAAAGACAATTATTCATTATTTTTTCCTTTCTATACTAAATGGATTTTCCCATTTGGTTTATAACAACCACCAAGGGTGCTTATACTTAAGGCAGGTGAATGACGTCATATAATTTTTTCTATATCCATCAGTGATTTTTCAAGATCGCAGGTCTAGATTTTGGAGAAATTGTCACGTGACTTCCGGTTAGCAACCGTGTGGAGATTGCAAAAAAACACGGAATTGGAAATGAAGCATCGTGATAAAATTGAAAGTAACTACTTCACAACTTACGAAGAATTCACATGTAGTTTAAGTCTATTAATTTCATTTAGACCAATATCGTTGGTCAGCTTAATGAAAACGAAAAATGAAGAAGTCATGACGATAATTCAGACATGATTTTACAATCCACGACACGTCTTGTCAATTTGGCATGTCGTCTCCGTCGTGACCACTGCATGATGTTACATAAATTATTCTTAGCGTTATGTCGCCGAAAAAAGGCAAATTTGAGGCACATCATGTGTGGTTGCTCCACTACGTGTCACGTACAATTCATATTATAAAAGTATACATTGGGACATTCCACTATTCATTTGGAGGGGTGTTCAGGTAATAAAAGCAGACAACAGACTGAAAAGCAGACAGTAATAGAGTGGGAAATGTTCAGATAATAAGTTCAACAAACAATGGTCATTTGTTGAACCTATTATGTGAACATTTCCTAAGGCAACTACTTTTCAGTTGGCACTCATTCAAGAATAACACTACCCACATTGCCATCATTAACCCTTTACCCAACAAAACGGCCAAAAACGCCCAAATGAAGCTTCAACAGCCTAAAATATCTTCGGTCTGTCTCAATAACACCATACAAATATGGATATCATTGGAACCGGTTCATTGACCACATTGTGATGGTTACAGTTATGCCCTGTGCCAATGCATTCTCTTATATATGCGAGTCGACCATAGGTCGCCTCGCATATATAAGAGAATGCATTGGCCATTTTTCTTACATTCTTTAACAATTTTGTAATTTTTTCTTACATTTTTTAACAATTTTTATAAATTTTTCTACATTCTTTGACAATTTTATCATTTTTAATATGTGTCAAGCCAATGCATTCTCTTATATATGCGAGGCGACCTATGGTCGACTCGCATATATAAGAGAATGCATTGGCACAGGGCCCTTCTGTTGGGTAAAGGGTTAACAGGGTGCATTAGTCTTCTTATAGAGGATATCTGTGCCAAATTTCATAAAAGTAGATCTCATATATTTGGAAAACAACATTAAATATGAAGGGAAAACTTATTTTTTTTAGGTGGAGATAAGTGTTATTTTTTTATTCTTTAAATACAGCAATGCCCTAAATAATCGACTTCTTAACCACAGCAGAATTATGGGTAATTTTTCAGGATTAGTCGGAAATATGGCTTGTTGCCATTCATCGGAAAGCTCTCAGAGCTTTCCGATGAATGGCAACAAGCCATATTTTTGACTAAATCCTGAAAATTACCCATAATTATGCTGTGGTTAAGAAGTCGTTTATTTAGGGCATTACTGTATATGATGTTTGATCAATGAGAGTTTGGTGTAGTATAGAGCATATGTTTTTTGGACAATTTTGCATAGGTATGTTTTGATCCTACCTCACAAATTACGTCAAATTGAGAACAACTGGAAAATTCCACTGACATTTCCGAGTATGTAGAGAAAACAAACCCTAAATTTATATTTCGTGTATTTATCAGCCTAAATAAATCCAAATTATGTAGACTAAATTTGGAAGCTACAAACCTCTCGTTCTGACAAAATTGTCTCCACCTCCGAAGTAAACATTCTGGTCGAAGCTCAGAAAATGTTGATCTCCTTTAGTGTTTAACCTTTGAACTCTGTCGTCGAGGTATACTTCTACCATTCCGCCAACATGATTGATTGTCAGATTGTGCCAGCTGGAAGGGAAACAGTGATTGTTAGAACATTAAGCCATAAAAATAAAAAATAAATTAGAAAATTGGCGGGGGGGGGGGGGGGGGGGGGGGGGGGGGGAGGTTTTCATTTTAATTACTTATTTTCTGTGCACCGTTTAGAGACCAAGATTATTGATCAATTATAGTATAGTTCTATAGATTCATGTTGGGGTCCATAAAAAGAACGCTATACACACATATACAGTTGAATCCAATTCATGTCATATCGTTGACATTCCCAAGTTTATTTCCACAGGGGAAACCCATCAAAAGTGTTGTTAACTCCCTAGCTGCTATGATGCAAATTGGATTACCATCCTTGGACATTTGTGAAACATATTTGTGAGATCGTTGAATTTCCCAATAATCCATTGTTACGACTATCAACAAGATGTGGGGGTCTTGAGTAGATAACAAAAAAAAACCTGAGATGGGCCGAAGGGGAGGCGGGAGGGGGGCTGATGACAATCTAGGAATATATATTTTATGGCCTTAATTCATCAACAGCAAGCCTGAGAATATGGTGCCAGACATTTGCAGGATGAGGTCCCCAGAGGGTGAACTTATGAACTTAGTGATGCTACCCTCCACAGCGGGCTTGCATCACTAAATTCACCCTTTGGGAGCCTCGATTATACAATGTCGTCCGCCAATTTGGGGATATAGAGAAACTAAACTAAAAAAGAAAAATAATCTTTGTGAAGAAGATTTTCTAAAGAGACTAAAAAAAATCTTTTTAATTTGATAATAAAGATACTTTCCAAAAAAGATGAGGCCCGCTTTGCGGAGTAGCATCACTAAATTCACCCTCTGGGGACCTCATTCTGCAAATGTCCGGCACCATATTCTCAGCCCTCAGGCCCTTAACAATCCTCTACTTACATGGTTTTAAGTCATCACTTTTCATCACAATAGCTTCAATTTCAATAATTTTATTATCTTCAATTTGACTTGAAAAGTAGTTTTTTATTCACCTCTTTTATTATCCCAAATAAATATTGTTTTGGGTAAAAACAAAGACAATAGAAAGCCTTTACTATCTCTCGTAAAAAAAATTTAACCCTTCCATGACTGGAGCTTCCTGATTTTTTTGCGAAAACCCTGTGCCAATGCATTAATTTTCTTATATATGCAAGTCTCCCATAGGGAGCCTCACATATATAAGAGAATACATTGGCCTAACAATATTTCCCTTGGACCATGTAAGCCAATGCATTCTATTATATAAGTGAATGCATTGGCACACGATCTTTAATGCTGCACCAACACAGTTCCCGTCTTGAAATGGTTAAAAACCAGCAAAATCTACATTACATTCAATGACATTTGGTTTCCGCAATGTGCCAATAGGTGGGCATAAATGGAATAAATCAATCGTTTGGCCCGTCGAGAGTTGGACTGATATTCTTCGCAGATCAATTTATATCAAATATGACCAAAATTCATCTGTAAAGTCCCAAGTGGATGATAATAAAAATATATTTAAATGACAACTGTCCTGCTGTGTGAAACAGCGTCACTAAATTCACCCTCTGGGGACCTCATTCTGCAATGTTCGACACACTATATACAGGCTTCTTTTACTCATTCTACAATATTGCTTAATAATTTGGGGACCAAAATAAATGCAGGGTTAACGAAAAATGCTGAAGTAATTCATTAATAAGTTTTTCTCATCCACTAGCTATCAACACAATTCCACATATACATGCACAACTATAATATAAAGAGAGTGTTTTCATGCTAGAGAAACTGAAAAATGAAAATGTAATAAAAATGTTCATTAATTAGTTATAAAGATTAGCCAAAAAATGTTAAAGTATAGAAGATACTTCCAATGCTAAATATACTGAAACGGGGAATATAATGCCTGTCAGATGATGATCCTATAGTATTAGCTTTGTAAACATTCAACTTTAACACTTCCATGCTGAGAGCAGCACTGGTGCAGCATTAAAGATCCTGTGCCAGTGCATTCTCTTATATATGTGATTCTCCCATAGGAAGCCTCGCATGTATAAGAGAATGCACTGGCTTACAAGGTATTAAAGGTAAAAATGGTTAGGCTAATGTGCACTGGCACAGTGTTTTTTGCTAAATTTCAGGAAGCTCCAGTCATGGATCAATCAATGACGTTTTGAAATATTTTTTTTTTGGCAAAATAACCTGTGGAGCTAGCGCTAATGTCCCAAACTTTAGTCACGCACATATCCTATTATCAACTGATCATGATTAAATTATTTTAAAATGTTAAGACAAATATACTATAACACGTACATTAACATGCTATTAAGGGTTAATGAATTTGTCATTGTAGAATTTGCCTTTAAACATTTCGGTTATATCTGTTATATGAACTTAATCAAAACAAGAGTTATTTCTCATAATTTATTAAATCCCATAGATTTGTCAAAATATTTCCATAACATTAAAGAAGTTCTTTGCGGGCAACAGTTATGTCTTGGGAAAAAAACAGCTGTCAATCATGAGTCTGGTTGCAGAATAAACTTCAAATTCATTATAGTCAATTGTCAGTCGATAAAAATCAACAAGTTTGGCATCTTTCCAAACATGTGTGGGGTTGATGTCCAGAAAATAATTCACACACCTGTGCTTTCCGGAAGAATGTCGGACATTGATTAACCCTTTGAGTGCCAGGTCCGATTTTTGTATTG
Organism: Siphonodentalium dalli; assembly: GCA_032622095.1. Taxonomy (NCBI): domain Eukaryota; kingdom Metazoa; phylum Mollusca; class Scaphopoda; order Gadilida; family Siphonodentaliidae; genus Siphonodentalium; species Siphonodentalium dalli. The sequence goes on from CP136069.1 coordinate 63,924,267, forward strand.
ACCCATATACCCTGTGCCAATGCATTCTCTTATATATGCGAGTCGACCATAGGTCGCCTCGCATATATAAGAGAATGCATTGGCCTAACATTATTATTTTTTTTTTTTTTTTTTTTTTTTTTTTACAATTTTAATCATTTATTCTTATATTCTTTAACAGACTTATTTTGTATGTTTAGGGCCGATGAGATCGGCCCCTGGCACTCAAAGGATTAAGTTTATCGATGTATAACCTTTTTGACTAATTATGATACTCTTTTACATAATTTATTGAATTGAAATTAACCCTTCCAAGTTGAAGCTTCGTGATTTTTTAATGCGATAATTAACTGGGACAGTTTTTCGTTACTAATTTTATAAATTTTAGATTGAGTTATCTCGTATGCTACATTCAAAATGAATATGAGCTATAAAATCAATATTAATTGATAAAAGCGTTTCCAGACAGGGGTCTTTGTTTCATATTTAATATTTTATACACAGGAAAAACTTGATAAAGGAAGAGATAGACCATTTTTAAATGTTTGATGAAATTCAAGCTTCATAAACGTTATTAATTATACATGTAGTTAAAATGGAAGAAAGTGTTATAACAGATAAAGCAGTGCTTTTGTGTGATGACGTTTCATGTGGATGTTTTTACTTTTGACTATGTGGATGATCAAAAGCATCACATACATGCAACATGCTACAGAGTACTAATTAAGACATTTCTAATATGCAAAACATATAGGAAAGTAATATTAAGCAAAATATTTATTAAAAAGACGTAATTCTAACAGCATGGAAATATCTAAAGGAGGGGAGATTACTCTATAAAGACTTTACTTTGAAGACACCTCAGTGAGATTACCTGACACATCACAGGACTGATAGATTGGAACTTACATACGGACTCCTGTTTCTATTAACAATATTAATTACGCAAACATTATAAATTAACCCTCTAATCACAGAATGGACCAATCCATTCACTTACAAATGTTTAAACAGAAGGATCCATTCTTCGTCTGCAGGTATATTCAAATCATATACAGCAATGCTCTAAATAATCGAGTGAGAGCTTTCCGATAAATGGCAACAAGCCACATTTCCGACTAAATCCTGAAAAATTACCCATAATTCTGCTGTGGTTAAGGAGTCAATTATTTAGGGCATTACTGTCGGAAATATGACTTTTTGCCATTCATCGGAAAGCTCTCAGTGAGAGCTTTCCGATGAATGGCAACAAGCTATATTTCCGACTAAATCCTGAAAAATTACCCATAATTCTGCTTGGTTAAGGAGTCGATTATTTAGGGCATTACTGTAAGTTGACAGGCAGAGAAACACCTTTGGCAATGAATGAATGGAAATAAACTAGCGGTTCTTATTACCGAGTATTAAGTTATCAAATGATTTAATAGAGCCACATCTATGTCTTTTTGAATGAACTTCAATAGTTAAACAACTAATGTTCATACAATTCAAGAATTTTTTTGCAACTCTTACGCCAGTATATAGTGAAAGGTCATTGAGTTTTTATTACTCCCTGAATAAATTTATGGTAATAAAGTGTGGATACAGTCATTTTACGGGGCATATATTGGCTCTCTTTTTTCTCTCAACAAACAGTTTCGATTAATTATACCATTGTGTTTGGTCAACAAAGTCCTGATATACAAGCCAGAGAACTGAATTGTGTTCTTATTTTGGCTTTTCTCATTCCTGGTAATATGGATAATGCTGGAAAAAATGGGTGCCTTTAAGCCACCAAATGCTTTTAATGAGTTGAAGAAACAGGAATCCAAACAGATGAGACAAGAATAACAAAGGTGTGGCCAAATGACAGAGTCTTACCTGTCTTTACTGTAACATACAATGAATGACACATTAGTTGAAAAACATTGTTTTAGGCTGTCTTTATTGTAACATACAATGAATGATACACATGAGTTAGAAATGTATTTTTAACCATCTTTACTGTAACATACAATGACACATGAGTTATAATATTTATTGTTTAACCTTTCTTTACTGTAACATACAATGAACGACACATGAGATTTATTTTACACCTGTCTTTACTATAACATACAATGACACATGAGTTATTAGATTTATTTTTAACCTTTTTTACGGTAGCACACAATGAATGACACATGAGTTACAAGATTTATTTTAAACCTGTCTTTACTGTAACATACGATGAATGACAAATGAGTTATATTACAGATTTATTTCAAACCTGTCTTTACTGTAACATACAATGACACATGAATTATAACATTTATTTTTAACTTGTATTTACTGTAACATACAATTAATTACACATGACAAATAAGTTATTGTATTATTTTAACATGTCATTACTGACACGTGAGTTATGAGTTGTATTTTAAACTTGTATTTACTGTAAAATAAATGACACATGAGTTATAAGATTTATTTTTAACCTGGCTTTACTGTAACAATCAGTAAATGACAAATGATTTATACAATTTATTTTTAACATGTTATTACTGTAACATACAATGACACATGAGTTATAAGCTTCATTTTAACCTGTCTTTACTGTAACATACAATGAATGACACATGAGTAATGAGATTTATTTTTTAACCTGCCTTTACTGTAACATACAATGACACATGAGTTATATTTATTTTAACCTGTCGTTTCTGTAACATACAATAATAAATGGGTTATAAGATTTATTTTTTAACAAGTATATGATGTTCATGGATTTAACTTTCTTGACAAAGGTATGGTGAGATATGAAGGCCATATTTCATCCTACATATTAGCTAATATTTTCTCTTCTCATAACTCATTTGTAAATTTTAGTAACTACTGCTAGCACAGCATTTTTGTTGTTGACTAATTTATACTGCATTGGTGTCAATTTTGATGATGAAATTCTCAAATACATATTCAATTTCATGACAAATCAGCTTGAATGAATGATAAGGTTTAAGGCTAATTTAAGTGACTTAGTATCTTCCCATGCAAAGGTGGTGGGGTGTGAGGGACTGGGGTGGGTGAGTTCACATGATATAGTAATGCGTAGAAGGTTCTGGGTGTCTTAATATGTGGTTTAGTAGATATTATCAAAATAAGTGCCCCTTCCACCGCGTTCACACCACTATGAACCACATTCAATAATGACAGTTAATGTGGTTCAATGTAAATGCAACGATGTCCTGAAGTTGCATCAACATAAAGATTCTTCAACAAGCTACAGATACCGGCACACTATACAAAAACTTTATACATGACGTCATGCTGAGTTTAACGTCAAGGTCATAGCAATAATTATTAACAAATTCAGGTCAAAAGGTCCAATAATTCGTTTTAATTGATGTGTATTTTCTGTTTACGTGTGCTATCATAATCTATTGCACTTATACATTGGGACATTATATTAATCAAAATATCTCCTATACAATTCATTTATAAATCAGATGATTAATTGAAGTTATGTCTACATAAAAAGTATTAACAAATTCAGGTCAGAAGGGTCCAATAATTCATTTTAATTGATGTGTATTTTCTGTTTATGTGTGCTATCATAATCTATTGCACTTATACATTGGAACGGACATTATATTAATCAAAATATCTGCTATACAATTCATTTATAAATTGGATGATTAATTGAAGTTATGTCTACATAATATGACAGTTCCTGAAACGACATATATGTCGTTCCACTTGCGAACCGTACAGTGACATATATGTCGTTCTACTCGCCAAAGGGTTAAAGAGGACACTTGTTTTGAGAAAATCTATAGACACAATTATAGGATAACTATATATGAAACATATAATATATAATAGCCAAATTTAGCCACATGAACATGTAACTTGTAATGTGTGCTATCATTGCCAAAGAAAATTACAGAACTCACATGACCATTATGCCTCCCTGTACACAGGCATTCTGTTCGTTTAAACATATTTTATTTTATCCATTAATGTATAATTGGGATTGGGGCATGGGTTATACAACTTAGACAGGCATTCTGTTAAGATGTTTTGTGTGCTATGTTTAGCATATGAAAGTTAATTGTAGCAAAGAAGAGTGCTCCAATCTTCTAATAACCGAGGAGAAGTGAACAATGCTATGCAGACAGTGGGAGGATGGGATTTGCCTGAGCGGGAAGATCTTATTTTGATTGACGCCAATTTAGTGAATTGGTGGATAAAGTGTGGATAGCTTCTCCTCGCCATCTATTGTTCACACTTTTTGCTACATGTTGCAGTCCTCGAAATTAGCCATGGCAATAAGCAATGCCATGGAAAATGCCGTCGCAACATTTGGAATCTAACATGCCACAGCATTAAATTTGCTGTGGTACATTTCTCCTAATTTCGAGGGCTCATATTGGCCCGATATCTATAAATGTGTAGGTTTGGTGCTATAAAATCGTGTGACTTTTTCCAGAAAGTGCATCCCATAGCAATACCATAGTAACACTTATTACAAGTTATAAGTACGTGTGGCTAAATATAGCTATTGTGGAAGATGAATGTCCATGGATTGGAACATCAGTACAATCTCTGATATAATCGTTCCTTGGATGGAAATTTCTCATAATATATAAATGAAGTTTGAAACAGAAATTGAGAGACAGACACCTGAAAGATCAGTTTTGGGTTTTTAAAGAGATTGGAAAATAAAAAATAGATGGAACTTTCGAAAGAAAGAGGTCAAGTTGGGAAGGAGAGTTTGAGTGCTGAATAACTTTTTTTAACAGATATGGATTTTAAGCTTTTTATATCTGGGGATACTGTAATTTACTCCAGAGCCACAATTAAAATATTTTATGTTTCCCTCCTCCAGACCATACATTTTCAATGTGACTATTACAAAACAACACCAACGAATGTTTCAAAATCAATATAGGTAGAAAATACAGTATAATGCCCTAAATAATCGACTCCTTAACCACAGCAGAATTATGGGTAATTTTTCAGGATTTAGTCGGAAATATGGCTTGTTGCCATTCATCGGAAAGCTCTCACTGAGCTTTCCGATGAATGGCAACAAGCCATATTTCCGACTAAATCCTGAAAAATTACCCATAATTCTGCTGTGGTTAAGGAGTCGATTATTTAGGGTATTACTGTAGCTAGAAAATATACACTCCTGTGTTATGCATGTATCGAATATAAGAAAATGACTTGCTGATGATTATAATGGCTTTATTGCAAGAGTGTATGTTCTTCAAATATCTTCAACCAATTTATTATTAATCTTCAACTATATAGAATAGATTCTCCTGTTCAATTTTAACCCTTTCATGAAGGGAGCTGCGCTGGTACAGCATTAAAGATCCTGTGCCAGTGCATTCTCTTCTATATGCGAGTTGCCCATAGGGAACCTCACATATAAAAGACAATGCACTGGCTTACAAGGTCAAGGTAAATATTGTTAATCCAATGTATTCTCTAATATGCGAGGCTCCCTATGGGAGACATGCATATATAAGAGAATGCATTGGCACAGAGTTTTCACAAAATGTAAGGTATCTCCATGCAGTCATGGAAGCGTTAATGGTAGACATTGAAGAAATCCATTCTAGATTGAAGTGATGCCACAAGTAAATGACAGAGAAACACCCCAAAAATTAATTTGAAGGAATGTTCCAGTGACAAGTTCAGTAACCCTTCCATGAATGCAGCTTCCTGAAATTTCGAGAAAACCCCGTGCTAATGCATTCTGTTTTATATGCGAGCCTTGCATATATAGGAGAATACATCAGCCTAACAATATTTACCTTGACCATGTAAGCCAGTGCATTCTCTTATATATGCGAGGCTCCCTATTGGAGACTCACTTATATAAGAGAATGCACTGGCACAGGATCTTTAAAGCTGCACCAGCGTGGCTCCCATCATGAAAGAGTAAACATTTTGTTAATTTGTTGGTTGAGAAAGGGGAAACAATCCACATTTTGATTATGGCCTGGGAACCAAGAAAAATGTATGAACATTAAGGGTGACGACAGTAAAAATATTTTCTTGGTTTATTATCTAACACAGATCACAACACAATGTTAAGATATCTAAAAATTAGTTAAGTTAATTAACATGCGGCTAATCATACTCAGACTGATATGTTCCCATGGGGTAAGCTCTGAACATCGAAAAATGATGAATATGAAAATGAATTAGTAATGATGAATATGCAAATTATTTAGTATAAAAAAACAATGAATGAACATCAAAACTGAACTAGCAAAATGGTATTAGTTTCATAGATTTGGGGTAAGTTCACATACTCGCAAATTTGCCAGGCATTTCAGCAGAGAAAGTTACAATGTGCCAGAAACAGAACGCAAAAATGCTTATAAAATGCATCTGTGTCACAGCTAGCTACAGTAATGCCCTAAATAATAGACTCCTTAACCACAGCAGAATTATGGGTAATTTTTCAGGATTTAGTGAGAGCTTTCCGTTGAATGGCAACAAGCCATATTTCCAACTAAATCCTGAAAAATTACCCATAATTCTGCTGTGGTTAAGAAGTAGATTATTTATGGCATTACTGTACATGAGAAGTAAAAACTATGTAGTTCCACTAGTATTGATGCAATCAAAATTTGCATGGAAAATAGCATGCGATTATCTCGCAGGAATCAATCATACAGGTATTTTTAGGCAATGTCTTATTGGTATTGTTACATGTGGAACTACCAAAATTTTACTTCTCATGTCATTAGCTTTGGTAAATATGCATGTTGTATGATGTCGTTCATATTCTGACACCATAGGGTTTCTATCAGAAAATGCCTGCATAAAATGCTGTGCAAACTTGCCAGTGTATGAACATACCATACCCTTGAAGTATATTGAAGCCATATTCTAGGTAGAGCAAATATGGTTATTTTTAAAATTGGATGATCAAAATTATGATGCGGCCACATTATTTTCTAAATTTTTTTTTTTTATTTTCATTTTTGTAAACTAGAAAAACTTTGTACACAAAAAATGACAATTTCTAGAGTGAAATTTGAATTTATTTTTATTTTCCAAAAACCTGTTACTTTGCACAAAAACATTGACAATTTTTAGCGTGCAACTTGGAAATTAGAATCAGAATTACAATTCATATATTTATATAATTTAAATGTTGTATTAACCTTTGTTCAATTTGGTTAACAATAAATAGCATTAAAACCAGTTAAAGCCATAAACAATACTCAAGAATATGTCCCCCGTACTCAATTCAATGTTAGTGTAATATTATTCTGTATGTGTCACATAAAATGAATATCCGTCATGAATGATGAATGATTCAAATTTGAAAGCAAGGGCTGCTAATCAGCTATGAAAGTTTGATTTTAAATAAGTGAAAAAAGAATGTTTTGAGACATCAAACGAGGATTAAAAACGCTGATTAAAAACATCATAAAACCTAACAATGAACATGTAAGCAGAAAAACAAATTATCTCGAAAGGTCACTTGATTCCTTCAATACCTACGGTCAACAATCAAGAACGATTATAAAGTCAAAGTAATTTGTTTAGACTGGTTAATTAGTCATACAATAGGCAGATCAGACTTCTATCTGTCAATTATCTTTAGGATTAACAATAGGTAAATAATGCATTTGTTTTTATTGTGTTACTCAGTTCATACTTTATTGAAAGTGAATACCGCAGAAAATTCGGTCATTTTAGTACCGGGTAGCCAGAGATTTTCAGAAAATGAAGAGTCGGTATTTAAGAAATTAGTGTAGATTGAGACTGTTTTATTGAATGATATGGTATTGCAGCTGTTGGGCACATTCACTGTTTACACTAAATATGCTCCAATGGCCACAGCACCATATCCCTCTATAAAATACACACCAACTATATTCATTTCTTTTTATTTATATAGCTTTTTCCTTTAAAAATCAGTTGAAAGTATTTTTTTTTAAATCAGTCAACATTATGGAGATTATACCATGCAGCATTGTATAAAGTGAGCCAAATATCTGCCTGTCAATTACTAATCAATTAGTCTATGGCCGCTTGCTTAACAAATTAAGGCACCCAGTCATTCTACCAAACTGCTTTTAATAATTTAGGTCAATAAATATGTGCCGTCAGGGTTCGTGTTATGGTGTGTTTTTTTGGTATAAAACGCATAACCCAAATGGCAATCAAGGAATAGGATTTAGTGTAACACACACAGGCTATGTAAATATATAGAAGAACACCAACGAGTATTCACAACGAGCCGTAGATGAGTTGTGAATCAAATTTATTAAACGAGTTTCATAAAAATCTTATATCCCAACATAACGAGTTGAAGATCTTGTATATCACATGAAAAAATCTAGAGCTTTATGCTTTTTTAACAAATCAAAATCTTTAAAAGCAACTGAAAAATGCATGTAAAATGCATACATGCACGGCGTTGGCTGAGACGCATCACAACCGTATACTACAGTATTGCGCGCTCTGCCTTGCGACGAAACATATAGTCCCCCAATTTTCCTCTTTGTTTTTGTGCCTATTTTCATTAGTGCAACGAAGTTGGACAATAATTGAACATTAATGAACAAAGCATTCATTTTGCAATGTCTGGTATTGGTGTCAAGCGCAGCTTTTCTAAATAGTATTAATCCGGATGGTAATTTTAATTGGCGTGATACCAAGCATCCCGGGAAGCATGTGGCGTTTACACACTAGTGAGAGATAAGAAAATATCTAATGGATTTTTCAATGATATTATAGGGGTTTCATGTGATATATAATTATTTAATGTATTTATCAAACTATTTTAATCCTCGGAATCTGATAAAAGCAATCAATTGAGTTCTGTATCAATCTGATAAAATTTATAATGACACTTCTCGTATAAGCCTAGATTATATAGACACAGCGTAAATAACCTCTTAAGCTTCATTGAGATTTAATCGTATTAGATTGAGACATAATATACCTGTAGTTATCCAGACTAGTTCCCATTGTAGCATGGAGGTCATCTCCGCCATCACCGAATGAAACTGACACGAGTAGAGTGGCGTCTTTTATTGAAGCGGTGATATGGTTATGGAATGGTATGTCTCCCACTGCATACAATAGTACTCCTGATTGTCGCTCTGTCTGCAAAACAAAGATTAGGTCTATATAAAACATGTGCAATGCCAAGCGTGGCATATTCCCTGGAAATATTTGTATGGATGGAAAATTGTGTAAGTTTCGAAATCCAAGAAATGGGTATCCTTTCCCCCCTAAACTGTCATCTATCAACACATCAAAGCACAACCAAATCCGATGATCCATGCCCAAGTTACAACTAAATCCGTTGATCCATGCCCAAGTTACAACTAAATCCGATGATCCATGCCCAAGTTACAACTAAATCCGATGATCCATGCCCAAGTTACAACCAAATCCGATGATCCATGCCCAAGTTACAACCAAATCCGATGATCCATGCCCAAGTTACAACTAAATCCGATGATCCATGCCCAAGTTACAACCAAATCCGATGATCCATGCCCAAGTTACAACCAAATCCGTTGATCCATGCCCAAGTTACAACTAAATCCGATGATCCATGCCCAAGTTACAACCAAATCCGATGATCCATGCCCAAGTTACAACTAAATCCGATGATCCATGCCCAAGTTACAACTAAATCCGATGATCCATGCCCAAGTTACAACCAAATCCGATGATCCATGCCCAAGTTACAACCAAATCCGATGATCCATGCCCAAGTTACAAGCTGACATTTTTCATACGGACACAAAATTAAGATATTCCCGAAGTCAAACAAGGGTTGTAACTCTGGTAAAAATGAATGGAAGAAACCTGTAGTATATGGGTATCCTTTAACACATGCTGTGCTATCACCGTACTAAAGCACAACCAAATCTGATAATCCATGCCCGAATGTCCGCACAGGGACAAAATTAAAAAAACAAGGGCCGAACTCTGGTTGAAGTCGAAAATTTTTACCCTGAGGTGGGAGGGTTACCTGTGTTGTCAACTTGGGGGCAGTGGGTGAAGATGGAAATTTAAAACACACGGACTACGTTCCTGTTAACAATGCACTCAATAACGACAATGCAATATAATTTTTGCATAAAATTGAGTGAACAAACTTTCATTTATTTAAGTAACTGCAGTCCCAATGGAAATATACTAGATATGGATTTTGCCTGTCACTAAATTGATTAGGGATTAGGTTGACCGCTTTCTAATGTGATTACTGATATGTGTTTGAGAATTCAATTGCTTCCATTTCTAATCTCTGTAATGGTAAAAACTGTCAGCCAGATATAGTCATGATAAATAGAGGCATTGGAAGGATACAGTAATGCCCTAAATAATCGATTCCTTAACCACAGCAGATTTATGGGTAACTTTTCAGGATTTAGTCGGAAATATGACTTGTTGCCATTAATCGGAAAGCTCTCGGTGAGAGCTTTCCAATGAATGGCAACAAGCCATATTTCTGACTAAATCCTAAAAAGTTACCCATAATTCTGCTGTGGTTAAGAAGTCGATTATTTATAGCATTACTGTACATGGGTGAGGAAAGCAGAACTTTAAAAAAGCCACATTTTTAGTTAACCCTTCCTTTACCAAGTGGATTCTTCAACTCAGTTATACAAATCTATATTGGAATGGTCTATTAATCATTTGGATGGGTGTTCAGGTAATAAAAATAGACGACAGACAGAAAAACAGATATTACAAGAGCAGAGTGATTCATAATAATAATTGGTGGAAACTACTCATCAATGAGTAAAAAGTAAATAAAGGGTTACAGGGCACTTAACAGATGCTAAAATATACAAACTAGAACAGCATTTTTGAGACACTTCTAGAATGAAACTGAAACTTCAACACTAATTGTAAAGCCATTACCAATCAATGTTCTGTGTTATCATCATTACTGTATCTGAGAATACCAGTAATTAAATGTAAAATGCAATGACTATTCATTATTAATTATTCTATATTAGTTTCTGAAGTTACTTTAATACATAGTATAATTAATTATAATAGCATAAATTTTACCACCGATCTTGTTTACATTCATTTTATGCAAATGAAGCATGTGTTTAGGGACTATATATAAAGAAATGTTCCTATCTGGATTTTCACAGGGGAGACTTCAATGAAAGTGTACATTGTGCCAATAATGAATAAAATGCCTTCTTATTTTCCACCAAGTAAGCAAATTGACTGGATTGATACTAAAAGATAAAATAATTAACCATGGCCTATTATTTTGACAACTGAAATCGACATTGACAGACAGACAGTACAGGTGTTTATGGCACTGAAAGTTACATGATGTCAGACTGGAAACTAACATGATGGCTCTGTCCAGAACCATGACATCGACATGAATGCTAGGAGTCTCAGGAAGCAGGTGTTCAGCACAGGCATGAAGATATGGTGCTGGATATTTGCAGAATGAGGTCCCCAGAGGGTAAATTTAGTGACACTATCCCGCACAGAGGCTAGTATAACTAAATTCCCCTTCTGGAAACCTCATTCTGCTTCTTCTCTGGAAAGTATCTTTATTATCAAATTAACAAGTGTTTTTTAGTTTCTTTAGAAACTTCTTTTTCTGTATTAGTTTAGTTTCTCTATATCCCAAAATTAGCAGACGACACATTGTATAATTGAGGTGCCAAATGGGTGCATATCTCCATCTTCACCATTCGGGAACTTAAATCTGAGTCTAGGTTTCCCATAGCACTATTATATATAAAACTCACCCTCAGGTGACCTCATTCTGCGAAGTCCAGCACAATATGTTCAGGCCTGTTTAGCACAGGTGTTTGTGTCAATTAAGGGTACAAAATATTGAAAAATAGACCCAAATTTGATAAAATAGCTGTATTATAATAGGGTTGTTTTTATCCATCCTCAGGTACTCAAAGAGTTGAGATGGATATAGTTTGCTCTCGGATAGCATTGCATTGGTTGCGAATGTATGTCACTGGATTTCATTCATCTTTTGATCGGGAAAGTTTTCGATTTGTTGATACCTTGGCGCTCACTTTTATAACTTTATCTGAACAACCCAGTAAATAAAGATTATATCATTCCTCTATTTAATTACTGAAACCAACACATCAGAACATTTATATATTTCTTAGACACTTCCAATAGACAATAGGGTTACTTCCCCTTTCGCATCTGACAAGCATCCCCTTGAGTGCTAATTCAGTCAGTCATACTGACCAGGGGACCAGACCTATCATTTATTCATACTTCCTGGGAGGAGTGTTCCCAGAGGAATAAAGAAATTTCATCAACAATTCATTGATAAGTATCTCATAAAAAATCCAGCACAGTATCATATAAACTAGCTGGGTGCATGTTCACTCACTACCCAAGATCTAATTGGTCCGATTTTTGTATCAACCCAAAAAAAAAGATATTCTAAAAAAAAAAAAAGGGTTAACTTAATATTTGAACATTTCCTGAAGGATAACTACTCATCAATGAGTATTTAGTTAGCTAGTAAGGGTTATATCCCATTCACAGGACTCTGCCAAACCACTCTGAGGTCTGCATGGGAAAGGGGTGAATTGGAATTCCAAAAGCAAGTACCAGACAGAGATATACCTGGTGGATTCCCATTCATTCATTGTGTAGAATTGTTTAGATAATAAGTTTAACATATCATAGTTTAAAGCTTTTGATCTCATTATTTAAGCATGAATTAATATATGAGTCAAGTAACTAGTACAAATTAGCAAGTATCCATTATCAAAAGTCTTAAGAGATATACACTGACACACTTTCAAAACATACAAGCAGTCGCCAACAGTGGTATCCCCTGCCTATGTGGGCAAATTTGGGGATGGACATTTTCCAAATATGCTAAAAAATGATTGAAATTAGTTATTTTTTGTTTGAAAAGTTTGGGATTAAAATTTAAATTGCAATGCCAAAAAATTACAAACAAAGGGACGTAACTCTGGTAAAAATCTATGGCCACACCTAGTTTGCGAACTTGTTTCAGAAACTACTTTTGTGAACTCAAATACCAAAAATCTTTCAAATCCATTGATTAATATACAAAATAAACCCCAGACAACTTTTCCTGGGTGCTAATTGCCAAAAATTACAATCAAAGGACAGTAACTCGGGTAAAAATGTATGAACGAGTCGAGCCTTAAGTTTGCGAACTTGTTTCATATACTTCTTTTGTCACATACCAAAACACTTTTAAATTCATTGATAATTGTTCTAATAACCCCCGGACTACTTTTTGGGACAAACAGACAGATGGACAGACAGATGGACCCATTCCAACATCCCCCACCAAAAAAATTTCAGGCAGGGGATAATAATGTTATTTGCTAATATGAAAAAAATTCATGATGATTGATATTAAAAGTTTAGGGAGAAGTGAATTCCTATCATGGAGAAGTCAACACGGCTCAAGTTCAATTTATACCGGAACATCATCATTCTATATATGATCCACTAATTATTATGCAACACAAGAGCACGTTTATAGTAACGCCCTAAATAATCGACTCCTTAACCACAGCAGAATTATGGGTAACTTTTCAGGATTTAGTCGGAAATATGGCTTGTTGCCATATTTCCGACTAAATCCTGAAAAGTTACCCATAATTCTTCTGTGGTTAAGGAGTCGATTATTTAGGGCATTACTGTATAAAACCATAATAATTAGTAAGGACACCATTATAATCGGAAAATATAATTTAAGATGTCTCCCAAATCGCCCTCTAGGCTGGTCCTTGAGTTGCCATATCAAAGTTTGTGTCGATTATTGTTTTTGTTTTGCTGAGAAAAGATCTGTATCCGATGAAAGCCAGTCTGACATAACATGCCTTTTGTGTTTAGAATAGAATTAGGAATAGAGTTACATCCCCTCGGCTGTCAGACACGACATCCCTCGGGTGTTTCCCAGTCTGTCTCCATTCATTTCCCACCTTCCCTGAAGCAGACAAACTAAATTAATAATTGATTAATCATCTGCCCAGACTATTCTTCTGGGACTATCATTGTCCTTTCTTACTTAATTAGATACACAATTAGTCACTTCGATATTCTATTAATGAACAAGTGGCGCAGGATTGGATAACTCACGATCGATTTATTGATATGGAGAAGACCAATCCATGACTAATAAGTGACCAGAAGTGAGTACTATTAGTCTGGCCGTTGAGACTCGATTTTGAGGTGAACCTACAACAAATTGTTGACAAGCTGTTTTTGTCGTCATTTTGTCGGACAGAATCCGGGAAACAATATATCCAAAATCAGCTGAAATCCACTTTGGGAGAAAAATTCTACTGCTCTTTGAAATAGGGTTGTATTTATGGCTTTTTGTATCAAATTTGCTGTTCCTTATTAGTCCAGTCAATCTGATTGAAAGAAACACCCAACAGTGAACAAATTGCTATGCAATGTCTCTACCCATATAAGAACATAACCAAAATCCCCGTGAATACCAGGGTGGGAAAGTCGCCATTTTTTGGTCAAGTCAGGAATATGTAAAAAAAAAAAAAAAAAATGGTGAAACTTGTAATTTTCTGGTTGAGACTCTGATTTTTATGTGAACCTACATTAAATTGGTAACAATTGGTGTTATTTGTCAGGCAGAATCTGGGGAACAATATATCCAAAATTTGCTTTGGGGAAAATGATCTACATATCTTTGAAATAGGATCATATTTTCAAAATGAAAATTTTCCCCAAAGCGGATTTTAGCAGATTTTGGATATGTTCTTCCCCAGATTCTGCCTGACAAAATGACACCAAAAGCAGCTGGTCAACAATTTGTTCAAGGTCCAATGCTTTAACAACCAGACTATATAGAGAGTTATAATGTTGAAAGATCCGTGACTAATAAGTGACCAGAAGTGACCACTATCTAGACTGGAAATAGTGTGTCTGACATTTGCAGAATAAGGTCCTCATTCTGCTTATGCCTCATCTTCTGGGAAATAGTCTCAAATTAACATTGTTTTTAGTTACTTAATCCCTTCTGTTCAGTTTCTATATCCCTTAATATGCAGAAGATAAAATTCATAATTGAGGTAACTAATGGGTGAAAATCACCATCTTCAACTGGAGAACTTCAGTCTGATCCTATGTCTCCCACAGCAGTTGAGGACTAAGCAGAATGAGGTTCCCAAAGGGTAAATTTGGTGATGATAGCCCACCATGCGGGATAACATCACCCTATGGGGACCTCATTCTGCAAATATCAGACACACTATTTCCACACTTGACCACTATAGAGAAAAGGTACTATAATCGTACTATAATCGTACTATAATAACTAGGGTCCACGTTGGCATGGAAATTATTTTTGTCAAACGATAACATGTTTCTGTAACATCGAGTGTTATATTTTGACAATCGCTGTTTAAACAACTTTTTATATTGTTAGCGAAGCAAGCAGTTAACAGGCCCTACTGCCATTCTGGGGGGGGGGGGGGGGGGGGGGAGGGGGGGGGGGGGGGTTTGATTACACTACGGTGTTGAATGTTTTGCTTATTGCACACTTTTTACATACTGTAAGTTCAACAAACAGCATGCTAGTTGATCTCATTACTACAAATGAGTCACTAGAATGTTTATCTGCCTATCATCTGCTTATAGTATCATAATAAGGGAAGTTGGGTAGCCGAGAGGCTGCATACTGGTCTCTCGTGATAGCGGACCACAGATCGCAACCAAGTCAGGGTATTCTGGTCAGATGCCAAGTTTGTCAGGCTGAAAAAGTCTCATTTGAGATCACTGAATAAAGATCTGAATGCAAAATTCCGACTTCCCCCATCACAACATTTGTCCAGGTATGTTGTCATGGGTGCAGTGCGCTATCCGATCGGGTGCAGACCTTTAGATGGCTGACCATTGTACACACCTCGGCACGTGCACGTTAAAGAACACTACTGGAGTCACCACAGGGTTGTAAAGTTACTCGGCCGTGGTAGCGCCTGGACCAGTGCGTCTATAACCAGAATTGGTTCCTGCACTGAAATATCTAACAGATAGAGATAATCTATCCATACAAGTAAAGAATGATCCATTCCAGTGTATACATTTAGAATTGAACGGGAGAAACCATTCGGTAACCCAGGGGTTAATTAAATACACAATTTAACTCGCAGATTTGATTAAAGTCGTAGGGGAATGGATAACTCATGATCAATTTACGAAGAAAGCGAATCCGTGACTAATAAATGACCAGAAGTGACCACGAGGAACGAGAGTGAACTATTATACTGCTGAAGTTATACATGATTGTCAACAAGGTGCATATAGTGGGTCTGTCATTTGCAGAATGAGGTCCCCAGAGGGTGAATTTAGTAAATCCGTCCCCCATGGCAGGCTAGCATCAGCAAATTCACCCTCTGGGGACCGCATTCTGCTGAGGCCTCAACTGCTATGGGAACTAGGATCAGATTGAAGTTCCCCAGTTGAAGTCGTGATGTTCAACCATTGTGCACCTGGATTATGCATTTTATCTGAAAATTAGGGGATATAGAAACTGAAGAGAAGGGAAAAAGTAACTAAAAACAATGTTAATTTGAGATTATAGATACTTCCCATAATATGAGGCCTAAGCGGAATGAGGTCCACATAGGGTGAATTTGGTGTGTCACTAAATTCACCCTCTGGGGACCTCATTCTGCAAATGACAGACACACTATTTGCAGGCATAATTGTCAATAATATCAATATTGATTTGAAGAAAATGAGCACATGACTAAGAAATGATCAGACTGACCACTGCCAAGCCTTGAAATAGGGTGTCTGTCATTTGCAGAATGAGGTCCCCAGAGGGTGAATTTAGTGATGCTACCCCGCATAGCGGGCTAGCATCACCAAATTCACCCTCAGGGAACTTCATTCTGCTGAGGTGTAAGCAGAATGACGTCCCCAGAGGGTTAATTTGGTGATGCTAGCCCGCTATGCGGGGTAGCATCACTAAATTCACCCTCTGGGGACCTCATTCTGCAAATGACAGACACCCTATTTCAAGGCTTTACCACTGCACGATGAAACACAACACCCCATGCATGTAGTGGTTCAATAGTTATTGATCAAATGTAATTTATTGACAAAATCTAATTATTGATTGAAATAAACACCCAAGATGTTGATAATGACTCAGCAAACTTGACCAATGGGAATATTATTGTTATGTCAAAGGGAGAGATGAACGAAATAAGATAGCGACCCATGACGGCTTGATCTGACTAATTATAGAGATCTTCATACACGCCCCTGGTTAAGAGGTCCTGCTAATTTGCTATATTGCTGGTGGGTCATGCTGAATTGCTTTGATGCTGGTAGAACAAACTGATGTGGTTAAGAAAACGTTAATTTGATAAAGTTGTCATTTTGCGGTGTTTTGCTAATACGAGCAATTTGAGAAAAACATATCATCTCCATGAAATATTCATGAAGATATACATACATATTTAAATATTTTGACCATATGGCTGCTCAGGTATTTGTAAAATGACAGAAATAGATAGCCATGTGGTTCATGAAGGGAGCTGCGCTGGTGCAGCATTAAAAATCCTGTGCCAGTGCATTCTCTTATGTCAGTTTCCCATAGGAAGCCTTGCATATATAAGTGAATGCACTGGTTTGCAAGGTCAAAGTAAATAATGTTAGGCCAATATATTCTCTTATAAATGTGAGGCTCCCTATGGGAGACTCCAGTATACAAGATAATGCATTTACACATGGTTTTTTGGCAAAATATGAGGAAGCTCCAGTCATGGAAGGGTTAAATGTTTTATGCAGACAAGCCTTGAAATAGGGTGTCTGTCAATTGCAGAATGAGGTCCCCAAAGGGTGAATTTAGTGATGCTATCCCGCATAGCAGGCTAGCATCACCAAATTCACCCTCTGGGGATCTCATTCTGCTTACACCTCAGCAGAATGAGGTTCCCACAGGGTGAATTTGGTGATGCTAGCCCGCTATGCAGGGTAGCATCACTAAATTCACCCTCTGGGGACCTCATTCTGCAAATGACAGACACCCTATTTCAAGGCTTGCATGCAGACACTAGCTTTTCTCCAAATAGCTCGTAATTTGAGAAAAAAACACCGTACATTTTCTTAACAACATCAATTTGCTCTACCAGAATCATAGCAATTCAGCACTTTACCAGAGGTCATACAGATCATGCAACTTAAAATGGACTGGACTTTGCTCATTTGATCCTCCATATTTATGTATACAAAATGGCAAAAAGATATTGAAACACAGAATATTTCCAACCAACCTCATCAAAATAGAGCTAAAAACAACCGGGTTTTTTCTTATAATTTGCAATGTGATCTGAAGTAAAAAAAAAGGTGTTTTTTTTTTACTTTAAAGTAACTTCTATGACTTCAATTAGTTTTTCCACGGCATATAAACTCCATATAACAGCAGTTCATATAATCATATTTTGACCTTGGGATCCAAGCAGGAATGTAACAAAAATAATCATTACTCTGCAAAATCGGAAGCTTTATATCGCCACAGCCATTAAGTATTTTCAAAGAAAAATGTTCGCACTTTTCTCTTGGTAGAAAATATACGAGTGTTGAGAATAACGGATGGCATAATAATTTCCTATATTCTATGAAATCGATCGTAAGATATGACATAGCAAGATAAATAATATGCACAGGCATCAAAGTAGCAACACCATCATGAATTCATCATTCAAGAATTCAAATATTTATAGCTTCTTGATAACTATACTCATGTTTTTTTGAAGAAGTTGCGTGTTTATTGAGTAAACTATTTCTTTGAAGAATCTGATATATAGAGGAAGTGTATTAAAATACTCAATGTTCTCATATTGGTCATTAATCGATAGTCCTGCCAACTGCCTGCCCATGCTTTTCAATAAGAACAAGTAGTCGCTGATGCAAGCCTTGAGATAGGGTGTGTCATTTGAAAGAGGTTCCCAGAGGGTGAATTTGGTGATGCTAGCTCGCTATGCGGGGTAGCATCACTAAATTCACCCTCTGGGGACCTCATTCTGCAAATGACAGAGACCCTATTTCAAGGCTTGCGCTGACGGCGGTATCCACCACCTAGGTAGGCAAAGTTGGCGATGGGCATTTCAAAATATGCTAAACAATAATGTAGATCAGTTAATATTTGTTTGAGATTGATATCATTTGTTTTAGTTCGGGCTTAACATTTAAATTACAATGCCAAAAATTACAATCAAAGGGCGTGACTTTGGTGAAAATGTCTGGCTGGGCCAAGTTTGCGAACTTGTTTCAGATAATCCTCTTGTGAACTCACTTACAAAAATATCATTCAAATCTGTTGATAATTGTCCGAAATAAACCCTGGATAACTTTTTCTAGGTGCTCAATGTAAATAATAACAATCGAAGGGCCATAACTCTGGTAAAAATGTACAGCCGGGCCTATAGTTTGCGAATTTTTTCAGATATTCCTCTTATGAACTCATATACCAAATTCTTTCAAATCTGTTGATAATTGTTCAAAATAAACCCCGGACAATTTTTCCTGGATGCAAAAAATGACAATCAAAGGGACGTAATTCTGGTTAAAATGTCTCACCGGGCCTAGTTTGCAAAGTCGTTTCAGATATTTCCCTTTGGAACTCATATACCAGAAATCTTTGGAACAACCACCCACGGCAAGCAATTGTCGAAAATTTGTCAGGATATATTTTATCACAAATTCATGCTTATCAGGAATGGCGCAAGTGTCGCAATTGCGGGACACCTTACGATGTCCGCATTAGTTAACCTTGTAAGTTAGCCTCGCATATATAAGTGTCGCAATTGCGGGACACCTTGCGATGTCCGTATTAGTTAACCTTGTAAGTTAGCCTCGCATATATAAGAGAATACATTGGCCTAACAATATTTACCTTGGCAGTGTAAGCCAGTGCGTTCTGTTATATATAAATGAATAATAAATCATATATAAGAGAATGCACTGGCACAGGATCTTTAATGGTGCCCCAGTGTGGCTCCCCATCATGAACCTCAGGGTTAGTGTACCTTGTTGGCTGAGTCACCACCCCAGCTCATGTAGATGAAGAAAATATGGTCTAAATAAGTGTTATCGATGTATTAAATTATTCTTACCCTGAACTGCATACTGATTCTGTTTCTGTCCGAGTAATATCTCTTCTCATTCTCTTCATACAATTTGTAAGTTAACCATTCATACCCTCGAAACGTCATCGCTGTGGTCCCTAGAAAACAGAATAAAAACATCAATATCCATATTAAAGATCGTGTACTTCTTCCCTGAACTTTTTTGTATTGATTTGGGGTTTAAATAACATTTTTATATGAGTTAATTTCTATGAATCAGGATATTTTATGTGGCTATTTTTAGAACATTACAAAATTTTGATTGAAAATTTATCTTTAAAGACACTTTTTATATGTGAAATATTTTTTAACACCAGATGTTTCTCGTGTGTTTGCTTGGGAACAGCAGTATTAAGGTGCCTTCGAAGAAAAAAAATGGCCTATATGCCAGCGTGAAGTCCATAATGTGGCATAAACAGGGAAAACAAGGATTTAGCACTATCAAATTTCTCTAATTGAATATAACTATTACAGTTGAACCCAGCATGTGCCAGACAGGTTCAAGAACATCGAACGTATACAGTATGTCCCTCTTGTCAAGTATTATGTAAAACAGACCTTTTAACATTCCAGTGTTGGGCCCCATCATATGAATCAGGTTTCTGTTTGGATCTTATAGATTAACATCATAATGGCCAACCCGATTACATGACATTATCTCCTTCATCTAATCTAGGTCATCTCTTCACATTAAGGTCACGGCAATTATTCAAAATCAACCTTGGTGGTCATATCAAAACTTAATCTCCGCATAATATGAGTTTAACCCTTCCATGACTGGAGCTTCCTAAAATTTTGCGAAAACCCTGTGCCAATGTATTCTCTTATATATGCGAGTCTACATATGGAAGGCTCATATATATAAGAGAATACATTGGCCTAACAATATTTACCTTGACCTTGTAAGCCAGTGCATATTCTTATATATGTGAGGCTCCCTATGGGGAAACTCACATATATACATGAATGCACTGGCACAGGATCTTTAATGCTGCACCAGCGCATCTCCCATCATGAAAGTGTTGAGCACGTTTTAAGCACTTTTTGAGGACTGGGTAAAGAGTTTTTAAGGACTATCGTAACCTGCAATAAACACATCACTATATATCAGATTATAGTGTTCAAAATGCTGAAATGAACTCCAGAACTCACAGCTATCTCCCCTTCTTGCATACTGAACACTCTTCTTTATACTTATTTCCTTTCACAGCTCTTATCCATTCATACTCCCGACCCCCCCCCCCCCCCCCCCCCCCAAATCTGATTAAAATGCATTTCTCGGCAGGCATTTTCCAGAAAGAAACAACATGTTAAACTGCACTATTGGTTGAGACTGCGCAAGCTGGCACGCGGCAGCGTACACTGATGACGTTTTGTGGAGATGGGAAATCCAGATAGTTATTTATAATTCCCGATATCAGCATTATTAATTTGGCTGAACGACATTACGACTTCCAAGTTTTTGGTTGATTTCCAACAAATTGACCCATGTTACCATTTAATGTGGAATTTAAAGACTATTCAGGTATAGTGGTGATTTGTAAGTACTTTTAAAGGAAAAAATCTACAGTAATTCCCTAAATGATCGACTCCTTAACCACAGCAGAATTATGGGTAATTTTTCAGGATTTAGTCGGAAATATGGCTTGTTGCCATTCATCGGCAGTGAGAGCTTTCCGAAGAATGGCAACAAGCCATATTTCCAACTAAATCCTGCAAAATTACCCATAATTCTGCTGTGGTTAAGGAGTTGATTATTCAGGGCATTACTGTATTTAAGCACTATTAAAGGAGTAGGTCGATATTTAAGCACTATTCATTCTGCATATGAACCGTGCGCCAAGTGGCTTTAATTTGGGGCATTGTAAGTGTTGCTTACCTGAGATTTCACAATACTGCCCCTCATGGTTCGTGCCGAAGCAATCACATACTGTCTCATAATACTTGTTGATACATCGCCCCTCATGTTTGCAGCTGTTGTTGGTGTCACACAGGTTAATACAGCCATCCTTAACCCCCTCCCTGTGGCGTATTGGAATGTCGATATAGCTGCCACTCGGTAAGCCGTATCCGATGTCCTTCATACAGCCAATGAACCCGATGGACACAGCATCATTTTTGTCTTCTGAAAATAATGAGATACAGAATGGAATCAGTAAAATTTGAATAATATATACCATTTCCTAGCTCTTAAATAAACAGCCATTTATAGTCACATACTCCAAAAAGGTGGCTTTTTCTGGCTGTTTACTTTTTTAGAAATAAAATTATGAAAATATTCATTGGACTAAACTTCAATTCCAACTTGAACTTTTGTAACTAGAATTAACCCTTCGGAAGTTCCATTACTGGAGCTTCACAAATTTTTGTGAATACCCTGTGCCAATGCATTCTCCTATATGAGAGTCTCCCATAGGGAGCCCGGTGCATATATAAGAGAATACATTGGCCTAACAATATTTACCTTGACCTTGTAAGGCAGTGCATTCTCTTATACATGCTAGGCTCCCTATGGGAGACCCGCATATGTAAGAGAATGCACTGGCACAGGATCTTTATTGCTGCACCATGAGCAGCTCCCATCATGAAAGGGTTAAAGTTATAATTCAGACCGAAAAATAATCACCAAATTAAAAGTTGTAAAGGTGTATAACTCTATAAAATCTCATTGCCCTGGATCCAAACTCAAGCTGGTCAGTTCTGATGCTAAATGGGTTAATCCTTTCATGACAGGACCAACACATGGTGCAACATTAACCCTTTCAGTGTCAAGTCCGATTTTGTATCAAGCCATATACCCTGTGCCAATGCATTCTCTTATATATGCGAGTCGACCATAGGTCGCCTCGCATATATAAGAGAATGCATTGGCCTAACAATTTTTCATTATTTTTTACAATTTTTTACAATTTTAATAATTTTTCCTTATATTCTTTAACTCTTTCAGTAGGTTTAGTGCCAGGGAATCTTACGTTTTTCATGGGCATCAAAATTACTACTATGAATACTTGGTGATAGTTATGAGTTATGACATGCACCTAACGTTTTATCCAGTTTGTTTTTAAATTCGCTATAGCATGCTTAAGCATACCCAAAAAAATTCAACCCGTAAATTGCAGACCGTAAATTAGGGCCGATGAGATCGGCCCCTGGCATTCAAAGGGTTAAAGATCCCATGCTAGTGCATTCTCTTATATATGTGAGTCTTCCATAGGGAGCATAGTATATATAAAAGAATGCACTGGCTTACAAGGTCAAAGTAAATATTGTTAAGCCAATGTATTCTCTTATATATGATATATGTGAGGCTCCTTATGGGAGACTCACATATATAAGAGAATGCATAAGCACAGGGTTTTCGCAAAATTTCAAGATTATCTCCAGTCATGGAAGGGTTAAATTCGAAAATAATGAGTCAGAGAACATTCTGGGTACCAATGCAGTGCTTTCATCTCTAAATCTGTTTATTCTGGCATGCTCCTTTGCAGGCATTTAAGTAGCCTTAAGTCATAAAAGTAAATTGCTAGTCTAATTAAAACCCTAGATATAATAAACCCCCAGTGATGGTCATTCTAGATAAAGTTCTATAAATGTTAGTTATTTCTCCAAAGGTCTGGCACCATTTGGTTTAGATTGCTTTTTATGTCAATATTTTAAAAGGGCTGGATACAAAAATACTGAAAGAATTGGGGAGTTAACGGTTTATTTGCATCTAATCTTTCTATCATGGTATGCACCTTTGCAAGTCTTAAAGTTTTAGTCATAAAGATAAATTGGCAGCCAATCTATGACCATTATACTTTACAAAATAAAACCAAGCAGTGCATGGTCATTCTACAACAAAATTTTGGACCGATTTAATCAAAATTTGGTGTGGTGACTCGGGGTACCCCTTGGCAGAGTTATAATGGTGTTAGTTTTTTCAAATTTGTTAACTTTAAATAAAAAATTTGTTTTTAATTATTTAAAAAAAAATAAAAAAATATTTATATTTTTTTTCAGTTATTTTTTTTTTAAGAGTGAATATTTTTTCGAAAAATGGCCATAACTCAGTTTAAAATAGACGGATCAAACCCATATTCGAACTCGATCTGCCTTTTGTGCTGAGAAATTCATATACAAAATTTGGTTCCGATCAGATAGAAAATATTTGAGTTATCGCACCATGCGTAAAGTGTCTACGGAGCGACAGACAGACGGACGCACGACGAGTGGTCAATCCGGACGACGACACTATGTTTACCATACTATGGTATGGGTAAACATAAAAAGGTCTAGAATGAAAGTTATGGATCCTAGACATTCTGGACACCAGAGGGTGAATTTAGTAACAATACCATGCAGAGCAAGCTAGCGTCACCAAATTCATCCTCTGGGGACCTAATTCTGCATGGCCTCATCTGCTATGGGAGACGCAGACTCAGATTTAAGTTCCCAGTTGGTAAAGATGGTGATGTGCACCCATTGGGCACCTAGATTTGCTTTGTGTCATCAGCCAAATTGGAGATACAGAGAAACTTAAAACTAAAAAAAGAAACTTTCTGAAGAAGTTTCTAAAATAAAACTCAAAAACTTGACAATAAAGATACTTTCCAAAGAAGATGAGGCCTTAGTAGAATGAGGTCCCCATAGTGTGAACTTACTGATGCTAGCCCGCTCTGCATGGTAGCATCACTATATTTACCCTCTGGGGACCTCTTTCTGGAAATGTCCAGTACCATATTTTGAGGCCTGCATCGGAGGGCTGGCACCTTCAGGTTTATAAAACTGTTTATGAGGTTGTTTCAAAAGTGTTAAATTAGAAAATACTGAGAGGGTTCCAGATTACAGAGTATAATTCCCAAAGTATATGACCTTTTAACCACAGCAGAATTATGGGAAATGTTTTAGGATTTAGTCGGAAATATGGCTTGTTGCCATTCATCGGAAAGCTCTCAGTGAGAGCTTTCCGATGAATGGCAACAAGCCATATTTCCGACTAAATCCTGAAAATTTCCCATAATTCTGCTGTGGTTTAGGGGTCGATTATTTAGGACATTACTGTAGGTTAACATTTATCTAAATCTTTCTAGTTCATGTTATTTGCAGGCCTTTCAGTTTTAGCCATAAAAATTAATTGGCAGCCTATCCTGAGATCTTTATACTGTACACTATAAACCCTTGGTGGTGGTCAATCTCCAAACAGTTCTAAAATAAAAGTTATTGGTCCAAAGGTAGGCACCCTTAGGTTTAAAGTGTTTTTATGTGATACTAGCCCATATAACCTGTTTGACTTGGACCACACTCAAACCTCTAATCTTCAATCAGTCATTAATCAGGGCAAGCAAAGGAAGTCATAGTTTTCTGGAAAATGGGGGGCAAGATATAATGCCTGGCAATTTCAACAATCAATTGCATATTATACCTTATACCTACTCACATGAACTAGATGCAATAAACACTATACGTGAAAAAACGAAACAGAATTTCAAGGCACGTCTTTCAGAACACTTTGCCGATAGTGAAACAGGGACAGACTTGTCGCATTTCACTACAACCTACCCGGCCATAGTATATGAGACCTCGCTTACCAAATCATCGATATACTACCAGGGGACACTGATAATGACGTGAACACCAAAATTTGCAAGAATAGTGAAACACACTTCATTTTTTTTAACTCAGAACGCTAATTCCTTATGGCTTGAATAGGAAGTACTTTTAACCCTTTGAGTGCCAGGTCCGATTTTTGTATCAACCCATATACCCTGTGCCAATGCATTCTCTTATATATGCGAGTCGACCATAGGTCGCCTCGCATATATAAGAGAATGCATTGGCTTAACAATTTTTTTTTTTTTTATTTTTTTTACAATTTTAATATATTTTATTATATTCTTTAACAGACTTATTGTGTAGGTTTAGGGCCGATAATATCGGCCCCTGGCACTCAAAGGGTTAAGTCACCTCTCTTCAATTTTAACATTCGTTATTTTCAATATTTTCTAATGATACCAGCAAGCAATTAGACTAATCCCAACAACTTATCTCGTATACATGTATAAAGTACATGTCTTGCAAAAAACGGATATCGAACAGATTTGTTTTAGGGAGATTTCGGCATTCAAATATCACAACCTTTAACCCTTTGAGTGCCAGGGGCCGATCTAATCGGCCCTAAACCTTCACAATAAGTCTGTTAAAGAATATAATAAAACATATTCAAATTGTAAATAATTGTGGGGAAAAAAAAAATAAAAAAAAATTGTTAGGTCAATGCATTCTCTTATATATGCGAGGCGACCTATGGTCGACTCGCATATATAAGAGAATGCATTGGCACAGGGTATATGGGTTGATACAAAAATCAACCTGGCACTCAAAGGGTTAAAAATGGTGACTGAAGACACTTGAACACTAACTTATATCAGATTGAGCCCACATTGGATCCCTATATACAACAAATGAAAACGTGAAGAAGACACATGTTTAACTCTGACCAGGAGTCACTCTTAAATAAACTGGTAGCTCTGCAAGCAAGTCTCCTTTATATATGTTCCTACATAAATATAATATTCCTATATTCTTTTTAATGCTTGTATCCTGTGTTATGAAAAACTTATCTTCTGTTTAAATATAGGATCAATCGTGCATTAAATATATCCATCTAGATATATTTGAAAGTGTAGCACACAGGCTCAGTGTGAGGTCTTCTTTGCTTCCTTACATGTGCAAAAACAAATTTCTGGCTTCTTAATATTGAGATGTCCATCGACTCAGATTACGAGAGTATTGATGTTTGAATGAGTACGACACTCGCTCAGTATGACAATTACATAATTGTTATATATAGAAAATTATTACATATAATTATAGCTTATAGCTGAATTTTGTTACGATAATTGTTGAGTAAATATTGGGTCACCTGAACTTGTTATTGACAAAACGATTCATGGCTTATAATAAATTATTGAATTATTTTTGTTGAAGTAAATCTTTTGTCGTCCGAACTTGACTACTCAATAAAGTCATCAACAATAATTACTGGCTAACTACTAAAAATATTATGATTGTATAATTTAAACATGTTTCATTTGCTCACAAACACAATGTAGTTATAACAAAGGTGATTATATAAAATCAATCGCTAAATTCTTAAAGAGTTCCCTCCTTGCCCCACTCAGTGTACATCACTATCTGATTTTAATATTTCAGAAATGAAGTAGTGGGTGTCTCTTATTGGGGGGATATGGTGCTGTGGTTGTTGGGACACATTGCGGGTCTCACTAAATGTGCCCCCAACGATCACAGCGCATAGCTTTTTGATGATTTATTCTCATAATGTTGAGTGTATTCTTATTTATTATCACAAAATCTGCCAAGAATTTGATACTAGCCCACGTAGCACATTAAGTCAGACCAATATAAGATTTCCAAGCACTTAGCAATGATAACGTGATCGATATAAATAACTGGCGTTCAATACAAATCGGATGAACTTTGAAAAGCACGCTCAATTATTCTGCTGACCTCTTTTAGTGATTAGGTCAGATTAGGTAAACAATCTTTGAAATCATGTTCGTGTTATGGTCTGTGTGTTATTGGAGGACTGTGGGTTATTGGGATATGTAACGAGAGGCCCAATAACCGACCACGATTTTGTTTAACACAGACGGGCTATATGTAAATATATAGTAGTATGAAATATTATTCAGGTAGTTATATCATCAGGATAGAAACAATCTCAATTTGAAAGACAACAACAGGTGTATATACAGCCACGTTGTGAAGGAGGGAGGGGGGTATAGAAGGTAAAACAAATTTTCAAGAATTGGAAATTTGTGATGCAAATCCACAATATTCTGAAACTTCAAGCATAAGTAAGTTGACCTTAAGAAATATGTTGAAGTTGACCTATTTTGACTGAATCGAAATGAAAATTTAGTGATTTCTGAGTCGCAAAAATAAGTTTCCACTGTCACACATAATTTCCCAAACTTCGGAAATTCAGTTGGCATACTGGATGTTGTTTTGCAGTTGGAAATTAATTTTCAAGTTTATCACATGCCTTCCACCATTATGACCATCCATATAGATATGTATCTGGATGTACAGTAATGCCCTAAATAATCGACTCTTTAACCACAGCATAATTGTGGGTAACTTTTCCGGATTTAGTCGGAAATATGGCTTGTTGCTATTCATCGGAAAGCTCTCACTCAATCCGGAAAAGTTACCCATAATTTTGCTGTGGTTAAGGAGTCGATTATTTAGGGCATTACTGTATAATGGTCTCTAAAATATCAGAAGAAAAAAACCCTTATAATGCACATGGCTCATTCTGTTACTGAGTAGAGCACACACCTGCAAGAGTGGGAAATATCCACTGGTCCGCTATAACGGAATATCTAGTGAGCAGTTTGACCTCCCTTAGAGAAATGCATTGTGGGAACAGATTTGCTTGTTAGTGAACAAAGCCCGACTGCAGGGCAACAGGCGCCACAATTATTGCAGAAAACAGGAACAGAACCATAATTACCGTGGAAACAAAGCCAATATGTTTGGTCGTTGTCGAGACCCTCTTTGATGTTTTATATCACATTATTTTATTGCATAAAAACTCGTATAATACAGTCATAATTTAGCTGCGATATTCCAATATGTCTCTGATATAGAGACGACCAGTCAGAGAAAGATTATTGCGCAAACATTTTATATCAGCAGTTTTTGCATCATTAGTTTTCAGTCTGCGTCGTTGACATCTTTGAGGGTTCCGGTTATTACGAGATTTTATAGTTCATATAATACGAGGTTAAAGCGGAACATAGGAAATGAAAACTGCTTTCGTACTTCCTCAACTGTCTTTGTAATGACGATTCGCGTATGATGACACGACATTAGGGAAAGGGCACGCTGAACGACAGCACTACTTGAGGGATATACTGTTTCGAGCTAATAGTTATTATACCTGATTATAGTGTTCTGAATGGTTCACAGGTCAGCTAGGCACATCCTGGAGTTAACTATTATAGTTATATTTGACTGTGCGAAATTCACCACTTCCTCGTGTTTAAAAAAAAATATGATAGGATCGTGCATCAGTGTACAGCCATTTTGTACTTTTACAGTACTGAAGCAAATGAACATTATCCAGATCAAATTTGTTATGCAACATTTTACATCAACTTAATTACTTTATTTAATAATCGCACAAGTATACATTTCTAAATGGCAATAACATGGGTACACAAAAGCTCCTCCATAACAATATTTACACCAATTGAAGGTACAGTAATGCCTTAAATAATCGACTCCTTAACCACCGCAGAATTATGGGTAATTTTTCAGGATTTATTCGGGAATATGGCTTGTTGCCATTCATCGGAAAGCTCTTAGTGAGCTTGCCGATGAATGGCAACAAGCCATATTTCCAACTTTATAGTTATTTCATGACAAAATTTTCTGAAAAAAAGTATACAGTTATGTCTTAAATAATCGACTCCTAAACCACAGAAGAATTATGGGAAATTTTTCAGGATTTAGTCGGAAATATGGCTTGCTGCCATTCATCGGAAAGCTCTCACTGAGAGCTTTCCAATGAATGGCAACAAGCCATATTTCCGACTAAATCCTGACGAATTTCCCATAATTCTGCTGTGGTCAAAGGGTCATATACTTTGGGCTTTACTATACATGTACTATGATGACCAGGTAGGTCACTCTGAAGTCGACTTGGTCAAAATAGTGGGACATTTTCAGATGCCAAATAGTCAATATTTTAACTCTTTCAGTATACCAGGCTTATTTTGTAGGTTTAGTGCCAGGGAATCTTACGTTTTTCATGGGCATCAAAATTATTACTATGAATACTTGGTGATAGTTTTGAGTTATAACATGCCCCTAAGGACTTATCCAGTTTGTTTTTAAATTCGCTATAGCATGCTTAAGCATACCCAAAAAAAATTCAACACAAAAACCAAAAAAAATCCTTTTTTTTATAATTTATTTTTTAGGGCCGATCTCATCGGCCACTGGCACTCTACAGACTGTAAATTAGGGCCGATGAGATCGGCCCCTGGCACTGAAAGAGTTGAAGATAAATATTCACTTTATATTTATTTTTATATTTACTGTGTAGTAGACTATAATGTCCGCTACTATTTGCGTTTGATTTTTGTCCAGACTGAGACATAGACAATATTACCTCATACTAATATTGCAGATTGCTGTGATTACACGATGACGACAATGACCAGACCTGTTATAAAAGTTAAATGCATAATTTTCAAGAGATTGGACAAGGATATTGGGGATATTTTCTCGTTAAAAATAATAACATTTTGATAAGGAATATGTTGGCAAACATGTTGAAAAGTAAACATATTGATATATCGATGTGACAAAAAATATGTTTATTTTCCAAGCTCCTTAATTGTTTATGATACATTGACAATATATAGCACTCATCCAACTAGTGACTCATAAAAAATCGAGTCGGAAGTCCGATAGTATATATTTGAGTCTGACATTTAATGCCATTTAACATACGCTGCTTCACACTGCTTCACGTCTGATGCCTGGTGGTTAAATCTATGTTTGGATAAATCCTCTATTAATAGACTTGTGACATATGTGGATCTCTGATGTTCAAGAAAACAAACGAGCAATAATGACCTCATGGAGACATCTCTCATTTTTCACTTCATACGATTTGTACGCCCAGAGCTGACAGCGTTAAATAAAGCCCATGTTATTTTCTTGTATATCATTCCATGCTGTCACGGAAATCCAGGCCATTATTTATGTATTTCCGACGCATCAAAGTATCTCCATTCTATCTCGACGGAATCGAAGCTGCATCCTTATTGGTGTATTGGAATGCTATTGATTTTCCTGTAAATTTCTTTCCGAGATCCGAACTTAATACTTGCAGGTCATGGCCACAGCAATCTACTAAATCAACTTATTTTCTCATGTATCAACTTCAGAATATATATTAGCGACATGGGACTAATTCTATCGAAGCAAGTCAAGGCTACATTAAGGTCCCGCAGTGATGGCTTGACCCATAACTCTACTTTACTAAATGGATTCTCCCATTCAGTAATAAAAGTACACATATTAGTAGTACAGTAATGCCCTAAATAATTGACTTCTTAACCCTTTACCCAACAAAACGGCCAAAACCGGCCAAATAAAGCTTCAGCAGCCTAAAATATCTTCGGTCTGTCTCAATAGAACCATACAAATATGGATATCATTGGAACCGGCTCCTTGACCACATTGTGATAGTTACAGTTATGCCCTGTCCCAATGCATTCTCTTATATATGCGAGTCGACCATAGGTCGCCTCGCATATATAAGAGAATGCATTGGCCTAAAAAAAAATCTTTTTTTAACACTTTTTACCATTTTTTCTTACATTCTTTAACAATTTTATAATTTTTAATGTGTTAAGCCAATGCATTCTCTTATATATGCGAGGCGACCTATGGTCGACTCGCATATATAAGAGAATGCATTGGCACAGGGCCTTCTGTTAGGTAAAGGGTTAACCACAGCAGAATTATGGGTAACTTTTCAGGATTTAGTCGGAAATATGGCTTGTTGCCATTCATCGGAAAGCTCTCCCGCTGTGGTTAAGGAGTCGATTATTTAGAGCATTACTGTAATTGAAGCTGAGCCAGTTGATAAAACCACATCAATCCTCCATACCAGAAGTCGATCCTCATTTTCATTTCCGGAGAGCATCAATCTAAGCTAATAGTAACGACCAATTGGAACACATTTCATCTCTCAATAAATATTGGTTAATTTTACATTGATTTGCCCTTTTGCTCTAAATTCGGAGATCGGCCTGCAGTCTGATTAACCCTTTACCCAACAAACCGGCCAAAACCGGCCAAAACAAGCTTCAACAGCCTAAACTATCTTCGGTCTGTCTCAATAGAACCATACAAATATGGATATCATTGGAACCGGCTCCTTGACCACATTGTGATAGTTACAGTTATGCCCTGTGCCAATGCATTCTCTTATATATGCGAGTCGACCATAGGTCGCCTCGCATATATAAGAGAATGCATTGGCCTAAAAAAAATCTTTTTTTAACACTTTTTACCATTTTTTCTTACATTCTTTAACAATTTTATAATTTTTAATGTGTTAAGCCAATGCATTCTCTTATATATGCGAGGCGACCTATGGTCGACTCGCATATATAAGAGAATGCATTGGCACAGGGCCGTTCTGTTGGGTAAAGGGTTAATCAAATTTAACCTTTTGATAACTGATGCAGGGTGACTTGCATGCATCACTTCTCCCTATTTTTGTCCGAGGGAGAAGTGACTTCTCTTTCATACCAACACACATATAAGCATTTATTCCAAGTCTAGATATATTCGTGACAATTACCTTATATGCGAGTCCCCCATAGAAAGCCTCGTATATACATGTATATGAGAATGCACTGGTTAAAAAGGTCAAGGTAAATGTTGTTATGCCAATGCATTCTCTTATATATGCGAGTCGCCCTATGGGAGACTCACATATATAAGAGAATGCATTGGCACAGTGTTTTCGCAAAACTTAAGGAAGCTCCAGTCATATAAGAAAGGTTAAATAATGTGCATCGTATTGTATATACTAGAGCTTCTTCTTTCCAATTGCACTTAACAAATATGACCTTTTTTTTGCATCAAGAATTCCAAATGACTCTCAAGGTACTGCATCATTTAATTAACTTCCGGACTATTTGACAACGTGCAATTGGATTGAATGTCAAAAGTTTGCCAACACAAGAATGGATGTGGGCGAGTCAATAAACTGAACATGGAGCGAATCACGCAGTAAACTGTGCCAGACTACGTGACTTATGGAAGAATCGTATAGCCAATTCACGCATGAGGTCAGACCAAAGGACCTGGAAATATTGAACTGATCAATGAGAAAATAAGTAATCACACCAAATGCAAATACCAAGACCCTCTTGGCAGGGAATCACATATTGACTATACCAAGCCTTGAAATAATGTGTCTGTCATTTGCAGAATGAGGTCCCCAGAGGGTTAATTTAATGACGCCACCCTGCAACAGTGGACTAGCATCACCAAATTCACCCTCTGGGGACCTCATTCTGCTTAGGCTCATCTTCTGAGAAGTATCTATAGTCTCAAAACAGTTTTCCATTCTGTTCAGTTTCTACATCTCCTAACTTACAGAAGATAAAATGCATAATCAAGGTTATTAATGGGTGAACATCACCAACTTCAACTTGGGAACTTCAATGTGATCCCAGGTCTCCCATAGCAGTTGAGACTATTATATAAAGCAGAATGAGGTTTCCAGAGGGTGAATTTAGTGATTCTAGCCTGCACTATTTCAAGACATTGTAGGTTTAAAAAGATCTGTCCAGACTGTTTTGTCAGCAAATAGATCATTACAATAATTCCAGAGACCAGACTGCAGGTATCAACAAGATATGTCACTCGAAACTGACTGCCTCCGTAATGAAGCAACTCGTGAGATAATTTAACCCTTTACCCAACAGAAGGGCCCTGTGCCAATGCATTCTCTTATATATGCGAGTCGACCATAGGTCGCCTCGCATATATAAGAGAATGCATTGGCTTAACACATTAAAAATTATAAAATTGTTAAAGAATGTAAGAAAAAATGGTAATGGCCAATGCATTCTCTTATATATGCGAGGCGACCTATGGTCGACTCGCATATATAAGAGAATGCATTGGCACAGGGCATAACTGTAACTATCACAATGTGGTCAAGGAGCCGGTTCCAATGATATCCATATTTGTATGGTTCTATTGAGACAGACCGAAGATATTTTAGGCTGTTGAAGCTTTATTTGGCCGGTTTTGGCCAGTTTGTTGGGTAAAGGGTTAATCCCTGACCTCCAATAATTTGTAATGTTGTGTTCCGTGAAGGATTTTTGAATATAATACCCATCTGACCTTGTCTTTGACAAACCATAATGCACACATATCGTGACACACCGTCACCCTTAGGTTAACAATCACGCCTTGTTTCGTCGAAATCATGATGTACAATGTAATTGGAGTTATGGAGTGGATACGAAGGGTTGTGTCTGGTGACTTAATCGAGAGAACGACCTTGTCCTGTGACCTTGACCTTCAACAATTGGAGACCAGACAAGGCTATAGGTATAACAAATATCGAAATTGAGGAGAAAATAAGTAAATCACCCACTGATTTCAACTATTGAGAATGTTTCTGTGGCAGAAATAACCAAATCACTTCGATAATACCGGAGAAAGACTGCAGGACCGGAGGTAGATATAAGCTTCTGAAGCAGTGAAAATTCAATGCAGCAACACTAATTTTTGTTATATTAATTTTTACAACTTTTTTGTCTTATACAAGCCTTGAAATAGTGTGTCTGTCATTTGCAGAATGAGGTCCTCAGAGGGTGAATTTAGTGATGCTATCCAGCACAGTAGGTTAGCATAACCAAATTCACTCTGCTGGAACCTCATTCTGCTGAGGCCTCAACTGCTATGGGAGATGATCAGATTGATGTTCACCCATTAGTCATCTCGATTATGCATTTATCTTCTGCAAATTAGAGGATATAGAAACTGAACAGAAGAGAAAAAGTTACAATGTTGAGACTATAGATACTTCCCAGAAGATGAAGTCTACGCAGAATAAGGTCCCCCAGAGGGTGAATTTAATTATGTTAGCCCGCTGTCGGGGATAGCATCACTAAATTCACCCTCTGTGGACCTCATTCTGCAAATGACACACACATTATTTCAAGGCTTGGTCTTATACTGCAATTGTATTTGTTTTTTGGTTTTTGTTTTCAGGCTATTTGTTACATGTGTAATATGAAAAATAATTGCAAAAAGATATTATATAAATGTATATCATGAATATATTACATTATGCTGGTTATACTGGTAGTGGTCAAAGCCCCAACCACAAATATTTTTTTCTGTGGCCAAATCAAACCACTCGAAACACTCAATCCAGTCTGCTGGAATCAAAAGCATCGAAACTAAGGAGAAAATAAGTGAATCACACACCGATTTTAACTGGCCGGACCACGTCTGCGACAGAATTAACCGAATCACACAGATAATACCAGAGCCCAGACTGCGGGTATCAATGTATTGACCGGTGGTGGATATAAGCTTCTATAGAGGTGAAAATTCAATTGAGCAAGGTCTCGCCGTCAGGGAGGATGTAATGATAGTTCAATAATCTATTTATGGCAATCCATTGCAGACAATTGGCTGCTAGGCTAACTTGTCTAACATTACTCCACTGACATAACCTCAGGTCCTTGATATCTGCGGTCTCAATCGGTACACAGAGTTGACTCAAGCACGGTGGGGAATCACGTGGTTTCGAGGTTGGTGGGTACCAATCAATCAAAATGTGCAAACGCCCACACAAACATAATATTTGAGAAATTGGAACAAAACATAGCATTTTGACTGTTACGAGCATATGCTAGTTTATTTTAAAAACATGTTGATACCTTATCTGTTCGGAAATAGATCAGTAGTTTCATATAACATTCTGACCAAAGTTTCCAGTCGGAAGTTTGTGGAATACGCAAGACCATACTTCTAGTAACAGCAATCAATTCGGTGCTTCGCCATTTGTAGCATATAAGTCCTCCCCTGAGGTACCGCTCGGCGGATCACATTTATCATCGTTGTCACGTTCTCATACAATCTATTGATTATATCAGACAAGATCGTCAGATGTCCTGCAAATTTTCAAGCTGTTTTTCCCAATGCTCTTTGCGATATCTGTGATTATATTCCCATGTTGATAGCCTTCCAAACTTTTTTGTTCAACCTTTCATTTGAACAGTCTAGATGAGAATATTTTTGGCAATAGAAATAGTTTGATGCTCCTGAGTGCAAGCCTGTAAATAGTGTGTCTGACGTTTGCAGAATGAGGTCCCCCAGATGGTGAATTTAGTGACGCTATTCTGCACAGCAAGCATCACCAAATTCACCCTCTGGGAACCTCATTATGCTTAGGCCTCAACTGCTATCGGAGACCAAGGATCAGATTGAAGTTCCCCAGTTGAAATTGGTGATGTAGCCCATTGGGCACCTCGATTATGCATTTTATCTTCTGCAAATTAGGGGATACAGAAACTGAACAGAAGGGAATTAATTTGAGACTTTAGATACTTTCCCAAAAGATGAGGCCAAAACAGAATGAGGTCCCCAGAGAGTGAATTTGGTGATGCTATAGCCTGCTGTGCGAGATAGCATCACTAAATTCACCCTCTTGGGAATCTCATATGATGACAGGGAGTAGCTTAGAGGTTACTTCTCCCGATATATTTATTTGGGAGAAGTGGGTTGTCAAGGCACAATATACCTTTACCCTTCGGCGGGTAGAACAACATTTATGTTGCCATACGCTTGCCAGGCGCAATAACATTTATGTCATTTACGGTCGTTCTAGGGTAATAACTAGGGTAATATGTTATTGTGCAAATAACTATAATAATCATCTCCTAAATAGGAACTTTTCATATATATCGTGTGGATGGACATTATTTTTTATTATTTACATTGATTCGTGCTTTAAATAATGTTGTTATTTTTTACTATAGGCCAATATGTTACAATATTACTCAGATTATTTGCAAAAATTGATCCCCCCCCATGGATATGACGTCATATACAGTAATGCTCTAAGTAATCGACTCTTTAACCACAGCAAAATTATGGGTAACTTTTCAGGATTTAGTGGGAAATATGGCTTGTTGCCATTCATCGGAAAGCTCTCAGGGAGAGCTTTCCGATGAATGGCAACAAGCCATATTTCCAACTAAATCCTGAAAAGTTACCCATAATTCTGCTGTGGTTAAAGAGTCGATTACTTAGAGCATTACTGTATGACGTACTCACGTGTCAAAGGGTTAATATAGAGAAGTTCTCTTATTTTCATTAAATTCATTTGCTCTTTATTATTCTTCCTATTCCCAAACTGTCTCTTCATATCACCAAGGACTCCATCAAATTCTTTTCACCCCGTGACATTTCTTATATTCTGATAACTAACAGACACTTTGAATGCCAGTGGGAGCTTGCCACAACAAAAGCCGTCTTTCAGGAAAAATGTTGCTTTTCTTCAATCTCAATAATGGAGGCTTTCCACTAGGCGCGCTCTATTGCCCGATATTGATTCCGCCTGGCACTTCTGCGTCAAGGGACCAATTGCCCCCCTTGTCATATGATAAAACATATATGCTTCTGATAGGTTTTCACAATACGAGACCACAATGACAAATGGGTTCATTCAACTGCGTTATCATCTGCCTCAGCGATTGACGATTTGTTGTCGCTTCTCCAATTTAAGTGGAGGCATCCATCAGCAGTTTCAATTTTCTGTCGATTCCTAATTGCTGTTGGTCTATGAGTGAGCATTGACGCTGAAAATTCTTTTCACATAGATTTATGGATCCTGTTATCATTTCATTCCAGTGGCTCTTCCCTCTATTGAAGCAGAAAATCATTCTACTGTGCGGATTTATCAAGTAGCGTGCATACTGCATTCAACGATTATCAAGTATTATACCGGTATCCAACTATAGTAGTTGTATAACTGTTCAGGCACATCCTGAATTAACATGTGATGTACATGATTAAACAACAACAATGATTCCTCCAATGGTCATATAAATGGAATAACGGCACCACAATTATGTTTGAAATTCATAGTTAGTTACAATATTTGAGTTTCGTAAACGAGCTCTATGAAGCAAACACATTTATATAAAGAGCGTTTAATCCATTTAGTGTTTACCGAAATTGTCATCGAGATATAATTTTACTGCAATAAGATATACAAATTAACACTGTGCGGGGTAGCATCAATAAATTTACAGTAATCACCCTCTGGGGACCTCATTCTGCAAATGTCAGACATTATTTATTCCACGCCATTGAAGTGAGGAACATGTATTCAATGGATTCCCAGCCATTGAATACATATTATTCTATACCTCTAGTGGAATACAAGCCGGAACTATTTTTGTTGACTTTGTCACCAATAAATAAGACATACATTACATCAACGATCCACTTCGGGTGACGCCCGATCCATTACTGGTTACTCATCAGATTAAATCTAAATAAAGGTAGCTATAGTATGAATGAAGATGACAGTCATGGATTGAACTTAATTGAAACAATGGTGTAGAATAAATACAGAACACAACTTGCACCATAATCTCGAATTATCTAACTCTTTGCAGACAACACATAGTTACATTGTTAAATATATCCTTGCACCATCCGCAACTCATTCGATAAAAGATTCTTGATTACGATGCGCATTGTGTTCTGTCTACAGTAATTCCCTAAATAATTATGGGTAATTTTTCAGGATTTAGTCGGAAATATGGCTTGTTGCCATTCATTGGAAAGCTCACACCTTAACAACCCTCCAAATCAATAAAAGACCATTCCGATGTACACTTTTTAACTATCTGGGAGAATCCATAGAGTATAAAAGAGTTAATAGCGGCTGAAATGACGATAAACACCAACAAAGCAGATTACTATCCAAATCAGCTCAACAACAAACCCACAATGCACTTTGTTACAACATGGCGTTCACTATATTGCCACAAATTGAAACAAGGGTGAGTTGATTTGATAATTCAGAGCAGAATTGTAAGGGAATTTAGCCTCCTATTCCCCCGAGTGTACGCTCGTCTGTCACATTAAATTCCATTCAATTTATTGCATTCACAGCATTCCGAATATAATGAATATTTCCGAAGACCTTCTGGGAAAAGACCAACAAAAAATGGTATTGGGAGTGATGGTTTGTAATTCCGACTGTCTGAATGATACTGCCTGAGAGGTGGCATTCTTTATCGGCTCCTATACAATCTCTCCAATTCATTCAGATTTCATCATGAATTTTCATGCTGATTGTATCAGAGAGGGCCTGAGGTTACATCTGTCTACAAAACGTGTAATCTTGTTTGGTTTCAAATTCCAGACACTTTGATAAGGCTACTCCAGACATATTGTCAGAAATAAATGATTAATGAAATTATGAGTTGACATTTTATGCCATATTCATGTCTGTCATTTATATACAGAAATGATGGGCTTATTGCTGGGGCTATACAATGCCAGCCAAATGTCATATATTTGGTTACTTCTGATCCCAAGATTACTCAACATGAGTCTCTTAATATAAAGAGAAAATGAGCAGCCATTTATGACTATTCTTTGATAGGATGGCAGTCAGATTTTATCGGAAATACAGTAATGCCCTAAATAATTGACCCCTTAACCACAGCAGAATTATGGGTAATTTTTCAGGATTTAGTCGGAAAAGGGCTTGTTGCCATTCATCGGAAGCTCTCACTGAGAGCTTTCCAATGAATGGCAACACGCCATATTTCCGACTAAATCCTGAAAAATTACCCATAATTCTGCTGTGGTTAAGGAGTCGATTATTTCGGACATTACTGTAGTGTTGCAGTATCCTTATTTAGGTCTAGCATTCTTCTATGTTACCTTTAAATATTTACACACCCCGTCTGTTTTACACTAAATCCTGTTTGGTGATTGGTCAACTGCCAATTGGGTCACCCATTTCATACCCCAATAACACACAAACCGTAACACGAACACGACGTCACAAATTGTTGACATAATCTAATCACTAAAAGCGGTTAGCAGAATAATTGGGCGTGCTTTTTAAAGTTCAGCTAAATTGCGTATGAAGCCAGTTATTTATATAGATCACCTTATCGTTGCTAAGTGCTTGGAAATTTATATTGGACTGACATAATGTGCTGCATGTCCTAGTCTCAATTTCTCAGCAGATTTTGTGAAAATATATAAGAATACACTCAGCTTGTTTATGGGAATAAATCATGAAAAAGCTTATAAATATAAGAAATGAATGTAGTGGGTGTGTGTGTGTTATTGGGGGATACAGCGCTGTGGCCATTGGGGCCATATTTAGTGAGAACTGCTTCGCTGTTCAAACAATGTGCCCAAACAACCACAGTGGCGTTATCCCCCAAATACACACACACCCACTATACAATTATTTCTTCAAATTTAAATTAGAGCATATTTGTAAAATAGGATTATCAAGAACCTCAATAATAATTTCGCATGAACGTTCTTAGCCTCTAAAAATATTCATCTCTGATCGAATTAAATAGTGAACTAAATAAAGGTCTGAAAATGGGTTCCTTGAATTTTTTTAATCTACCATTTTTCTACGTTGCAATTTGGAACATACATATTTGTAAAAATGGCAATGTCAAGGCTCACACAGATCATTTAACATGAAGATCTTTGGTCTCTAACCATTTTGATATCTTATCAAGTTAAACGCATGAAAAGAATGGGCCCCTTGTTTAGTTGTAGCGTTTTATCTATGGTTCTTCTATGTTGAATTTAGGATTATATTTATAACATGGTATTATCAATTTCCCCACAGATTATTAAATATAAAGATCATTTGGCCTCTAACCACATTGATCACTGATTGAATTAAACGTGCATGAAAAGAATGGGTTCCAGGGTTAAGTTCTATGTTGCAATTGGAGTATATTAATAACATGGCATTATCAAGGCCCACCACAGGTTATTTAATGTAACGATCCTTGGCCTTTAACCATGCTAATCTCTGATTGTAATAAACAATGAACTAAAGAAATGAATAAATAAATTTATAGCTTAAATGGGTTCCTTGTTTTGTTCTAGCATTCTTCTATGTTACATTTAAACACATTAGTAACATGACATTATCAAAGCCCCCCCCACAGATAATTTAACATTTCAATCGTTGGCCTTTAACCTTATTGATCTCAGATCATATTGATTTGTGTGTAAGATTAATCACTACTGTCGGATACGGCCAATTTTTTTCAACTTGTTCATCCCGATATAGAGCCGCGTTGATTGATTCGTTATTTAAGGCCAAGAAATATTTCAATTCAATTACGATTGTACATGTTCCAACAGAGTAACTAAGTGTATCACATTTTTCAAGATATGTTTGACAACAAACTGCTTTGATAGTCGGCATGTCTGTGTTTGAATTGTTCAGTGCCAAGGTCGACCAAAAGGCTATATATAAAGGTTGTACAAGTTCCAACTGGGTAACTAATGTAGAACATGTTTAACCCTTGTATACTAAAGCATCATTGATGAGTAGTTATATATCCCATTGGAAATGTTCAGATAATAAGTTCAACAAACGGCCATAGGTCATTTGTTGAACTTATTATCTAAACATTTCCCTCAATAATAGAGCTCCTTCCGCACTTTTATTTATCTGTCATCTGCTTATATCACATTAAAGGGGTACTATACACTAAATCCGGCCATTTATGGAACCGTCTCCTTTTATACTCAAAAGAATATATGCAACAAATGAATGAATATGTTGCCTATAATCTGTTGAGTATTAAAGGAGTTGGTCCCATAAATGGCCGGATTTAGCATACAGTACCCCTTTAACATCCCTCCAAATCAATGATAGACCATTTTGATGTACAAATTTTAACTGACTGGGAGAATCCATTCATTATAGAAAGGGTTAAAGATGTTATTTTGTTTGTGCACAAACAAAGTAATGAACATGTCAAACTGAGCCAGTGCTTCAGCCCATTCTGATATAATGATTGTCCAAAGGGAAAAAATAATTTAAATTTAAGCCAAATGTGCCCCAAATTAGTTTGGTCACAATGCCAGAGCTTCAGATTTCTGCTCCACAGATGGATAATAACTTGATTCCCATTCATTCATTTGTAGGGATGTTCAGCCAACATGTTTTTAGCTGAACAACCCCACAAATGAATCCAAAAGAAGCTATATCAGCTTATGCCTTGTAAGACATGAACATGAAGAATAGTACGTTCCAAGGATGTGGCTAGTGGGTCTCCATTGGGGATAGAATGGGGGTGGGGTGGAGGTGTCCAACCTATGATTGTCCAACTCACCCCCTCCCCCCACCGGCCTTCTGTTGATAAATATTTTACAACCCTGGAAAACGTCATTTGCATTTGCAGAATGAGGTCCCAAGAGGGTGAATTTAGTGATGCTATCCCACACAGCAGGCTAGCATCACCAAATTCACACTCTGGTACCATCTTTCTGCCGAGGCCTCAACTGCATACTATGGGAGACCTAGGATCAGATTGAGGTTCCCAGTTGAAGTTGATGATGTTCACCTATTATGGCCACCTCGAATATGAATTTTATCTTCTGAAAATTAGAGGATATAGAAACTGAACAGTAGGGAAAAAAGTAACAAAAAAAAATGTTAATTTGAGACTGTAGATAATTCCCAGGAGATGAGACCAAAGCAGAATAATTTCCCCAGAGGATGAATTTGATGATGCTAGAGCTTTATGGAGGATAGCATCACTTTTATAAAATTCACCCTCTGGGGACCTCATTCTGCAAATGTGGGTTGTAAGTATTTATAACTTATATGTGTATATGGATATCCTGATATGAAAGCTGTACTTACTGCCAAAAGTGATTGTTGAAGCGATGTTTTGCCAGTCGAGAACATCTTTAGCGTGACCAAAACTGTACGCCTTCAGTGGGGTATCGGTCTCATGGTTGTCGAGGGCAACGGTCAGTTGTCCAATCTTATGACTCAGACTTATCCGTAATGTGTGCCACTCATCATCTGTAACAACTGTAAGGGACATGAATATGTTAAGCACAATACAACTTACCAATGTTCAATTTGTTGTTCGTTACCCCACACAGTAATGCCCTAAGTAATCGACTCCTTTAACCCTTTACCCAACAGAACGGCCCTGTGCCAATGCATTCTCTTATATATGCGAGTCGACCATAGGTCGCCTCGCATATATAAGAGAATGCATTGGCTTAACACATTAAAAATTATAAAATTGTTAAAGAATGTAAGAAAAAATGGTAAAAAGTGTTAAAAAAAGAATTTTTTTAGGCCAATGCATTCTCTTATATATGCAAGGCGACCTATGGTCGACTCGCATATATAAGAGAATGCATTGGCACAGGGCATAAGTGTAACTATCACAATGTGGTCAAGGAGCCGGTTCCAATGATATCCATATTTGTATGGTTCTATTGAGACAGACCGAAGATATTTTAGGCTGTTGAAGCTTTATTTGGCCGGTTTTGGCCGTTTTGTTGGGTAAAGGGTTAACCACAGCAGAATTATGGGTAACTTTTCACGATTTAGTTGGAAATATGGCTTGTTGCCATTCATCGGAAAGCTCTTGGAAATATGGCTTGTTGCCATTCATTGGAAAGCTCTCGGAGAGAGTTTTCCGATGAATGGCAACAAGCCATATTTCTGACAAATCCTGAAAAGTTACCCATAATTCTGCTGTGGTTAAAGGAGTCGATTACTTAGGGCATTACTGTAGCTTTGAGTACTAGGGTACCAAACAGGTCCCTCCCTGACAAAATTATTTATAGCACAAAAACTATCTAGATATTAAGACAAGGATCTTTACTCCTAAATGGATTTGGTGCATGCACACTGCATGCTAGCCAATCAAAAACGATGAATGTATGACGTGACATGCACGTGATCAATTGATGATTCTATGTTTGAGCGAAATCGTATGTGTCAATTTCAACTTACCTGTTTGTAAACACATGCTCTTTAATTAAGTAGAGTTAATAATTTCATTAAGTAAGAGTTACTTTAGCAACTTTGAGCATAAATA
The DNA here is from genome assembly GCA_032622095.1 of Siphonodentalium dalli. Classification (NCBI taxonomy): domain Eukaryota; kingdom Metazoa; phylum Mollusca; class Scaphopoda; order Gadilida; family Siphonodentaliidae; genus Siphonodentalium; species Siphonodentalium dalli. The sequence goes on from CP136069.1 coordinate 63,968,083, forward strand.
AGGCGAATATAATAACAAAAATAACTAGTTTTTTGTTTGAATACCTGAAACATCTCATTCATATCTGGAAATAAATATAAAATTTTCACTCGCAACTTGCGCTCGTGAAAATTTGATATTTCTTTCCAGACACTCATGAGATATTGTGGTATTCAAAAAAAAATTTAAGGTATTCTCTAAAGTTCAATTATATAATTCGTATTCGTGGAATGTGGCCAAACAAAATTGTCTGGTATCACAATCATGAACCCAGATTCTTGTTAAACCAATTTTTTTCTCTGGGCTCTGATGGTTTCGGGGACAATATCTCCACTGCCCTATATGTAATTTAAACAGGTAAAACATGTAAACAGGTTGATTCAAATGTAAAAATAAAGGAAATTTGTTCAGGAATATGATACATAATTTTCAATTGATATAAATGTGAAACAAATTGCATTCCCATGTTTATTTTGGGTTTTTATTCTGTATTTTGGGCACAGATTTTACAAACTCAAAAAGAGGGGAATATTAAAGGGCAAGGCTTGAAATAAGTGGTCGGTCACGGTCAATGACAGTCACCAAAACAGCTTTGACCGACACAATTTGCGTCTGGTCGGACATTTTGTCCGACAGCATATTTCTATTCCCATCAGATAAAATATAACTGGATAAGTCATTTCTGTAAATTTATTTTTGGCTTCTTTGCAAATCTGGATTGGATAGAACAAAACCATCAGATACGTTAATGTATCGTGTAGTTTCTTATGACTATATCAGATATCGCGTTGTTCTTTAATCGCGTCAGCAACTCGGAAGTTTCGTTTCATTTTAAGTGCGGTTCGTAATTAATGGCTTACCGGTACCGTTCACCTTTTAACACTTCCATTTTAAATCAAGGTCATTTATACGATTTTTTAAATAATAATTAAGAAACAAAAAATGCCTGTACTCCTTGTCTAGCATACGATAGATGTACGGCCTTTTAAAGCTGTATTTAATTAAATGAAATAATGAAACGAGGGTGGGGGATCACTGGTCGAACAGTAAAAGTAACCACAGTTCACAAATGGATTTCCGAATTGCCAGAGCACAACCTTATTCGGTGGTTGCAATTTGAGACAGACAAGAAGGGGGTTGTTACCCACTTTAAAATGCAAATACTGCATCTCCGAAGTCAAGGAAATCGAAATTCGAAAGGACTTTAATAGATCTTGGGTTGATGGATCGACAAATTTCTATTAAAAACAAAGCAGGATGGTAGCAGTAGCACTGAGAGTCACTTTATAAGGTCACAGAAGATTATTTTACATGGTATTGAAGCATTATTTATCACATAAAAATAAGATATCAGAACAATTGATAGCACATAATTTTGACAGACACCCCCTAGAACATGACAGCCACCGTCCATTTGGTGTCTGTCATTTTGACAGGCACTGTGTCAATAATTATTTCAAGGCTTGTTAAAGGGACTAAAGGCCTCGAGGTGGGTTCTTGCAAAATAACATAAATGTCTGTAAAACAACTATCATCAAAAAGTACAAGAAAACGTAGCTTGACTTTGTTATTGTTTTCATTATTTAAGTAACTCTCCAATAATCCCACTGTGCGGGATAGCATCACTAAATTCACCCTCTGGGGACCTCGTTCAGCCAATGTCAGACACACTATTTCCAGACTTGGTCCCTTTAAGGCCTGCCATCCACAACACAGAATCAGAAGCTGCATTTCTGCATGTATTTGATAAATAACCCTTTCATGATGGGAGCTGTGTTGGTGCAGCATTAAAGATCCTGTACCAGTGCATTTTCTTATATAGTAATGCCCTAAAAAATCGACTCCTTAACCACAGCAGAATTATGGGGAATTTTTCAGGATTTAGTCAGAAAAATGGCTTGTTGCCATTCATCGGAAAGCTCTCAGTATTCTGCTGTGGTTAAGGAGTCAATTATTTAGGCCATTACTGTATATGTGAGTCTCCCATAGGGAGCCTAGCATATATGAGAATGCACTGGCTTACAACGTCAATGTAAATATTGTTAGGACAGATCGAGTATTCTCTTATATATGTGAGACTCCCAATGGGAGACTCGCATATATAAGAGAATGCATTGGCACAGGGTTTTCGTAATATTTCAGGATGCGTCATGAAAGGGCTAAGAAACAGATTTTCAGATAAATATATTTATTACCTGTTTTAAATGACACAGAGTCCTGGTAGTCAGTGTTAAACGTATATTCCACTAAAATATATCCTCGCTCAATCCTTCCAATGAAACTATACTGATTCAACGAACTATCTTTCAACGAATCTATGTCATCAACGGAATGAGAAAACAAAACACCATTCTGTTGGTTCGTCCGAAAAACTAGACCGAAGATTTGGGTTTCTCCGGGCCGATAACTCGGTATGAAGTCGATGAACGAATGGTTTGGTTGATCAAATGTGAATGAACTGCCTTCAACTCCAAGTGACGCGAGTGACCAGCACAGTAATATCCATAGAAACTGTCGTAGAATCACAATTAATCCGTTTCTGCGTTGTAATAGATCCATTATTCACATCTTTTATTCAACCCATCTGGAAAGAGAAATCGAAATAACATAAACGTAAATCGAAATACATTCTTATTCGACACATGTTGGCATAAAGCATGTGTATTAAACGGAATCACCGCCATTTAATACATAATGATCCGCCTCAAAAGACTGGTCAAAGAGCCGCACAACATATCCCATGTTTACATCTAGAGCCGTCAACAGAAGGGAAACAACTAAAACCATTTCATAGTCTCTCGCTGGCCTGCTTTTTTCATGCCATCATTTACGTTGAAGAAAGTTACGGAGAGCGCGATAGGATATTTTGACAGTTTCTGCTGACCATTCATTGGAATAAATGTCAAATTGCTATGAATGACCAGGACTGTCGGCAGAACATATACGTTATTGTGGTGGATTGACGGTAACATGGTGTGACATCGATGACTTGGACAACTGACCTCATTATGAAAATCCTAAGTGCATAAGAGAGACAGAAAAATGACCTCATTCTCTAAACTCAATCAATATTCAGTAAATTTTAATTACACCATTTGAAGCATTTTTCATGTCCAGCTTCAAGGAGAGCGGAAACAACAGCTGTTAGGTGTACGAATCCCAGAGGCAGGTCATGTGGTACATGTCCTGCTTATTGATTGGGTCTGGCCAGTTGTTAATTGTTTGTCAATAGAGTAATTAATAAATAATGTATTTTTACCACAATTACCACTCATTGTGTTAGGTGAATGTAACAGATGCCAGAGATCAATTTAACCAAGACATTTCATGAGTTTCCCAATCAGATAAGGTCTCCCATGACATGCTCTACATACAGCCTGGGGCATCATGTCTAATATATACACAGTAGTATAGATCAGGGGGTTCTTCAGCCTGGGGCCCCAGGGCTAACATATATACTGTAGTCCAGAGGATGGGGGCTTTCCCTCTTCACAGCGATTTTCGGGCAAATTTGAGAAATTTTCGGTCAATTAAATGTTATTTCATGGGGGAAATTGTGGCAAATCACAGTAATTTTCACATTTCTGCCCAAATTATTTAATGTTAATTTGAATCTATTTTGTTATATTTCTGTGTATAATACTAGGTATATTCTACAAAATCTGTGTTACAACAATGAATATATTATGTAAATAAAATTAGGGTAAAAGCTCTCAACCCCCTAAAAATTTGGGCGCCCGTATGGCTATGCTTCAGACAGGGAGCTTGCCAATACATACAAGAAAACCAATGTCAGAAATGGTAATGTGCTCAAAATCATATATTATATACCCATGATTGTAATTATAGAATATAAAATATATTGGTTTTGCGAATGACCAACTCAAAATTCCATTAATATAACAATAACAACCAGCACCTAATTAACGAACCGGTGGCCGACTCGGCTGTCTCCAACCACAACCCCCAGTGGGCTGCAGAATGAAAAATGTTTATAAAAGTTGAAATATAAGACTTACAAATTATCTTTTAAATTTCTTTTATTGGTAACTGACATAGCTTGTCACAAACCAAAAATCAACATTATTGACATAATAATGTAAAGGACAATGAACGAAATTGAAATTCCCAACTACACCTTTTACCAGACTCAGCCTCCTGGTGGCACAGTTCAACTTTTAAATCCGTCCCAAAAATTCCCATTTTTCTATAAATAAAACCCCCAGCGTAAACTCCAATGCCCAGGCGAAACAAGAATTTGTAAACCAGTATACACGCGGAGCGCGCGTATTAAATGATGCAGGGACCATGCAGTGTAGAGGACGAACAAGGTACAGTAATGCTCTAATTAATCGACCTCTTAACCACAGCAGAATTATGGGTAACTTTTCAGGATTTAGTCGGAAATATGGCTTGTTGCCATTCATATGAAAGCTCTCGCCGAGGTTAAGAGGTCGATTAATTAGAGCATTATTGTATATACTGAAATGTGTCAGTTTTCCTTATTTGTTTTGTTTTTGGGGCCAAGGAGTGAAATGAAAAAGAAGTGATTTTAAATAATATTAAGTTTATTTTTTTACTTTTTGTGTACTTATTAACCATTAACAATTCCATTATGTTTAGAGGATTATGAAGATAAAATTAGAGTTAAAATTGAGTCACAAAGAACTTTAGTTAAAAATTATATCACATATTAAAATTAACTCATTACCAGGCTAGAATTTACATCTAAAATTCCAAAGAATGGGGAAGATTACTATTTTTTGTGTGTGGAAAATTATGATGCAATATTCTTGAGTCTACTACTGGTGAAATAACTGTCCTAATACTAAGGACTGGTAATTGAATGACTAGCAAAATACAAGCTGACATCTATATTCCCAAAAATTTGTTATGGTAATCAAGAGGCATAACATATTTCCATTGAGTAATCCAGTTGAGTATCTTTGAAATCACAAGTTTTCAGTTATTCACTACAAACTTAATAGTATAAAAACTTCTGAGAGCATTTTTTTTAGGAATATGAAGATAGAATTATCTACTGAGAAATACTAAAGTAACCCAGTACCCTCAGTTCCTCATAAATAAGATAAATAAGATGAATTCCCCTACTTACAAAGATAAGCCATATGCCACCAGTAATTAGCAGAGTGTCTATGAAAGTGAATCTGACCTGGGCTTACTGATATACAATATCTATGTAAAACATCCCATCACATGTTTCCCTGACCAGATTTGTAGGGAGAACCAATTTCATCATCAAGTTATTTTTTAGAGGAATGTCAAGATAGACTAAAGTTGTGTATTGATATATAAAAAAAGGCTGATTTTTCAGTTTTTCTAATAGATATGACAGTCAAAACTAATAATGAAAATAGAATGAAAACTGATTTTTATTTAATTACGTTTTAAAAATTAATCTGTACTAAGTCTTTGTGTACCAGCCCATTTTTTTTTTTTTATGTCATTTTTTGGAGAAATATGAAGATAGTATTTTCTTCTGAGAAATTCTAACCTACATAACCCAGGACTCTCCCTCCATTCCCCATAACTAAGATAAATGCCCCTACACTTACCCATAGAAGCCATATGCCACCAGTAATTAGCAGAGTGTCTATCAAAGTGAATCTGACCTGGGTGATTAAGCTTACTGATATACAATCTCTATGTAAAACATCCAATCTCATGTTTCGCTGACCAGATGTGTGGGGAGTGTTAATGGGTGGAGTCAGGCTCAGGAATTCATTTCTCCTTCTGATATCATCATCATATGCCACATTACCAGCCATAATCTTTCCGCCCATCTGACCGTAACTACAACAATTGGTTATAATGTGGAATCAGGGTGGGAGCTGTTTCTAACAACACAGGTAGTTTCTAGTTCACAATTATTATACAACAAGAAGCAAGTATGTTCCATTAAAAGTCCGGTGGAAATTCCTGAAATTTTGTAAACATCATGTACCAATGCATTCTCTTATATACGCGAGGCTCCCTGTGAGAGATTGGACCTATAAAACCCTTCCATGACTGGAGCTTTCACAAATTTTGCGAAAACCTTGTGCCAATGCATTGTCTTATATACGAGTCTCCCATAGGGATTCTCGTATATATAAGAGAATACATTGGGCCTAACAATAATTACCTTGACCTTGTAAACCAGTGCATTCTCTTATATTTCTGATGCTCCCTATGGGAGACTCGCATATATAAGAAAATGCACTGGCACAGGATCTTTAATGCTGTACCAGCGCAGCTCCCATCATGAAAAGGTTAATGCTGCATCAGCACACAGCTTCTGTCATGATTTCAATTAATTTTTTGGGCAGAATTTACAGTTCACCCATATGCAAATTTTAGTTTGTCCAAAAATGTATAAGAAATGGTACTAATTTACCACCTCCAGTAATTACCTGAGTCTCAAGCAAATTTGTAATGATTTTCAGATTAGGGGCAGTTTTATTTAATAGCTAAGAGCTAAGACCACAGTAATTTTGTATTTGGTTCACGAACATGAGGAATAAAATCTCTAGATGGAGGAAGGAATTTTTTTTTTTATTAACACCCAGGCAGGTTTTGACAAAAGGATTAGCAATTATTTCACATGATCACTGGTGAATACAAATAGCTGGATGGACGAGGGAATTTTTTATTTTAGAAACCCATGCAGGCCAAGCCTTGAAATAGGTTGTCTGTCATTTGCAGAATGAGGTCCCCAGAGGGTGAATTTATTGATGCTACCCCCGCATAGCAGGCTAGCATCACCAAATTCACCCTCTGGGAACCTCATTCTGCTGAGGTGTAAGCAGAATGAGGTCCCCAGAGGGTGAATTTGGTGATTCTAGCCCGCTATGCGGGGTAGCATCACTAAATTCACCCTCTGGGGACCTCATTCTGCAAATGACAGACACACTATTTCAAGGCTTGATGCAGGCAGATTTTGACTTACCGATTAGCAATTATTACACATGGTCAATGGTGAATACAAATCTCACATATTCACTTGAAATAATATTTTTCAAATAAAAATAAAGAAACCCAACACATAATTTCCTCAAATATTCTCATTGTCCCATGCTATTATGACTGATAAAACGGTTTGGTGAAAAGACTTACACAAAGTGAACAATTTCAGGAAAAAAGGTTCTCCGCAGATTTGTAAACCAACTGATTAAATTGGCCTATGATAATTATAAGTTATGTATAATGATACTCATAAAAACAACAATTGTCTATGCAGTCTCTAATGATACTTTATATATGAGACAACACATCAAAAAGAGCATGGAGAATGAATTATTTGCACACAAAGGTACATTCTTATTTAAAAACAATTAACAGAAAGAAATCAAGCCCTTCCCCAACAACTAAAAAATTCAGTCCTTTATCCCATATGTCAAACATTAAACTAATATTATCTCAGTCCTTCACAGGAGACTGGATCGATTGCTCTCGCACCCGTATGCACTCGATTTTTAAGTAACGGGTACTAAAATTTGCACTCGTTCCTCTTGTAAAAATGTTTATGGTCACTGTAATCATTGATTCAATATTTGACTATTTGAAGGTATATTTAGAACCTTTCCCATCTCAGATAAATTAACCCTTTGAGTGCCTGGTCCGATTTTTGTATCAACCCATATACCCTGTGCCAATGCATTCTCTTATATATGCGAGTCGACCATAGGTCGCCTCGCATATATAAGAGAATGCATTGGCTTAACAATTTTTTATTGTTTTTTTATTTTTACAATTTTTACAATTTTAATATATTTTATTATATTCTTTAACAGACTTATTGTGTAGGTTTAGGGCCGATAATATCGGCCCCTGGCACTCAAAGGGTTAAGGGCATGTGAAAATGTAACTAAAACTGGACATAGGTCTATTCCACAATGACAATTTGTTTGAAATAAACCAATCTTACGATTATTATGGGTGCAATTATACCCGTCTTCTGAATTGCGAAAGCAAATAAGTGCTCTTGCTGTGTTATCCTAGTGGGATGGACTGTTACCTGATGAAAATTGTAATCAAAATTGTACGTTTTTGAAAGACCGGAAACTAAGGAACTCAAATCATTATTGCTTACCAGAAATAATAGCGAAATTATATGTCCAAACGAATTCGCAGCATGCAGACTTGATGCCATGGTCTGAGTTCAGTGGTTTGCTGACTGTCATAAATCACGCTAACAACCCATTTAATAACCCAGGATGAAGGAGTATGTCTGTGTTTATAGGCTAATTAATTCTCTACGGCAATTATCCCCATAAAAAGTGGCACCAATATTTAGCAAATGTTAAAGACAGGAAGTCGCTAATTTTCACTCCGAGATTAAGTAGTATTGTTATGGATGTGGCTCATGATACAGTGACACTTAAAGTGGCATGATGCATTAGTTCAGGGTGGCGCCCCTAGGCCATAATTATAGAAGATTGTTTCCCCTTTCCCGATTCACTCATTTGTTTTTGCAGCCAACTCAAAATAAGATAATCGTCTCATTTTTGTTTACCAACAACTAGTTTTGTGATTAACCCTTCCATGATTGGAGCTTCCTGAAATTTTGCAAAAACCCTGTGCCAATGCATTCTCTTATATATGCGAGTCTCCCATAGGTAGCCTCGAATATATAAGAGAATAATTGGCATAACAATATTACCTTGACCTTGTAAGCCATGCATTCTCTTATATATACAAGGCTACCTATGGGAGACTCTCATATATAAGAGAATGCACTGGCACATGATGTTTAATGCTGCACAAGCGCAGCTCCCATCATGAAAAGGTTATAAAATATAAGTTTTATCCAACAGTGATTCAGTGTTGAATTTATTATCTGAACATTCCCAATTTCAGGAAGCTCCAGTTATGAAGGGTTAACAAGGACGATTTAACTGTACTGCTTCTAAAAATGTTCCATCTAAAATTGAAAGGACGCTTGCACCTATCTCCCACACTTCCGGTGCCTTAAACTCTACCAACCATGAGTAAATTTCACTATCACTTGAGGGTGTGTTGCTGCAAGGCGATTGATTGAGTCATATTTCTGTGGTTTGTCTCAGAACACTCCTTGCAGTATTTGTTAAAATATTTCCAAATACATATTATCTATGTACTGTGCACTATGTGCTAATGAATATGCAAATAATGAACTTTTTAACAATTTTGGAGTGAAAAAATTCAATTTATTATCAGCTTTGCAAGCTGAATCAAACGGAGTCTTTTTAACCCTTTCATGAAGGGAGCTGCCCTTATGCGGCATTAAATATCATGTGCCAGTGCATTCTCTTATATATGCGAGTCTCCCATAGGGACCTTTACATATATAAGAAAATTCACTGCCTTACAAGGTCAAGATAAATATTGTTGGGCCAGTGAATTCTCTTATATATGCGAGTCTCCCATAGGGAACCTCAAATATATAAGAGAAAGCACTGGCTTGCCCTATGGGAGACTCACATATTTAAGAGAATGCAGTGGAACAGGGTTTTCGCAAATTTCAGGAAGCTCCAGTCATGGAAGTGTTAAGTAGTGGATAGATTTCATCTCTAAATCAACCAACACATATAACTGTCTCAAAAATAATACACAATCTCATATTTAATTTGTCTGGCCAAGGTATGTCTTGATGTTTGTCACAAAAAGCTTTATTTGCCCTGATGATAAATGAATTTTCAAATTAATATTTACATTACAATGAGGTGTTAATATTATTCACCCATATTGTCTTACATCTAACTTTGTCAACAGAGAAATTTAAACCAAATGAAGGTGTCATAAAATAGATTTACCTACAAGATAACAGTGATATTAAATTATATCAATTTCCAAAATGGGTCATCGCATCTCACGTTAACATAAGGTTCTAACACACAGGATGGTCACATGTAGCATGATCAGGCTTTTTGATTGGTGGAATTTCAGTGGGCACATGGTTGGTATAGGAGCAAATTTTTTAATTTAAAATCCTAAAAAATTAAAATCTTTGCATCAAGACAGACATTCCTCACATTATTAGTTTGCAGTCATTTTTGCTTTCCGTTCATTGTTAGTTATTCACATAATAAATAATTATTAATTTCAACATTCGTCACGAACACGAGTTTGCGACAAATTGTGCAGAATCTCAAACTGAATATAACATCTATCTGACGTAAGCTTTATTTGCCCTGATGACAAATGAATTTTCAAATTAATATTTACATCACAATGAGGTGTTAATAATATTCAGTTTTATTATTCACCCATATTGTCTTACATCTAACTTTGTCAACAGAGAAATTTAAACCCAATGAAGGTGTCATAAAATAGATTTACCTACAAGATATCACTCATATTAAATTATATCAATTTCATAAATGGTTCATGATACCTCATATTTAACAGTCCCCTAATATACAGGATGGGCACATCAAGCATGATACTCAAATGATGTGTCCCATGTGTTGCTTTTTTTGTTTGCACCATAACAAAAGTGAGTTGTATGAATGAATAAATTGGCTGTGACTAAAATATCACTTATTCTTGGTTGGGCTTTTAAATTTTTTAATTTGAGAAAACTAGTTGTAATATAACTATATTGTCTTCCATCTCACATAGTAAGCTGATATCATAGGACAGCCTCTGTCATCTCACATTAATAGCAATAAAGCTGATAACATAGGAAGGCGTCAGAAAACAGATATATCTACAAGATAACAGATGAATTTCCATGAACACTTGAATATAATAATGATTCATCGGAAATAGGCGACCAAGTACGGAAATATTTGTATAGTTCACTTTTTAGAAGAGATTTTATAATTTCCTGTTGGGGGTTTCTATGCCTGAGTTATGTCAGGAGGTGGAAAGTTTATATAGACCTACATAGAAAACTACATAATTGTTTGTTAAGCTATTACACCACATGAAGGAATCTATGCTATCTGAAAACCACATCAAATATATTATATAACGATAAAATATGTCAAAAAGAAGAACTTAGTCATAGTTTTAGAAGGGAAAGTTTGGGAAGAACCTTCTCAGCAAGAATACAAATTGAGTGAAAATGAATAACTGCCATAAAAAGTACATGATCTGAACTAGTAAACGGCTTGAAAAGACTTGAATGGCAATTTAATAGTTCATTTCAATACTGCTTCAAGAATCTCAACATTATGTCAGGTGTGTGCTATAGCAGATGAGGCTATGCAGAATGAGGTCCCCAGAGGATGCATTGGTGATGGTAGCCCACTGTACCTCATTCTGCAAATGTCCAGCACCATAATTTGAGGCCGATTAGTGATCCACTAAATCATCAAAAATATATCAAATGAATTGGTGGAATTTTCGATATCTAACTATAGGTGGTATCTTAAATGTGGCTAAATGACGTGTTATTTTACAGACCAGAATCTATATGAAAAGCAGAATAAGTAACATAAAACTAGCGTGGGGTCATATAATGTAACAAATGGAGACATGTTCAATTCAGTATTTCTGGCCTATATATATCTTTCTTAAATTCACAAAAAATCTCCAGAATTCTTATGAGAAAAGAAGCTTATTTATTTATTTCCAATGCATCGACTCTAGCAAAAAAAATCACATCAACTCAAGCAAAAAAAAGCAAACGTAAGTCAAAATAAATACCTTTTCACAGAAAAAATCATCAAACACGTGAAATTTGAGATAGAGATCCACAAACATCCCGAGATCCTTCAAATCGAAGAATTTAGGTAAGAAAAAGCAAATAGAAAATATTCATTGGTTACAACAGCAAACATTACCGACCTGGAAAAACAGTCAGTTGTGTCAATAACTCAATAAACGCCTAACATAATAATCCACTAATCACGCTGTTTGATAATCACAAAACCTTATAATCATTCATCGAAGCAAACATACAGCACTGCATGGTTCTGGTGCACAAAGAACTAAATGGCTCCTAAAAAATAAGCAACACATGTCGATTAATTATATTATCCAATCTCCATGTTTAGACAGCATTTTATCCCGATTTCCGCGCAAGCATGAATGAAAACTTTAGAAATACCTGTTGTCGATTAGTTCCAGTAATTCCCAGGTCAATATTCTAAATCCCTTAAAGTAAGCTTCTATTCAAGCAGAAGATATAAGTCGACAGTACAGGTGAGAAGACACTGTTATTGCTTTCTGTTCCCTCATGAATGACTGAACAGCTACCTACTGTTAATGGTTACTTAGTAGTATTGTAGTATTGTAGTAGTAGTACTCCAGTACTATAGTTACTGTTTTAAGGTCACCTGAGGTCATATGGCATTCATTGGACAAGATTTTAATTTGGGTGCTTTGCTCAATCTTCACTTTATTTAAGAGTTGAATTAAAGGCTAGGGGAGAGTTTTCTTTTTTGGAAGGTGGGGGGGGGGGGGCAATAAATTTATTCTTCTTTACCATTGGCAAACTCTTTGTAGAACTAATTAGGAAAAAAAACAACTTTTTTTTGAGTATATATATAGCAGATATGGCACAGTAGCATGTTATATGTACAGTAATACCCTAAATAATCAACTCCTTAACCACAGCAAAATTATGGGTAATTTTTCAGGGATTTAGTCGGAAATATGGCTTGTTGCCAATCATCGGACAGCTCTCAGTGAGAGTACTAAAATTTCAGCAACAAGCCATATTTCCCACTAAATTCTGAAAAATTACCCATAATTCTGCTGTGGATAAGGAGTCGATTATTTAGGGCATTACTGTACGTCTCCGAAACATGCCGGGCATTTTTTTTTTAGCAAATTAACCCTTCCATGTCTGGAGCTTCCTGATATTTTTTGAAAATCCTGTGCCAATGCATTATCTTAAATATGCGAGCCTCCCATTATAGGGTAAGCCATTGCATTCTCTTATATACGTGAGGTTCCCTGTGGGAGACTCGCATATATAAGAGAATGCACTGGCACAGAATATTTAATGCTGCACTATAAACGCAGCTCCCATCATGAAAGGGTTGATATGCAAAATTCAATTCACAATTCTTCTCACAGCACAAAAGTTATCGCTATTTTCCAGGAGTTTTTCATGAAATTTAACATTTGAACTGCATTGAGTGCAGATTTCATCTCACACCGATCGTCATTTAGTTCTGGTAATTCCCAGGTCAATATTCTAAATCCCAGTGATAAAGTTTCTATTCAATCGGAAGATAAAAGTCCACCATACAGGTGAGAAGACACTGCTGCTACTTACTGTAGGGAGAACGGAACTAAATGACTGACTCTCCTCTCATGAATGACTGAATACCTGCCTAATGTTAACCCTTTGAGTGCCAGGTCGATTTTTGTATCAACCCATATACCCTGTGCCAATGCATTCTCTTATATATGCGAGTCGACCATAGGTCGCCTCGCATATATAAGAGAATGCATTGGCTTAACATTTTTTTTTCTTTTTTTTTTTTTACAATTTTTTACAATTTTAATATATTTTATTATATTCTTTAACAGACTTATTGTGTAGGTTTAGGGCTGATAATATCGGCCCCTGGCACTCAAAGGGTTAAAGGTTAAACGGTAGTATTGTAGCAGTAATTTAGTACTAAAGTTAAATCATACTGTCTAATCCTTCCTATACTAAATGCTAATTGACGAGTAGTTCCCTTAGGAAATGTTCAGATAATAAGTTCAACAAATGGTCAATTGAATGTGACCTGTATCTTGCGCTAGTAAACCCACATGCCAAATTTCATTCCATTCAGTTGAGACTATTTAAAGTTATCACCCAGAAACCAAAAGCGAACGAACGGGTGGACGGACAGACACCCTGCCCCAACATATGGGCGGACAGACCAATAACATAACACGTCCCATTTTTTTTAAAACAGGCATATAAAGAGACATTCAAATGAAATCAAAATTGATAATTTTCTTAGAACTAGAATCAAGAACGAGTTCCGAAATTAGTAAATAGTTTTAACAGGTAACTTACATATGTAAATTAACACATATATCCTCCACTTCTTGAATGAAGGCGGCCAGGAACCTGGTCCAGGAAAAACACTGTGGTCCCTTGTTATGACAGAGAAAGAGATAATCAAGTTCCACTCAAAGACGGAATGACTTATATATCAACACAGAAAGAAGAGTTGTGTGTACCAATATCCCTTGATGAAAGCAACAAATTCTTAGTAACAAGAGTCATCAAGTGCACCAACTGAAATGTTTTTGTCAGCAGAGAAACATAAATAACTAGAGAAACATACCAGAGAGGGTACCAGTTACACCAATTATAATTCTTTTTTTTACTTAGAATTATTGATATTTGAAGTTAATTAACATCATAACAACATAAGATCTACATAACACAGCAGTCAATCCAACCAACAAAAAGAGTTTAGGTAAGATTACATTTCTTTCTTTTTTTTAAAAGGTGTTTAACCCTTTCAGTGCCAGGGGCCGATCTCATCGGCCCTAATTTGCGGTCTGTAAAATCGGCCCTAAAAAAATTTAAATAATTACAAAAATTGTTTTTTTAAAGATTTTTTTGGGTTGAATTTTTTATTTTTGGGTATGCTTAAGCATGCTATAGCAAATTTAAAAACAAACTGGATAAAACCTTAGAAAAACGTAAGATTCCCTGGCACTAAACCTACAAAATAAGTCTGTTAAAGAATATAAGAAAAAATTATTAAAATTGTAAAAAATTGTGAAAAATAATAACAAATGATGAAAAATTGTTAGGCCAATGCATTCTCTTATATATGCGAGGCGACCTATGGTCGACTCGCATATATAAGAGAATGCATTGGCACAGGGTGTATGGGTTGATACAAAAATCGGACCTGGCACTCAAAGGGTTAAAGGCTCCGGGATGTTTGTGTAGAATTGATTCAGGCATTATTGCACACATTTCATGTCTATATTCTCAGATAATTGAATTTATTCACCAGGGAAGATCAATTATAAAATAAATTGTTATAAAAATGTTGAGGAATTTTTTTGTGGGATTCTTTCAGGCATTATTATTATTATTGTCCACCTCTTTTCTCTCATGAATGAAGTTAGTTTAACCAGGTAGATTATTTATAAACTAAATTGTCATAAAAATTCTGAAAAAAATCACATCCATTTGGTCCAAACAAGCTGTATTATTTCAAGAATTTTTTTTTAGTTTCCCAGAGCCTGAACACGTACCTGCCAGAAAATGTCCCCTCAAACAAATCAATGTAATAAAATATAAAGGGTATAACAGCATCCAACTTGTTGATGAATTATTACTGAGGACTTTTATTTAGCATAGAAAGAGTTAAATCCTGAGAATGTTCTAATATCCTCATTTTTCACTTGTTTCTGGCTGGATTTGTACATATCACAAAAATGGTGTCTATACCACAGACAACTTAAAAGTCAAAATCTAATAATGAAATGACATATTTTTTCTATCTCTGAATATGTTATCATAAAATTGCTGAAATCCATACACTCAGAAAACTTTCATATCTGCCCTGAGCTTTGATACGTACCAGCTGCCAGAAACTTTTCTAATAATTCCAAAAAAATCCATGTAATTAAATATAAAATGAATAGAAAAGCAGCCTATAACTTTTTGATGAATTAATACTGATGACTACTATATTTTTCACTTTGTATAAAAATGAATGTATTGCGTGACTGGTCCAAACTTTTTGTACATAGCCACCCCCACTCATTGACAATTAACCAAATTAAATGTATTAATACACGATGTGATGTGTATGCAACACCTCCTTAAGTCAACACTCATCTGAGAAAAGCTCTCGTAGAAATAACAAAGTTAGTAACTATGTGCGATATCGAGAATAATTAAATACAAATCACCTCTTTAAAAAGGGGCCAAACGATTTAACTTCCAATAAAGTTTGAACCTTTTGATAAAATAATGATGAGATTGTGCAGATTTGATGACAGATTATCGCCCGAGGGTTTTACCTGTTCATTCTTTGGTGACTGCAAAGATCAACTTACAAACTGGATGCTTAGCAAGCCACCCACATGTTTAGGTAAAGCTCTCTATTCAATTTGCTGTTTTAATTAGCGTAGGAGAAGTGTTGGGTTACCATTGGCAGGTGAAAACCACAAACGATCCCAGTATAGTAAACCAACACCTAGATGTGCAAAAGGTCACGTGCACTTCATGGCAAGCTGACCCCACCCATCAATGTTTTGTAACAGTTCTGAGTCATACAGGGTCACAGGAAGCGTCCAAGAGGGTAGCTCACCGTACCCATAAACCAGTTAGTGTCACCTCGGTTGGGATAATGCTGTTTTACGACAAAGTCATCGTATATATTCCTATATCAGGTTAGCATTGTTGACCCCCTCACCTAAAATCTCTAATAACTGTAATAAATGTCACAATTAAGTAACAATTGTGACAGTAAATTGGTTTATTTCATAAGAGTTGGCAATTGAAAGTAGTAATTTTAAGTGAGAAATATATTTTATCACAATGTTTACATGAATACGAACTCATTTGACTCTGCAAAGTGATATGTGCATTAAATGGAAACAAACTGAGGTTACTCATAATTACGTGGCATATTTGAATCGCAATTTAACATGAAAGCAGGGATGCCGGAAGCACCAGAGGGCAAGGGGGGCAAACCAGTCAGGAGGGCACTTTTCGGGTACCCACTGGACTCCCCTGGGCTAGGACAAGGGGGCAAATGCCCCTGCATGCCCCCCTTCTCTTGCGTCCCTGCATGAAAGTTAGATTATTACAACCATATGATGGTAACATGTCACTGTTTCCGCGATGTATATAGCATCATGTATTGAACTGGAGGGTAAAATTGACAAAGAATCCCGCCACTGGATTGGGGCGAAAAGTCTGCTATTGAAAGATATATACACGGGGCTTTGACGTAAAACAGCAATATCCCACCAATTTGACAAGCTGGTTTACATCAAAGGAAATTCAAGGGGGTAGTATAGACCATTGGCCGTTTGTTGAACTTTTTATCTGAACATTTCCCTCCGATAAACAGGACTCTATCAGTACAGTAATGCCCTAAATAATCAACTCCTTAACTGCAGCAGAATTATGGGTAATTTTACTGTAGTTGTCCATGTTCTAGCGAGTTAATTACAGGATATATATATCGGCCATTGATTATGTGTTACACTAATAAGCGGAAGATATATTGGAGGTCGCCCAAAGCATCTTCCGGGATCTGCGACAAGTTCGACAACTAATCACATTCTAGGTGTCTAATGCTATGTATAATCACCATGTTGTTTCGCTGTCAGGCAATTTACTAAATTTGGAGGAAACGATAAGTCGGCAATATGTCACAGTATCTCAAGGTTGTGTATACTTCTACGACCGTTATTACACACATGGCGGTGAGCGGAAGGGTGTGTCTAATGTGGTGTTATTACACGCGATTGTGTGATTTAATAAATTTGGAGGAAATGATAATCTGCAATAAGACACAGTATTTTTCCTCAAGGTTATCTATGCTCCGTTATGACGCGTGTGGTTGGGGAGAAGGGCATGTCAATCATGCTGGAAGTGGAGAGATGGGTGTGTGTAATAAGATGATATCAATATGACATGAGTGAGGGCGGAGAAGGGTGTGCCTAACCCGATGTTACCACACGCCATCAAGTGAATTATATTTGGAAGAAATGATTATGTCTCCAAGATATGTCACAGTATCCCCAAGGTTAGGAACACTTCCATGACCCTCATGACGCATATTACGGTGGGTAGAAGGGAGTGTCTAATGCGATGTTAATTATCTCACACTGTCGGGTAATTTACTAAATTTGGAGGTAATGATTAAGTCTCGAAGATGTCACAATATCTCCAAGGTTACGTATACTTCTACGACCATCATAACACGACTTGCGGCGGGTATGAGGGACTGTCTAATGCGATGTTAATTATCTCACACTGTTGGGTAATTTACTAAATTTGGAGGAAATGATTAAATATATCACAGTATCTCCAAGGTTACGAATACTTCCAGGACCATTATGACGCACATAGTGGTGGGCGGAAGGGTGTGCCTAATATATTGTTACCACACGCCATCGAGTGATTTACTAAATTTAGAGGAAATGATAGTCTGCAATATGCCACAGTATCTCCACACGCCTCTGTGATCTTCATGACGTGGGTGATGGTGGGCAGAAGGGTTTGTCGGAATGCATACTTCCATGATCATCCGGACATGTGGAGTGTAGATGGGGAGAATTAAGGGTGTGACTAATGCAATGTTACCACACAACATCAAGTGCATGATTTACTGCATTTGGTGGAAAATGATTGTCGGCAATATGTCACAGTATCTCCCAAGACTATGTATACTTCCACAACCATTATGGCATGCATAGCGGTGGTCAGAAGGGTGTGCCTAACGCAATGATACTACGCGCCATCGAGTGATTTACAAAATTTGTAGGAAATGATTAAGTCTGCAATGTGGTACGTACAGTATCTCATAAGTAATTCCTACTTCCACGTAAGGGTGTGTCTACCACACGCCATCAAGTGATTTACTGAATTTGGAGGAAATGATAGTCTGAAATATGTCACAGTATCTCCAAAGTCATGCACACCTTCATGATGTGCGTTAAATAATGGTGGGCGGACGGGTTTGTTGAAATTTATTCCGTGATCATCCAGACACGCGTGGAGACGCGGGGAGAATTAAGTGTGTGCCTAATGCGATGTTAACCCTTTCTATACTAAAGCATCATTGATGAATGATGAGTAGTTATCCCATAGGAAATGTTCAGATAATAAGTTCAACAAATAACATAGGTTATTTGTTGAACTTATTATCTAAACATTTCTCTCAATAAATAGGGCTCCTGCTGCACTTTTATTTATCTGTCATCTGCTTTTATCACCTAAACATCCCTCAAAATCAATAATGGACCATTCCAATGTACACTTTTTAACTGACTGGGAGAATCCATTTAGTATAGAAAGGGTTAATTATATGAGCTCACTATGTCGGTGATTTACTTAATTTGGAGGAAATGATAGTCTGAAAAATGTCATTAAGTATCTCCGAAGTTATGTACACATGTACTTCCGCGATCATTATGACTCACATAGTGGTGGGTAGAAGGGTGTGTCTAATACGATGATAGCACATACCATTGGGCGATTTAAAAATTTCGAGGAAATGATAGTCTGCAATATATATCACAGTATATCCAAGGTGATTATCATGACAAGCATGATAATATGAGGTCTCCAGAGGGTGATTTTAGTGACTAAGTTTCTTTTTTCTTTTTTAGGATATATAGTTTCTCTATATCCCCAAATTGGCAGATGACACAATGAATAATCGTGGTGCCCAATGGGTGCACATCACCATCTTCACACCATCTGGGAACTTAAAGTCTGCAAATGTCCAGTACGAAATGTTGAGGCCTGTTTAGTAGAAATGATAGTCTATGTCACAGTACAGTAATGCTCTAAATAATCGACTCCTTAACCACAGCAGAATTATGGGTAACTTCAGAATTTAGTGGGAATATGGCTTGTTGGCATTCATCGGAAAGCTCTCACTGAAAGCTTTCCGATGAATGGCAACAAGGCATATTTCCCACTAAATCCTGAAAAGTTACCCATAAATTATGTGGTTAAGGAGTTGATTATTTAGGGCATCACTGTATGTGCTATTAATAATAATACAGATGGGAAGTGGCAGATAACCCAAAAACCAAACCACCACCTCTAATTTCATAAGGCAATAAAGCCCCCTCCCCCAACCCATTCCTGGTGTAAGAACTGCCTCCTAAGGTCCTGCATGTTCAAACTGGTCTGGGCAATTTAAGCCTATATGAGCCCGGATCAACAATAACATACATAGCACAATGCCAATGTTTGTAGAAACTGTATACATGTGTTGTTTTAAGTGTGATCACACAGATAGATGAATAGTAACCGCACAGATAGATGAATAGTATGTCCTTGGGGCTCCCGAGTATTGTTGGCATCAATTCACTTGGAGGTAATCAGGGTATGGTTGAGAATGCTGGCTATTGACAGTGATGTCAAACTAACAGGCTACCCGCTGATCATCCAGATTCCACCTCGTTAATGAGTTAGCTATATAACAATTAACCGCAGATAATAATAGTGAAAACGACGGAGATTCTAGAATTCTTTTCATTCTCAGTTCCAGTTCATTTGTAGTCTGCTCAGACGATTGTGGTATAAAATGTGAACTGAGATCTGACTCAAGCCATTCATTTGCTTTCTGCCATGGGGACTGAGGTAATGAACAAAAGTGAAGTTTTTACATGTACATGTATTTGTGCTGGTATATTGATATTCAGTAAATTCTACAGCTTGTGTCCCTGAAGTACAGAAGGTTAACAGGAGATCTGATAGAGGTGTTCAAAATCTTGAAGGGATTCTACAATATTAATCCAGAATTGCTGTTCACAAGATCGACATACAGTAATGCTCTTAATTAATCAACCTCTTAACCACAGCAGAATTATGGGTAACTTTTCAGGATTTAGTCGGAAATATGGCTTGTTGCCATTCATCGGAAAGCTCTCGCCGAGAGCTTTCCGATGAATGGCAACAAGCCATATTTCCGACTAAATCCTGAAAAGTTACCCATAATTCTGCGGTGTTAAGAGGTTGATTAATTAGAGCATTACTGTACATGTCCACCAGAGGACGTACATTCTTATAAACTATCATTAGAACATAACAAAGATGTGAGGAAATATATCTTTTCCCAGAGAGTTTGTAGTACCCGGTAGCTGGAATGCTCTGCCAGCAACTAGTAGAGACTGAGTCAATGGTGGAATTTATTATAGTATTAGATTGCCCCTCAATGACATCAAATTCAATAGCGACCTTCCATGAACATTCTGTTAGTTATATTATATTATTCTAAAATCAAGTGTATGTATGTACCGGGACTGAGAGTCTAACTGACTCATTCTGTTTTATTTATTATAATAAATAAATGATAGTAAACCGCCAGCAGAATGGTAGTATATAACTTTGTAAACTGAGATCCCAACCCTCACCCACATTTGATATATCTGAGCTCAGTGACCAATGAAAAATGGCACTATTAATTTAAAAAACAAATTTAATGGAATATTGTACTGAGGGGATTATCATATATACCAGCAATGGTTCAAATATCGACAAGCAGGGATTTGTGATCCACGCACAGAGAACGTAACCTAATTTGTGTATCTGGGCAAGTTTGTCAGTAACTTTTGCTTTTCAAGGGTCAATGGAGTGATTTTATGGTGAAATTAGAGTAGTTATCCCATAGTAAATGTTCAGATAATAAGTTCAGCAAATGACAATATGAACTTATTATCTTAATATTTCCCTCAATAAATATATAGGGCTCCTGCACTTTTATTTATGTGTCGTCTGATTTAATTAATCACCTTAACATCCCTCCAAATCAATAATAGACCATTCCGATGTACACATTTTAACTGACTGGAAGAATCCATTCAGTACAGAAAGGGTTAAAACATGGATGAAAATGTTAGTAGCAGAAATGAACACAAATTGTGCATCATCAAAACTATTGACAATCGATCACTTACTGAGATATGGCACCTTGTTTTTAAAGGGTTTATAATGTGAAACATTTACCTCCACATTGTCTGGCGAGCAAGCCTTGAAATAGTGTGCCTGTCATTTGCAGAATGAGGTCCCCAGAGGGTGAATTTAGTGATGCTACACCGCATTGCGGGCTAGCATCACCAAATTCACCCTATGGGAACCTCATTCTGCTGAGTTGTAAGCAGAATGAGGTCCCCAGAGGGTGAATTTGGTGATGCTAGCCCGCTATGCGGGGTAGCATCACTAAATTCACCCTCTGGGGACCTCATTCTGCAAATGACAGGCACACTATTTCAAGGCTTGCTGGCGAGAAGTGACAATAATATCCTCAATTTGAATAGTAATCCCAAATAATTGATCACATCAATGGGAATGAAATTGAAAATCTCAAAACAAGCATGATACAGTAATGCCCTAAATAATCGACTCCTTAACACAGCAGAATTATGGGTAACTTTTCAGGATTTAGTTGGAAATATGGCTTGTTGCCATTCATCGGAAAGCTCTCACAGAGCTTTCTGATGAATGGCAACAAGCCATATTTCCGACTAAATCCTGAACAGTTACCCATAATTCTGCTATGGTTAAGGAGTCGATTATTTAGGGCACTACTTATACTTGCAACAGAAAAATATTCAACAGTAGACCTACAGTAACAATATGTCTCAGTTACCTGCCAGAATGTTTATATCTCACTTTAAATACTAATGCAAGAAAATATCCAAAGTTCCAAACACAAATACGAATGAAACATTTCCCAGTGATAACTGCTACTAGTCACATTGTTCCAAGCACTGTTTTGAAGCTAATATATGAAAGGTTCTTGGTTGTAAAATATCTGTCTAATATGACTCCAGGTAAATCCTACAGAAAACAAGTTGGATTATCAATGTAGTGTCAGCTGTCATTTCAAGATCCACCATACCTGAAGCAAAGTTCCACCACTATCTGTTGTATTTAGGATTTGCATCAAATGGAGAAATGGAAAATTTAATAGCCGAAATGGACACTTATGCATGATATTATACAGTAATGCACAAAATAATCGACTCCTTAACCACAGCAGAATTATGATAGCAGAATTATGGTTAATTTTTCAGGATTTAGTCGGAAATATTGCTTGTTGCCATTCATCGGAAAGCTCTTAGTGAGAGCTTTCCGATGAATGGCAATTTAACAAGCCATATTTCCAAAATAAATCCTGAAAAGTTACCTATAATTCTGCTGTGGTTAAGGAGTCGATTATTTAGGGCACTACTGTAGTAATCTCATTATGAACAGGTTAATTGCATGAAATATTTACCTCAGGATCGTTCAGCGAGAAGTGACAGCAAAATACTCAGGGAGTTCCACTAACTACAAATACTCAGGGAGTTCCACTAACTACAAATGCTCAGGGAGTTCCGCTAACTAAAATTATCCTCAATTTGAATAATAGTAATCCAAAATAACTGACCACATCAAGGACTAAAGAATACTAAAAGTTTGTAAAATCTCAGTGACAATGATCCCAGTAGGAGCACCAATTTTTAAAAGAAGCAGCAACAATATGAATAATTACCTACCAACAAATATAGTATGTCCACATATCTCTTTAACCCTTTACCCAACAGAACGGCCCTGTGCCAATGCATTATCTTATATATGCGAGTCGACCATAGGTCGCCTCGCATATATAAGAGAATGCATTGACTTAACACATTAAAAATTATAAAATTGTTAAAGAATGTAAGAAAAAATGGTATAAAGTGTTAAAAAAAGATTTTTTTTAGGCCAATGCATTCTCTTATATATGCGAGGCGACCCATGGTCGACTCACATATATAAGAGAATGCAATGGCACAGGGCATAACTGTAACTAGAGTTTAATTCGGGACCGGGAATTCCCGGTTCCCGATTTCCAATTGACAAGTCCCGAAATCCGGATTTTCAAAACCGGGAACCGGGAAATGTAAAAAGTCCACTGTGATGCGATTTGAGTCGGAACATAATGTATTTAATAGTGTGTATTTGTACGTTTTAAGCACAATCATGTATATCGTTTGATCGTTAGATTCGTTACCATCATATCTAGTGTTAACTGCAGTCTGCACGTAATTATAACGTTTTTGGGGCACCCTGGAATGGCCGGCATTGATGGTGTTACTAATATTATTATATAAACAGACACAGTGAAATTGACAAGTTGACATATAACTTGACAACACTGTCTCACTCGCCATTTGAGGTCAAACACATCAATGCGATTCTGCGACATGAATTCCATGATGGCATCACTGACGCGGCTTTTCCGTTTGTCGGGGACTTCTTTGATCTAGAGTCTAGACAGTGTTGTATATTTCAAATGACCTTGCACGGTTGCACCGAACGTTGCGAGTTTGCAAAGCTGTGTGAACTTGTGAAGGTCGCTTAAGATGACGACATCATGAGTCATGACGTCATTTGTGCTATATACATGACAAACGTTTCTTACGATAGTTAGATCATTTGATGCCGTCACGTAACTCACATTGCCGTGTTGTTCGTGTAAATCGTGTTATTATTAATTATTATACAGTGAATCAGTGACTGACTGGATATGGCTTGCAGGCAAAATGCCTCGCCGGTTTGGGAATATTTCATTCGTCAGGCTAATAACAAAGCGGAATGCAAACAGTGCTCAAAAATATTGACGCTATCCGGTGGCTCAACGGGGGGCTTGAGCAAGCATATAAAACTTGTTCACAGGATCGAGATGAAACGCCCTGCAGATGTGAAGACCGAACCAGGTTCTTCTAAAATACCTAGACAAAGAACTGTGGATCAATTCCTGCGAAAGGAGAAGGTATCCCTTGAACAGACTCTCGCAAAATTGGCAGCTGTTGATGGTCTGTCCATTTACGCTATCGTCAATAGTGAATATATTCGTTCATGCATGGAGCGTGATGAACTCAAATTACCGAAAAACCCATCCGACGTGATGTCTCTTCTCGGTAAACATGTTGCCCAAATCCGATCAGATATGGGTGTGGAATTCGTGCGCAGGATTGAAAATGGTGAACGGTTCTCGCTCACTCTTGATGAATGGACTAGTATAAGGAACAGACGTTATCTAAATATCGACATACACGGGAAGAACGGTGTGTTTTGGAACACTGGTTTACGTCGCATTACAGGGAAATTTACGTCCGAAGCCACCCTCGAGGCCGTAAGGGAGCATCTGGCAGAGTTCAAGATAGACATTGATAAACATTGCGCTATTTGCACGAGTGATGGCGCTGCGGTGATGGTGAAGTTTGGACGTCTAATGCCAACGACGGCTGTACTGTGTTATAGTCACGGGATCCACTTGGGGGTTAGCGATGTCATGTATAAATGCACCCAATCAACACAACTTACACAAGACGATAATGATGAAGAGACCGACGAGAGTGGTGAAGCTACAGAGATTCAGAATCAGAACGTTGAACACGAAGAGAATGAAGACAGTGATCAGTCAGATGATGAGTTTGGAGATGCTGATATAGAGATACAAGAGGAAACACCAGAGTTAGAAGTCAGTTATGCCGAGATAGTCAAGAAAGTGAGGAACGACTGCAAGAAATTTCGTCGTGGACGCGCTGACGAAATACTGCAGCAGTATGTTGTGGCTGAGTTTCGCACCGAATTAAAGCCATTGATTGACGTAAAGACAAGATGGAATAGCATTGAAACCATGTTCACGCGATATTTAAAATTGCGTCTGTGTATGCTGAAGGCGTTCGTTGACCTCAAATCAAAATCGTGCATCACAGAAGAAGAGCTTGTCGTTGTGAGAGATATCGCGGCGACGTTAAGGCCAATTACGATTGCGAACGAGGCACTCTGTAGGCGAGAGACAACGTTTATTTCTGCCGAGGGGATTCTAAAATTCCTGTTTACACAGTTGAATAAAGTGAACTGTGACTTCAGTTCCCAAATGTTCGAAAAGCTACAAGAGCGAATCGGCAAACGCCGAGATAAAACATTAGTAACATTGCTTCTGTATCTGCACGATAACGAAGCATTTAGTAGGGCTGTCAAGCCTGTCACTGTAGCGTCACCTGCTCCTGCTGTGGTTGATAGTTCATTCTTCGAACTGTCAACCAAAGCAGCACGGGTGAAATTAGCTAAAACGGAACTGATGCGTCTGCGTACCCTGGACGCCTTATCTGATGAAAACACGCAGGATCTCGAATCGAGTACCGATGTACCCACTCCAGTAACGGTCCCCACACTGGAAGCGGAGCTGCAAGGTTTCATTGACGCTTCAACATCGCACAAATCTCGCACAGGTGGAAACGTGCAGCGAACCACACCCAACATCGCTGCAGAGTTTAAATTGTACGAAGCGA
The DNA here is from genome assembly GCA_032622095.1 of Siphonodentalium dalli. Classification (NCBI taxonomy): domain Eukaryota; kingdom Metazoa; phylum Mollusca; class Scaphopoda; order Gadilida; family Siphonodentaliidae; genus Siphonodentalium; species Siphonodentalium dalli. The sequence goes on from CP136069.1 coordinate 63,993,991, forward strand.
ACAACGTGCGGACAGAAAACTTAAATTTCCTATATGAAGCCCTGAAAACAGGCAAACCGACATCTGTGGAGTCCGAGCGTAGCTTCTCGACTGCTGGCAAATTTTCAACGAAGATTCGGTCACGATTAAGTGACAGTTCTTTAAGCAACCTTCTGTTTCCAAGGAAGTTCTATCGCAAAACTACTACCGTACGTAAAAGTTAAACAGACGGTTGCTTAACGAACTTTCACTTAAGGGTGATCGAGTCTTCGTTGATGCTGCTAAATTGATGACATTAACGGTACGGTACGCTAAACTACAGTACGATTTGACTATGAAAAATTGAAAATCAATCATGTGTTTATTTTTGTTTAAATGGCGCAAGAATGCGGCAAGATTCGCGTGTTACATTGTTGTTCAACTGTAAGTTTTAAAAGTAATTAAAGAGATGTTACATTAAAACCATGTTGTGTATATATTTTGACATTCGGCAGTAAGTTATTATCATAATATGATGTCAACAAATAAACCGGGAATTTTCCCGGTTCCCGGATTCAGGGATGAAAAATTTCCCGGTTCCGTTTTCCAAAATAAACCGGGAAATATTAAACTCTAACTGTAACTATCACAATGTGGTCAAGGAGCCGGTTCCAATGATATCCATATTTGTATGGTTCTATTGAGACAGACCGAAGATATTTTAGGCTGTTGAAGCTTTATTTGGCCGGTTTTGGCCGGTTTGTTGGGTAAAGGGTTAACCCTTTCTATACTAAATGGATTTAGTTGTAAAAGTATACATTGTACGGTCCATTATTCATTTGGAGGGTGTTCAGATAATAAAAGCAGACAAGACAGAAAAGCAGAATAATACAAGAACAGAATTATTCATATTCATTGGTGAGAAATGTTCAGATAATATGTTCAACAAATGACCTATGGTAGTTCGTTGAACTTATTGTCTGAACATTTCCTACAGGATAACTACTCGTCAATGAGTATTTAGTATAGAAAGGGTTACCGGTAAACACTAATTCAAGAAAATATCCAAGCAGAAATAAGAATGAAACTTCCGGCACTGATATAATAGTAAATAGACACTGTTCTATAACCAACAAGACATCACTATGTGAATTACTCTCAGTAGCATATTACCTGTCTAATATGACTCCAGGTAAATCCTACAGAAAACAAGTTGGATTATCAATGTAGTATCAGCCGCCAGAATCAATCAGTCATTCCAGAATACACTGTAATTGAAGCAATGTACGGTCTGATATGTTGACAGTGATAGATATCCTTCTATATAAAAATAGGCTAGATCATTATTAAGTAGTCACTAGTGTCAAAGTTCTGTCAATCTAATACAGAATAATTCAGATAAGAAACAAAGTATCACTATAAATTGTATCTGAATTGACGACAGTGGTAAATTTCCATCTAACAATTCCAGGAAATATTACAGAAAATAAGCTACATCTTCAAAGTAGTACTATGCAGAATTATTCAATCGTTTCAGAAAACACGGTTCTTAAACCAATGAACATTCACTATCTGAATTGTAGTCAGCGGTATATACTTGATGCATCAGAAAAGGCCACAATAACATGGAACCATTCTGCGATCCTTCTATAGTAACAAGCTGAGCGAGCCATTTATATGAAAACCGATCATACATGTCACCACTATGCTAAATTCCTGACTGACTTATGCAATAACTTAATACATGTAGCTATTTCATGGCAATAATTTTTTTTTTAAACCCATTGTAATAGCTTATCATACTTATCACTACTATGTTAAATTCCTGACTGACTTATGCAAAAACTTAATGGCAATATTTTCAGAAAAATAAAAATAAATCTAATTATATTCATCTTAAAGAAAACAAGCTGGATTATCAGAGTGGTATCAGCTGCCAGAATCAGTCAGTTGTTTCAGTTAGACACAACATAGCAATAAACCATCAGCTAGACACACCATAGCAATAAACTGATCAGCTAGACACAACATAGCAATGATCCATCACTATCTGAATATTGTCCAGGGTAGTACACACCCAGGCTGTACACACCGGTATATAAATATCTAATGATTCAGAAAATCCTACAGAAAAAGAATCTACATTGTCAAAGCAGCATTACCTTGTGCAGTATTATTCAGTCATTTCAGAAAACAGTTCTTAAACCAAATAACCTTCACTATCTCTTGTATCTGAATTGTGTAGTAAATATCCTTTTATCAATACCAGGAAATCCTACAGAAAATAAACTATAGCATCAAGAATTATTCAGTCATTCCAGAAAACACAGTTCTTAAAGCAATGAAGCTGTATCTGAATTGTCAACATTAGTAAATAGCATTTTAACGATTCATAGAAATCCTGCAGAACAATAATCCAGATTGTTACAATAGAATCAGTTGTCAATCTAACGCAGAATCATTCAGTCTTTCCTGAAAACATAGTTCTTAAAGCATTGAAGCATCACAATCTGAATCGTAGACAGCGGTATAGACCTGATGAAGCAGAATCGCACACAATAACATGGAATCATTCTGCGGATCGTCTATAGTAACATGCTGAGCGAGCCATTATGAAAGCAGATCATACGGGATGCTCGCGAAAAAATCAATACAATCCGACCAGAGACCTGTGTCATGAGAGAAGCCAATAATATCCCAAACAGGCTAAATCCTCTACAGCAACAAGTCAGCATGCGCGCTTGTCTGCCCGTAAATTACTAAATAGTCGCGAAAACATCCCCAAAATGCATTGGATTTTTAATATTCCATTTCATTCTTTCGTAAACAATCTGTCTGATGACCTGAACTCATTATTGGGAGAATGCTGGATGCTTTGGTTGGTCAATATTCACTGATTCTCATCGTGTGTACTCTGTCGACATGCGGCAGCCCGGAATTTCTAACAGCCTTGAACAAATCAATTCTAATAAGAAAAGAATTGATTAGCATGGAGCAGTGAAAAAGATGCATTCCTGGATGACCATAAAACTGTCTTCAATCTGTCGGAGCCCATTATGTTTAACGCATAAGTTAGGATGCTCCCCAATAGAATGTGATTGCTCCTGTGTCCAGGGATAAGAGGACTCTCTATGTTTCATTAGTAGCCACTTACCACTAATGGCCACAACTTATTCTCTCATCTATACTATGCTATATTCCTCACTGAGACTTATTCAACATCTTTATAGTTATTTCGTTCGTTATTTATGTTCTACAATAATTATCATCTCATGATTTTATCAAAGTTGTTTGAAGGTGGGTGAAAAAGAGTTTAAATTTACTAACAGAACTCAGAAGTATTTTTTCAACCTCTATATTTATTCTCAAATTCAAATAAATGTTTATAAATCAAAAATTTCTTTTTTTTTAAATGAACCTTGGAATTTTTTTTAACTAATTCTCTATTTCTTCTGTTTCAAATTCAAATAAAATGCTATCAATCTGTCCGAGCCCATTTTGTTTAACCCTTTACCCAACAAACCGGCCAAAAACGCCCAAATAAAGCTTCAACAGCCTAAAATATCTTCGGTCTGTCTCAATAACACCATACAAATATGGATATCATTGGAACCGGTTCATTGACCACATTGTGATGGTTATAGTTATGCCCTGTGCCAATGCATTCTCTTATATATGCGAGTCGACCATAGGTCGCCTCGCATATATAAGAGAATGCATTGGCCTAAAAAAATCTTTTTTTTACCATTTTTTCTTACATTCTTTAACAATTTTAGAATTTTTTCTTACATTTTTTAACAATTTTTATAATATTTTTCTACATTCTTTGACAATTTTATCATTTTTAATATGTGTTAAGCCAATGCATTCTCTTATATATGCGAGGCGACCTATGGTCGACTCGCATATATAAGAGAATGCATTGGCACAGGGCCGTTCTGTTGGGTAAAGGGTGCTTAAGTTAGGGTAATCCCCCAATAGAATGTGATTGCTCCTGTGTCCATGGCTAAGATTACCTATTATCAAGACTCTCTATGTTTCATTAGTAGCCACTTACCACTAATGACCACAACTTATTCTCTTATCAATACTATGATAATTTCCTGACTGAGATTTCTACAACATCTTTAGTTATTTCATGGCAAAATGTTCTGAAAACAAAATTTAATAATGTCTCCAATAATTATCATCTCATGATTTGTCAAATCAGATATTATCGAAGTTTCTTTGTCAGTTGAGGGGAAAAGAGTTTAAATTTATTAGCAGAACCCAGCAAACCATTTGTTCCTAAATGGTTTCTCCTATTAACGTCATTAAGTACAGTAATGCCCTAATTAATTGACTCCTTAACCACAGCCGAATTATGGGTAACTTTTCAGGATTTAGTTGGAATGAATCGGGGAGAGCTTTCCGATGAATGGCAACAAGCCATATTTTTATTACTGTATACATTTAAAAGTTGTTTTTAAAGTATATACACTTTCAACACATTCTCCCTATTACATTTTCCTATTCAATTTATAAATTATACATAATAAAAGTATTTTTTTTAGTATACATTGAAATGTTTTTTAATCCTTTCACTTCCAAAATTCTAATAAGAGAAAAATCAATTGGCGGGGAGGAATGAAAAAGATGCATTCCTGGACGACCATAAAACTGTCTACAGTCTGTTGGATCCCATTTTGTTTTATACATAAGTTAGGATGCTCCTGTGTCCACCACTAAGAGTACCTATTATCAGCGCACTCTACATTTCATTAGTAACCACTTACCACTAATGGCCACAACTTCTCATGTTTACCATCAGACTCTATAATACAGCTCTGTTCTGATCAAGTAAATAGCCATAAATTATCATATTCTCTTATCTATTCTATGCTAAATTCCTGACTGAGACTTATACAACATCTTTATAGTTATTTCATGGCAAAATTTTATGAAAAAAAATATATAGTAATGTCCTTAATAATCGACCCCTAAACCGCAGCAGAATTATGGGAAATTTTTCAGGATTTAGTTAGGAAATATGGTTTGCTGCCATTCATCGAAAAGCTCTTGGTGAGAGCTTTCCGATGAATGGCAACAAGCCATATTTCAGACTAAATCCTGAAAAAATTCCCATAATTCTGCTGTGGTTAACCCTTTACCCAACAAACCGGCCAAATAAAGATTCAACAACCTAAAATATCTTCGGTCTGTCTCAATAGAACCATACAAATATGGATATCATTGGAACCGGCTCCTTGACCACATTGTGATGGTTACAGTTATGCCCTGTGCCAATGCATTCTCTTATATATGCCAGTCGACCATAGGTCGCCTCGCATATATAAGAGAAAGCATTGGCCTAAAAAAAATCTTTTTTTAACACTTTTTACCATTTTTTCTTACATTCTTTAACAATTTTATAATTTTTAATGTGTTAAGCCAATGCATTCTCTTATATATGCGAGGCGACCTATGGTCGACTCGCATATATAAGAGAATGCATTGGCACAGGGCCGTTCTGTTGGGTAAAGGGTTAAAGGGTCATATACTTCGGGCAATACTGTAGAAATGATCTCCAATCATATCATCTTATGACTTTATTGACTTGTTTGACGGTGGGTGAAAAAGAGTTTAAATTTATTAACCCTTTCATGATGGGAGCTGAGCTTGTGTACAGATTTTTTTAAAAGATCAGGTGCCAAGCATTCTCTTATATATGTGAGTCTCCCATAGGGAGCCTTGCATATATAAGAGAATGAATGCACTGGCTTACAAGGTCATGGTAAATATTGTTAGGCCAATGAATTCTATTATATATGCGAGGCTCCCTATGGGAGACTCACACATATAAGAGAATATGGCACAGGCCTTTGCAAAATTTCAGGAAGCTCCTGTCATGAAAAAAGGGTTAAATGTATTCTCCAATTACAATCAAAAGAATATAAAGTTTGTTAAAAACATATTGGAAATTCTAATAACTCAATCTATCCTAATTTGAAGCTTACATTAAAATAAAAAAAGTACATACTGACCATCATTTTTAAGTATACCCTGGAAATATATTTATTATTCTCTTCCAAATTTTTTTATCCCATTCATATAAAAGAGTCTGTGCCAGTGGCCATTATGTTTAGTACATAAGTTAGGACTTCCCAATTCAACATGATTGCTCCCCCCCCCCCCCCCCCGTGGAGGGCTAAAAGTACCTATTATCAGAGCCCTCTATACATGTAATTCATTAGTAGCCACTTAACACTAATGGCCACAACTTCTCATGTTTACCATCAGACTCTGTTATAGGGTTCTTTCTGATTGGGTAAATATCCATAAATTCTGCTATTCCTTTTATATTTTATTACATTACCTGTTACATGTATGTGTCTACCTGGCACTTAACATTTCCAGGAGCTTCCAGAATTTTGCGAAAACCCTGTGCCAATGTATTCTCTTATATATGTGAGTCTCCCATAGGGAGCCTCGCATCTTATATATGCGAGTCTCCCATAGGGAGCCTCGCATATATAAGAGAATACATTGGCCTAACAATATTTACCTTGACCTTGTAATTTAGCCAGTGCATTCTCTTATATATACGAGGCTCCCTATGGGTGACTCGCATATATAAGAGAATGCACTGGCACATGATCTTTAATGCTGCACCAGCATAGCTCCCATCACGAAAGGGTTAATATGCAACAACTATATAACTTCATAGTTATAGTAATGCCCTAAATAATCGACTCCTTAACCACAGCAGAAATATGGGTAATTTTTCAGGATTTAGTCGGAAATATGGCTTGTTACCATTCATTGGAAAGCTCTCAGTATAATGCTGCTGTGGTTAGGGAGTCGATTATTTAGGGCATTACCGTATTTGAGAGTAATATTTGTAGAAACAAATGTAATAAAATCATGATCATCATCTTACAATTTGATTTAAAATGACTGTCTGTTAACCTATTCGCTGCTGAGCGACGTTATAACGTTGTGTGCTGAAGGCCATGATTTCGGGCGGAAATGTAGTCAACTTTTTCTTAATGAAATATACGTTGCGTTACTATTAATGAAACATGTCATATATTTTTAACTGAGCTACCGACGCAATTTCATCCATTACAAATTATGAGATCAACTCTACTAGGGCTGGGCGGTATTTCAATATATTGACTATAGTCGGTTTGGAAAAGAAAAACCGTATTGAAACCGTGTGTACAATAAAAATTCAATATATCGTAACCGCAATTTTATCACCTCAAAAGACGGTTTCAAATTACAATCCAATACTGAGTTGATACTTTAGCGGACCGCTGATTGAAAGCAGCCTTTATCGATCGCTCCCATGTTATGTCTCTGTTGTATTCAATTGTAACCAATGACACAATGGTTGTATTTTGGGCTGAAGTAGAGCGATGGAGTATCTTCATCCGAATTCAACCTGATAGCGGTGTAACGTCACGAGCGATACTTCGTCCAAACTTTTCGACTCACGACTCGGCGGTATTTGTCGTTCCAATTATATCTTAAAATTTGACTCAGGTTGACTGACAAATCCGTGACATTTCATTCAACTAGCCCGCCATTGAGTATTTGCAGACGCAGAATATGACCCGCAGGTGTTGGTCGAAGTATATCACTTGGGACGTTACCTCGCTACCATCAACCCCAATTTTAAAAATAGTTGAGCTGCATTGTCTCCCTTCCGTTTCACCTTGCTAGGTCCTCTATCAACATATGAGCACGTGCTTAGCTATGACGTCACGGGAATGTGAATCGCGTGCTGAAATGTAATTAATGGAGTGATCAGGATAACTTGAGCCTGTAATTCACTCAATGTTGTTGCGTATTCCAGAATGCAGGAACTTTATATAATGAACACATGCCATTCTGAGAATAGTTTATCATTTACTGCCTGGCGATAGTGCGTAGTATTTTAATCCCTAATAACGAAAACCCGGAGTGTTATATCTCTCGTTTAATATTTGATTTTACGTGATATTTTTCAATAGTAAAATAATATTCAATAAAACCGTATATCGCGGTGTTATTTTGGAAAAATCGCGGTTTTTAAAAACGTAAATACCGCCCAGCCCTACACTCTACAATAATATATCGGTTTCATCAGGAATAAGTCAAGCTATGCAACCGAACGAAGGCTTCGAATGAGGTACCTGCTCAGTAGTCAGTACGGACGTATATCACATGCCGAGACATTTAAGTCATATTCTAGGTCCGTATTCGGTACGGACGTATAGCAGTGATTCAATTTAACACCCGTTTTTCTGGCGACATAAACTAGAGGTTTCAATCTTTCCAAAAAGTATACTTTCTCCGTGTTTTGTCGAACGGAAGATAGTTTAATGTACTGTGAAGTAGGTCCGTAGGTATGACATGCACTTTTACGTCCGTAATAGTTACGGACGTCATAGCAGTGAAGAGGTTAAAGGACACCGCACACATGAACAATCGAGCTTTGCATTCAATAATGCTGGCGAGTCAGACTTGAGTATAGCAATCTGCGCTATCACATGACTTTAATACATGTACCACAGCTAGCTAACACCATTCTGGCACTGGCCGTTTCAACTTTCAATTTCAGAACTGAGCTGTTGGTTTTTTTTATTCACTGTGGTGATCATATAATATCAGCAAACAACAGGCTGAGAACAACCTTTCAGATTCCAATTCATTCATGTGTAGTGATGGCTCAGATTATAACTTATTTAATCTCACAGTTATCGAGGGTGATAATTTAGAATCATTACAGAGATGGTTTATGTAACACTTTCTTTACTAAATGGACAATCCCAGTCAATAATAAAAGTATACATTGGAATTGTCTCTTATTCATTTATAGGGGTGTGCTAGCTGTTAATAAAAGCAGATGACAGACAAAAAAAAACAGATAATACAAATACAGAAGATAATTGTAGGGAAATGTTCAGATAATAAGGATGTTTGTTGCATTTATTATCTGAGCATTTCCTGTGGGCAACTACCCTTCAGTGGTAAACATACTTGTACTTGGATATTTCTCAAACCACCAGGCCTAAGGTAGATATTCATAAATTTTAAGAAAATTTCATGAATATGTTAAACCGCCATGGTCTAAAAACACATAATAAATCAATTATATGAGTACCAATAAAAAACACTGATTACCAGGGGCCAGTGGAACCAAAGCATTCCTCTTGGGATATAAATTTGTCTGCACTGTATATCCACCCATGCTGGTTAATTTATAAACAGCAGCATTCTATTTAAAATAATTGCTCCCTGCTTGATTATTGGCCTTAATTATCGCAGTGGGCAGCAAATCTCTTCAGATCTTATTTATCAATGATAATTTCTTAACCCTTTACCCAACAAACCGGCCAAAACCGGCCAAATAAAGCTTCAACAGCCTAAAATATCTTCGGTCTGTCTCAATAGAACCATACAAATATGGATATCATTGGAACCGGCTCCTTGACCACATTGTGATAGTTACAGTTATGCCCTGTGCCAATGCATTCTCTTATATATGCGAGTCGACCATAGGTCGCCTCGCATATATAAGAGAATGCATTGGCCTAAAAAAAATCTTTTTTTAACACTTTTTACCATTTTTTCTTACATTCTTTAACAATTTTATAATTTTTAATGTGTTAAGCCAATGCATTCTCTTATATATGCGAGGCGACCTATGGTCGACTCGCATATATAAGAGAATGCATTGGCACAGGGCCGTTCTGTTGGGTAAAGGGTTAATGAATAATGACCGCATGGACCTGGGGTTCTTTTCTTTCTAAGAATATTGCATGTCCGATTAAAAATCTGACCTCAATGCACCCAATGCAAGGATAATGAATCTTAATGATGATGACCAGAAGGGAAATAAATTATAGGGCACTTTATGCAACCCTCATAAAAAATATCCCCCCCCCTCTATTAGAATCTGGGAGGGATATTTTAACCCTTTCATGATGGGAACAGTGCTGGTGCAGCATCCAAGAAGCTGAGCCAGTGCATTCTCTCATATTTACAAGTCTCCCATAGGGAGCCTCACATATATAAGAAAATGCACTGGCTTACAAGGTCAAGGTAAATATTGTTAGGAAAATGTATTCTCTTATATATGTGAGGCTCCCTGCGGGAGATTCGCATATATAAGAGAATACATTGGCACAGGGGTTTTCACAAAATTTCAGCTCCAGGTTATCCCTTCAGTGAGTTAAATTTACATCATTTCAAGCCATTGTGGGCTCAAATTATTATACACCAGTGAGAGCTTTCCGATGAATGGCAACAAGCCATATTTCCGACTAAATCCTGAAAAATTACCCATAATTCTGCTGTGGTTAAGGAGTCATTTATTTAGGGCATTACTGTATGTTGCTTAAAACCCAGCTGTTAGCAGGGAATATTATTTGGCATATTGTTTGGTTATTTCTCAGAACAATGTGTGACATGTACTATTTATAAATACCCCCCCCCCAAATCATTTCTATGGAACTACTTTAGAAGGTATATGTTGCATTATTGTTCCTGAATAACATTATAATAAAAGCTGGATTTACATTAAATTTAATTTGAGAATATTATTAAGATACTTCACAGAAGATGAGTCCTAAGCAGAATAAGGTCCCCAGAGTGTGAATTTGGTGATGCTAGCCCACTGTGTGGGGTAGCATAAAAAAATTCACCTTCTGGGGACCTCATTCTGCAAATGTTAGACACATTATTTCCAGGTTTGACCATCTTGAATGTTTTCGTGCTAAGACCAAATGCATAATTTCTGAAAATGGTTATGTATTCCATTCTATCAAAGGCCAAATATTAAGCCCCGAACCCAATAGAACGAGACTAAAATTGCCCCAGATCAACTCCCAATATCACGCAGAAATCAATTTCTAATAAGTCGGAAATTGATCATGTCGAATAATCAGAATATAGATCCCATGAGATGGGAAAAGATCAATGTAATTAGGACATGGATGGGACATCTACTGGCATAATAACGCCATGATAACAGCATTATGGCATGCCAACCACTAATTAAAGAAACAATGACTGACAAGGCTTCTCATTCAAACTGACAGCTAATAGCAATACACCTAAAGCCCAGGGCTACAATGACCTGTACAGGCTCAGCAGTTCCAAATACATGTCAATCAAAATGGCTGTAATTTCATTAATATTTTTTAATTAGTTAATATTGACCATCACTATCAGTCGCTATTGATTCAATTTGTTTACTTCACATTGTTAGATCTTTGAATGCAATTAGATGATTTGGAAGGCCCAAAACTGTCAACTATATAATATTTGCTGAGTATATAAAACAAGGGGCTTAGATCTGAAGTTTTTTTGTTAGAGGCTAAAGAATGTTTTCATGGGAACTGCAGTGAACTGCTGTGTAAATATGTTTTTTATATATTTTTTACGAACAAATCATTGAGAGACGATTCAATGTTTAAGAAACCTATACATGATGACAGTGACCTAGCGCAACTTGGTGCGACTCAAACTTTATATGAATCCTCCAATATCCTTTACTACTGAGCTTACTTAAATATGGCTCTATATCATCACAAAGTTTCGGTAAAATAGAGAAAACATGGATTTGAAAATGCCAAATGTAACCCTTCCATGATTAGCTTCCTGAAATTTTGCGAAAACTCTGTGTCAATGCCTTCCTTCTATTATATATATATGTGAGTCTCCTATATGGAGCCTCTCATATAGAAGAGAATACATTGACTAACAATATTTACCTCGAGCTTGTAAGCCAGTGCATTCTCTTATATATGCGAGGCTCCCTATATACAAGAGAATGTACTGGCACAGGATCTTTAATGTTGGAATGGGTGAAACTTGATAGCAACGAAACTCAGGTTACATTAGTTCTTACATTTCAAGCAAGCTTGGATATAGTGTGTATGTATAGCAGAATGAGGTCCCCAGAGGTTGAATTTAGTGACGCTAGCCTGCATGGCAGACAAGTGTCACCAAATTCAGACAAGAAAAAGTATCCAAAAAACAATGTTAATTGGAGACTACAGATACTTCTCAGAAAATAAGGCCTAAGCAGAATGAGGTCCCTAAAGGGTGAATTTGGTGATGCTAGCCCACTGTGCGGGATAGCGTCACTAAATTCACCCTCTGGGGACCTCATTCTGCAAATGTCAGACACACTATATCAAGGATTGTTTTTGATAATGGGATTTTAACGTCCATGTGATTATACCACCACTCCCGGCCTTTCCGAATATTATACAGATTACGGACTACATAATAAATGAGTTGAATACAGTAGTCAACAGAACCTTTTGTTACCCAATAGTAGAGTTTTACTTCGTAAATCATTGGGATTTATAATTAACTGGTTAACCCCAAATTCGCGTTCGTAACGCCACAACGAACTGTTGCCCACCCTGAATGAACTGTTGCCCGGTTTGCAATCACGGTCAGCTTTCGTGACGTCACGAGTGAACTGTTGCCCGACCCGAGCGAACTGTTGACTGGCCTGAACGAACTGTTAAATGGTTTGCAATTTCCGTGACGTTTCGGCTATTTCCGGTTTCGTGTTTTAATTATACCGGATTTCCACATTGTCACTGTCACGCTCGAAAAACAACACAATTATTTTGAATGAAAGATTATATACAAGTAAATGTATTGGGTAACAAAGCAATTATTTCATGTGTCTTTTGGGAACAGGCAAAATTGTTGTCCCTCGGTATCAGGAATGACTAGCGAACTGTTACCCTCGGCCTTCGGCCTTGGGCAACAGTTCGATAGTCATTCCTGATACCGAGGGACAACAATTTTGACTGTTCCCAAAAGACACATGAAATCATTGCTTACTGTTAACACCTGAAATATATTTTTAGTTTCAATTATTTTCTTACTTACTAATAGTCGGGGAGCCAATAAGGTCCACCTGCACCCCCCCCCCCCCCTTCGGCCTTGGGCAACAGTTCGATAGTCATTCCTGATACCGAGGGACAACAATTTTGACTGTTCCCAAAAGACACATGAAATCATTGCTTACTGTTAACACCTGAAATATATTTTTAGTTTCAATTATTTTCTTACTTACTAATAGTCGGGGAGCCAATAAGGTCCACCTGCACCCCCCCCCCCCCCCCCCCCCCCCCCCCCGATGATTACAAATAACCTTATTTCTATTGTTCCCTATGGTATCCAGATAAAGAATCCGGATTTCACCGAAAAATAAAGGTGGCCCTACTAGGTGCTAGAGCCATTTGAATCCAAGATGGCCACCATTTCCTCTAATTCCGACCAGCTGTATTTAATCGTTGTAATAGATCGGTTGTTAGCAAAAGACACAGACAAAATGTATCCCATTTTGTTGGTATGATGTCCTTCTTCAAAATGACGGCAAATAATTTCGAAAATAAATCAAAATGGCCGCCGAAAAATGACTAGTATGCACGAAAATAGGAAATTTAATTAATATTTCACCATATTTTCCATTTTTCTTCACATTAATCATTAGTAAATGGCAATGTTTTTGAGACAGTCATCAAGCATGATATTATAGCGTCATTTAAAGACATTTGCCATTGACGAGGGTTCCGTAATAGATACAGAAAGAGGATTTGAAATAGAGGGGTGAAATTTTCGATTTTTTTTGCAAGACGATTTTGATAGTCATTTTAACGACAAACAACACAGGCTGTTAATAGAATGTCAACAACTATGTGCTTTATTTTATTGGATGGATGTTTTACTTCAATGGGAATGAAATTGGTGTATAAAATTTCCAAAATGGCCGCCGAAAATATGAAAAATGGTAAATATTGCCCCAGGGTGTCCTGCAATGGCTTACAAGTTGTGGTTGATATATAAAATTGGCTAATCTGTATTATATACATTGAATACTAACATGTCTGATGCACCATGGATCATTGTTACTATTGTCACAACTGATATCACCAGAAATATTGGATTTTTCTCTCACAAACTTGACATAAATATCGGCAAAAATTCACTTTTCAGGATTGGACAATTTTTTTAAGTAAAATGCAACTATCATTGGTATCAAAGGTATTTATTGTTTTGGTCTATCTTAAATGTGTCACACTACGGTGTTTATAAACCAAATTGCTCAAGATGGCTTCCAAAATGGCAACCAAATTTGTAAAAAGTTAATTTTTTACATATATCCCGAACATTATTATCTGCGTTATCCGACAAGGTAGCAAACTGTGATTCACTTGGTTAGTATACTTGTTAGTTAATTAACTGACAACTGCGTTCTATTCTGTTTGTCCCAGTTCCGTATGGGGCATGACAAATTCATTTTAAAGTTGCAGTATGGAATTTTGCGGAGAACCTCTTTTGTGATTCTGGCCATATTATTGAAAGGAAATGGGCAGAACTTTGAGACGGAACTGAGATGAACCATAATATGTGGCTATTCTGGCCTATTATGATAAAAAGTTATCAACTGGATAAAAGATGGACGCCAAGATGGCAGCCAGGGAGTTACTGTATGATCATAGGTGATGTGAATAGTTATACAGGGAGTTACTGTATGGTCATGAATGATGTGAATATGTATACAAGGAGTGACTATATGGTTATGAGTGGGGTGTCCATGGTGAGATGCATAGGAATATAAGGAGTGGCTGTATGGGCATGTGTGAGGTGAATCGGTATACATGTAGTGACTGTACGGTGTATTGTTGTGTGTGGCCGATGTGACCGTATGGGCATTGCTGTGGTGTATAGATATAACGAGAGTAGCTACATGGTCATACGTGTGTTGTTTATGTATATATTGAGTGACTGTAAGGTCATGGTGGGATGTATATGTGTACCGTGTGTGGCTGTATTGTGACATGTGGCTGTATATTAGGGTCCTGCGAATATTCGATTCGAATTCGATTCGAAATTGCCAACTCGAAATTTCGAATATACACTGATGGAAAAGTATGGCTGTTTACGGGCAGGTGCACACGTCGATCTTAGCTGTTTTGTGCCATTTAATTACAGAAAATTATGTATATATGTACCTTATAATTCTCATTGTACATCGCGATTATATATACTAAATATGTATAGACAGCAATTAGCCACTATAGGACAAATAAATACGTCTGATTTCTATCTTTGAACATGGTAGCCAAAAGTTCGAAGATCGCCGATGGACCGACGACGCGCGTAAATTATAATAGCTTTGAGACTGATCAACCGCTAGAGTTATCCGCGGTCTATCCGTCTCAGATTCCGCTTTATGTAATATAGCTCAGAATTTAAACAACACGTGTTCCCGGCATAGAAAACTGCATTTTGGCGGTGTTTTCTTTTGAAGTTTACTTTCAAATTCGGAGCGTTCTTTGACACTTGACAAAACATCATCCGTTATTCATGTTTATTTTAAACATGATAAAGCTGCAGGCTTACACATTTGATGAATGCAACATGGTGTATAAATCGCAAGCATCTGGGACACGACCCACCTATGGAATCATCTGTCCAAGAAGCATCCAGCACTACATAAACAGGCTACACTGCGACTGCATGTTGTTGCATCTTCAAGTTTATAACAATGGGTGATTCAGAATGTTGATTTGCAATTTTGCATGCACATGCAATCTGTACACATTTTGCATGATTTTAGTTCCAATAATCCGTTTAGTGGTTACATATTAATTGTCGTGACGGCCGCTTAGACATTTTAATCAATTATCAATTGAAGTATTGCAAATGACGGTTCATCGCCACATAAGTTATGATTTAACTTCGTGCATGTAGTTCATGGAACGTTTCACAAATCGTCTAATCGTTGACAAAACATGCCCAATTGAGAATACAACATACAGATATGATTCGAATCGATATTCGATTCGATTTCCTGAATTCGATTCGATATTCGATTCGATCAAAATTTCCAATTCGCATGACCCTACTGTATATGTATATTTGTGCTGTCTGTATGATCATGGATGGAGTGCGTAGATAAATAGGGAGTGATTTTATGGTTATGGGTAATGTGTATAGATGCACATAGTATGCCTGTGCAGTCAAGATTGGAGTTATATGCATACCTGGAATAAGCTGGATGGTCATTGACGAGCGTGTGGCTATATAGGGAGTGCCCTTTTGGTAACGGGTGGGTCGTATGTTTATATATGTTGTGGATGTATTATCATCGGTGGTGTATAATGTGTAGATGAATGATCATGGATGGCGTGTATGAGTATACAGTGAGTTGCTGAATTGTCATGTGTGAGGTGTATATGCAAGTATGAAACTTATGAGTGGTCGTGTGTGCGGGTATTGGTATATTTGGAAGGGCTCACCATTGGTGAGGTGTATATGTATATCTGGATTGACTCCATGGTCATGGGTATGGCGAATATATATACATATAGTGGCTGTATGGTCCATGGTGAGGTGAATAGGTATACAATGAGTGACTGTATGATCGTGAATGTGGTGAATATGTATACATAGCGTGACTATATGGTCAGGTGTAGGAGTATACCTGGTGTTCATGCATGGTGACTCATGGCTGTATCGTCATTTGTGGCATGTACTATTGTACCGGTATAACCAAATATGGCTGTATGGTCAGGTGTACGTGTATAGAGTGGGTGACTATATTGTCATTTGTGTGGTGTTTATGTACATATGAGGTCATGGGTGGGTTGTACATGTGTAATTTGGGTGGATATCGCTTTCCACAATAACTCAAGGATATGTTAATCAATAGAGAGGTCATGTCAAAGAGTTCTCCACCTTGATAGTGTTTGTGTACATGGGGGAACTTTAAACGTGAAAAGCGATAGCCACCCATTACCACACAGTCATTCCATATATACATAAACAACACAGACATAACAATATAGTGACCAACTGTATAAACGTACACCTGACCCATGACCACGGATGACCATACAGCCATGGGTCACAATGCAGGCACATCGGGTATAATCCTAAACATGACCCATAACCATAGAGTCACTCCTTGTATACCCATTCACCTCACCATTGGGCATACGGTCATCCAGGCCTCAGCTCACAAGGCGACTCGGGCGAGATTGTCGCCTTACTGTCGCTGACTTCGCCCTATCGTCGCTCTAAGGCGAAATCGAAGTCGCCTTCAATTTTAGGGGGAATTTTTTTTCTAGTTTTTTTTTCCGGACATGTCTGGACATGTCCGTATATAGATGAATTGTGGCGGCCATCCCAAAAAGAAACAGACGATGCAGAGCCAAAGACCCAAGTGTTTAAAATAAAAAAATAAAATATGACCTATTGTTTTGTGTTGTTATTCCGTCGCTTTTGTTCCCTTTGCGGTAATGAATGTTAATCACGAATGTTTTGACACGCTGAAAACACGATGAGATGTTCG
This sequence comes from Siphonodentalium dalli, assembly GCA_032622095.1. Lineage (NCBI taxonomy): Eukaryota > Metazoa > Mollusca > Scaphopoda > Gadilida > Siphonodentaliidae > Siphonodentalium > Siphonodentalium dalli. The sequence continues at coordinate 64,011,308 of CP136069.1, forward strand.
CATCTGTGTTGTTACTGACCATCGTGAGTGTCACAAATAAATGTTTTAATTAACTTAAAAGACCGCCGTCCCGCTTTTCAGATATAAAACAATTACGACATTATGAGAGTATGTACCAGGCGCTTTGGAAGTTCGTTTCGGTAACGCGTCAGACTTTTTGAAGAGACCGCGTCGGACTTTTTGAAGAGACCGACTTCCGTAAATAAAATAATGTCAAGTTTATTGCTTTAATCGGATTATACCAGTGATGTCGGCATTAATTAAGGGAGGCCATTAATTAATAAAAGCTTTTGCAACTCCTTTGTTAGTTAGTCCTTATTGTTTATTTTAGCGGACACCCACATTACAGCCGTGACCAAATTAAACTTTAAAAGTTACATGCATGATTCAGTCATTTCAGACTGTACAAACATATCTTCCAAGCTGCAGTCTAGGAAATAATACTTCTTTCATTTAGTTAAAAAAGTAACTATTACTGTAACTTGATAATTGTCTTGCTTAAATGATAGCTACACAAAACATTTCCAAAAATTTTAAATGTATAATAACAATTAATTAAGCTAATTTCAGATAAAGTCAATTTGTTTTAGTTTAAACTTTTATTTGTTATTTTATCTTTTTAAATTTTTTATTGTCAGATGTTATAAAATAAAGCGATATTTGAAAATTGTCAATTTTTGGTAGTCTCCCCACCCTGAAGTCTCCCTAAATTTCCTGAAGTCTCCCTAAATTTCCTGGAGGGAGACTTCAAGTCTCCCTGTTCTGGACCCCTAGGCTGAGGCCTGCGGTCATCCCATGTATACCTATTCTCCACACACACACGGTCAAATAGACATTCAATATATACATCAACACCACAACAATGACCATAGAGTCACCCTGGGTATACATATCCACCTCACCAATGGTCATATAGCCACTCGCTTCATACACATACCCTCACCCATGGCACCTGGTATACTCCTTCGTCTGACCTATGGCCATATAGTCACCCCGTGTGTACCTATTCAAAACATTCATACATGAGCATGGTCAATCATTGTATACATATTCACCTCACCCTTGGCCATGTCACTCCCTGTATCCCTAGTTGTCACACCATAGCAGAATAGCCACTCAAGATATACTAATACTCCCCAGCCATGTCAGTATATTCACTCCATGTATACATATGCACATCATCCATGGCCATATAGCCGCTCGCTATATACACATACCCCTCGCCCATGACCATATAGCAACACATGTGTATACCCGTATAACCTACACATGACAATACCGCCACGAGTCACCAATCAGGAACACCGGGTATACTCATACACCTGACACATGACCATTTAGCTATTCATTACATTTATGATTATACAGTCACTCATTGTATACATACATGTACCCATCTCACCATTGACCATACAATAACTCCCTGTATACCTATTCACCTCACCTATGATCATATAGTAACTCCCTGGCTACCATATTGGCATCCACCCTATATCCAGTTGATATGTTTTATCATAATGGACCAGAATAGCCACATATTATGGTTCATCTCAGTTCCGTTTCAAAGTTCTACCCATTTCCTTTCAATAATATGGCAAGAATCACAAAAGAGGTTCTCCGCAAAATTCCATACTGCAACTTTAAAATGAATTTGTCATGCCCCATACGGAACTGGGACAAACATAATAGAACGCAGTTGTCAGTTAATTAACTAACACGTATAATAACCAAGTGAGTCACAATCTACTACCTTGTCGGATAACGCAGAGAATAATGTTCGGGATATATGTAAAAAATTTACTTTTTACAAATTTGGTTGCCATTTTGGAAGCCATCTTGAGCAATTTGGTTTATAAACACCGTAGTGTGACACATTTAAGATAGACCAAAACAATAAATACCTTTGATACCAATGATAGTTGCATTTTACTTAAAACAATTGTCCAACCCTGAAAAGTGAATTTTTGCCGATATTTATGTCAAGTTTGTGAGAGAAAAATCCAATATTTCTGGTGATGTCAGTGGTGACAATAGAAACAATGATCCATGGTGCATCAGACATGTTAGTATTCAATGTATATAATACAGATTAGCCAATTTTATATATCAACGACAACTTGTAAGTCATTGCAGGACAGCCTGGAGCAATATTTACCATTTTTCATATTTTCGGTGGCCATTTTGGAAATTTTATACACCAATTTCATTCCCATTGAAGTAAAACATCCGTCCAATAAAATAAAGCACATAGTTGTTGACATTCTATTAACAGCCTGTGTGGTTTGTCGTTAAAATGACTATCAAAATCGTCTTGCAAAAAAAATCGAAAATTTCACCCCTCTATTTCAAATCCTCTTTCTGTATCTATTACGGAACCCTCATCAATGGCAAATGTCTTAAAATGACGCTATAATATCATGCTTGATGACTGTCTCAAAAACAGTGCCATTTACTAATGATTAATGTGAAGAAAAATGGAAGATATGGTGAAATATTAATTAAATTTCCTATTTTCGTGCATACTAGTCATTTTTCGGCGGCCATTTTGAATTTTTTTCGAAATTATTTGCCGTCATTTTGAAGAAGGACATCATACCAACAAAATGGGATACATTTTGTCTGTGTCTTTTGCTAACAACCGATCTATTACAACGATTAAATACAGCTGGTCGGAATTAGAGGAAATGGTGGCCATCTTGGATTCAAATGGCTCTAGCACCTAGTAGGGCCACCTTTATTTTTCGGTGAAATCCGGATTCTTTATCCGGATACCATAGGGAACAATAAAAATAAGGTTATTTGTAATCATCGGGGGGGTGCAGGTGGACCTTATTGGCTCCCCGACTATAACCGGTAAGACTGTGGGACAATTTGACCATTTTTAGAACACTACACTTTTTAACAGTGATCCATGAGTGAAAAATCTCTCAAATCACTATTTATTTTCTCATGCGCTTTATAGGCTGACTGCCTTTCAGAAATTAAATTCCTGTTATGGGCATGCTGTGGGTGGTAAAACCGAACTAAAATTAAAGTGATCAGGGTTAATGGAGAAGATTTACGTTTATGGAAGAAATTAGAAAAACGTTTCATCGACTACAAGTCTAAATCCCTTCAGGTTCGACAGTAACGAATTAAAAACATGATTCGTACACACAGATCCTATTAGTTTCGTATTAGCGAGGATCCGATTCCATTTACATAATCCTGCTAGACTGTTCCGCACTGTCACTGGCTGTAATGTACGAGCTTACAGGGAATATTGTTTATTCTGAAGACGCACTAAAGTATCTTGGGTTCAGTATAAAAAACTATGGATAGGCTGGGATCTAATGAACAGTTCTAATCGGGTCGACACCTGTCAGAGGATGAGACTATTTTATAGAACTCAGAAATCCCAAAGGACTCATAGAGGTTTTATGGTCTTTATGTGATCTAATATAGAGCATAACAGATCACTATACTAATTCACCTCATTCATTGGATCTGTATTTACTCAGAAATGATTCACTAGAATTAATAAAGAGTGTACCCTATATAGCCATGATATGTACCATACTCAAAACATCTGAATATCCTCAAAAAAAACAAAAAAACACTGCCCTTGTCAACTAGTCCATATAAAGAGATCAACAAGAGCATCTCTAGGGCATGACAAAATACAGTAATGCCCATAATAATTGACACCTTAACCACAGCAGAATTGTGGGTAACTTTTCAGGATTTAGTCAGAAATATGGCTTGTTACCATTCATCGGAAAGCTCTCACTGAGAGCTTTCTGATGAATGGCAACAAGCCATATTTCTGACAAAATCCTGAAAAGTTACCCATAATTCTGCTGTAGTTAAGGAGTCGATTATTTAGGGAATTACTGTATGCCTGTTAGCCATTACAAATTGTACTACCACAAAATACAATAACAATTTGAACTTACAAAGAATATCTGATATATTACCCCTAATTTCAATGCCAAAATGCAGTAAAATTCCAAGTAAAAAAAATGGCCGTAACTCATGTATAAATAATTGGATGGAACACATATTTGGTATGTCCTTCATGTAAGAATACACTAATCCTAACCCTAACCCTAACCCTAGCCCTAGCCTTAATCCTAGCCATAACCCCCTAACAATTATGGAGAATGGAGGGTGGTGAGTGGTTTCGTGTATTCTTACATGAAGGATACACCCCATATTCAAACTTAGCCTGCATTTTCAACTGGAAAATACACATAACAACTTTCATTCAGATCAAAATAATCCAAAACTGGAGTTATCGGTTGGAAACCTTTTGAACTTTCAAACTAAGATTTGATCTATTTTCCTGTACAACACTTTAAACAAGATTCTGTTTTGTATGAAATTCATTTTGACACATTTTTGACATGTTTGTATTGGTATTGAAAACAGGAGGGAAATATATGGTAACGCACATATTCAAATTTTAATTTTATTTTATTTATTAAAAAAGAGATTTGTTATTGAAAGCCCACAATTAAACAGCTGCAGAATGGTGAAAAATAGTACTACTTATTTGTTCCCAAAATCATAATACATGTAAAAAAAAAAATTATTTCTTGTGTTGAAAGCTCCTGTTTTAATCCACTTGTAACAAATATTTAATAGCCCAGGATCTACAGTAATGCTCTAAGTAATCGACTTCTTAACCACAGCAGAATTATGGGTAACTTTTCAGGATTTAGTCGGAAATATGGCTTGTTGCCATTCATAGGAAAGCTCTCCCCGAGAGCTTTCCGATGAATGGCAACAAGCCATATATTCTGCTGTGGTTAAGAAGTTGATTACTTAGAGCATTACTGTATATAAAGAATTTAGGGAGACCAGAAACTAATAAAAATTGATTCAACAAGTTACGTTCCTATCTACTTTCATCCTTGTATCTTCCCACTAATTCACCTATTCATTAAATCTGTATCTACTCGGAAATGATTCATGAGAATTCCAATTAATAAAGGGTGTACCCTAACCATGAGATGTACTCAAAATATCCGTATATACTCATCTACAAAAGAACGACTGCCCTCGTCAACAAGTCCGCGTAAAGTGATAAAAAAAACCTTTTCAACTTTCATATCTGTTTGAACTCTCTAAATTTCAAAGGGTGATCATACAAAAGAGTTTATTCAAAAACCGTTAAGTGGAGAAAGCAAATAAGTTCTATAGGTTATGAAGAATGTGAATTTAATGCTATTAATGGACACTTTGACCTCAGTGTATATTTGCCCCTGTTGGATAATCCAACAACAAACTGGTAGTCACTTGGAAAAACAGAAAGAAAAGCTCTTCAAAGTTTCGTAAGCTAATTTCAATGTTGAGAATACTGTCATGACATATATTAATATGCCCCCCCATGGTGGCGCGGTGACTTACAGTACCAACTGACACTTATTTGGAATAAACTTCAAAGCAATATTGAACCTCAGACATATATGGCGATGGGTATAAGTTAAGTGGTAACAGTCCGTGTGAATTGAATAGCGATTTTTCATTAAAAAGAGTTTTTTAATTTTGCTACCGACAGTGACATGGTGAGTTGGATCACTAATTAGACCTGTGAAAATTAAAATACTTCACACATGAAGTGTAGTTGAAAATCTTTACCATACACATGGTAAAGTGTTAACCCTTTACCCAACAAACCGGCCAAAACCGGCCAAATAAAGCTTCAACAGCCTAAAATATCTTCGGTCTGTCTCAACAGAACTATACAAATATGGATATCATTGGAACCGGCTCCTTGACCACATTGTGATAGTTACAGTTATGCCCTGTGCCAATGCATTCTCTTATATATGCGAGTCGACTATAGGTCGCCTCGCATATATAAGAGAATGCATTGGCCTAAAAAAAATCTTTTTTTAACACTTTTTACCATTTTTTCTTACATTCTTTAACAATTTTACAATTTTTAATGTGTTAAGCCAATGCATTCTCTTATATATGCGAGGCGACCTATGGTCGACTCGCATATATAAGAGAATGCATTGGCACAGGGCCCTTCTGTTGGGTAAAGGGTTAAAGGCCTGTGGTGGTTAGAAGTCTCAAATAATACTTCCCTGCTATATTCTGACCAGGAAATATTCTAGTATATTCTAGAATTGTATAAGGCACCTTGAATAAACTGGAATAAAATTTGAAAAGAATAAACAGAACATTGTACAATATTTGAACTTAGGCTATTCTGTTTTAATTTATTGCAAAATAGTCAGTCCAAAATGCTTGTATATTCATGCTTATTCTAGTCTCATACTTTAAATATTCCACATTATCCAAGGTTATTCTTCTCTAATTTATTGCAAAGTCACAACTTTCTTGGTAATTCATGTTTATTCTAGATAAAGAATTCCTAACTTTTACTGATGTCACATTGTTTTCTCACAATTCCTGTTAATACCAGGAATATATTTTTGACTGGAATAACAAACTTGAACTATATGTGTGACTGTCCCAATGGGAATAAGGATACCCCCCCCCCCCCCCATGTTTTTAAAACACTAAGATGTTTCACATGTCAATAAACATTAAGTTAAAATAATAAAATAATAGATTCCCATTGCAGATGCACAACCCTAACCCCTAACCCTAATCCTAAACCTATGAAGGAATAAAAGCTCAGACAAAATTATGCATGTTGCGAAAATGTTCCAAGTCGAAAAAGGAGAATAACGCCACACAAAAAACAAAAAAGTCGGACAGATGTCATAATCGCAGGTGCAGAGGTTGCCATGGTATCTGTGCTAAGTTTCAGAAACATTGACCTAAAAATGTAGGAATAAAAGATCGGACAAAGGTACACCCCTGAATTGAACATTTTCTAAGTCAAAAAGATCCACCATAGATGTCATAAAATCACAGGTGCACAGGTTACAATGGTATTAATATCTGTGCCAAGTTTTAAGAAAATTTATGTAAAAATGTAATGTAGGAATAAAAGCTTGGTCAAAATTCTACATGTTGTAAAAAATTTCTAAGTCGAAAAAGGGGGATAACTCCACAAAAAAAGTCAGACAGACATCATAATCACAGGTGCACAGGTTCCCATGGTGGTTGATGTCTGTGCCAAGTTTCACGGAAAATGATTCAAAAACGACTGAGAAAAATTCTGGACAAATTTGTGTCCACATACAGATGGCTAGACGATGGACAGACGGACAAGCTGATTCCGGTATACCCTCAAACAACTTTGTTGTGGGGGGGGGGGGGGGGGGGTTGGGGTGGTATAATAAAGCAAGAATATTCTAGACTATTCCACTTTATTCCAGCTAACTGGAATAACATGACCGCAGGGTCAATATATATGTGTGCCATTCTAACAGCATGAGAATACCTATCAGATCAAGAGAAGTATATCAGGTGCAGATGCATTAAATAGTATGGTACTATGACCTCGCCCTGTTGTAAGCCAATAAGAAGCCCAATTATACCCATATGACATCAGATTAAAGGATTAACATTGTTCAGTCAAGTGTTATGCACCAACCTTAAACTCCTCGTTTTTTATTAAACAGTTTTAATTAGTAGGATTAACGGGCCACTTGAAACTCTATGCATGTCCAATGAATGCATACTTTTACATTTATATAATAGGATATGCATTGAAAGATTTAATGAAGGGGATATCTTTCCAATAAATAAAGATCTCTGAAGTAAAAAGACTGTTTGCGCTGTGCTAATGAATATGCATTGACGCGAGTCAATTTTATATAATCACTATCAAGATCATTTAAGAAATGAATGTAGTGGGTGTGTGTGTTATTGGGGGATATGGTGCTGTGGTCGTTGGAACACAATGTGTGAACCACTCGCGGTTCACACTAAATGTGTGCCCAACGACTGCAGCGCTGTATCCCCCAATAACACACACCCACTACACTCAATTGTTATATTTATCTAGTTTTTTTATGACTTATTCCCATAAAAACTGAGTTCATTCTTATTTATTTTCACAAAATCTGCCAATAATTTGAGACTAGACCAAACACACAGTAAGTCAGCCAAATATAAGATTTCCAAACACTTAGCAATGATAACATTATCGATATAAATAACTGGCTTCAGATGCAAACTGGCTAACTTTGAAAAGCACACCCAATTATTCTGCAGACCGTTTTTGGTGATTAGGTCAGATTAGGTCAACAATGGTCTGTGTTAATGGGGTATGAAACTGGTGACCCAATTGGCAGTTGACCAATCACCGAACATGATTTAGTGTAAGACAGATTGGCTATGTAATATTCAAAGGCACACATCATATTCTGACAATTGTTTTCCTTTGAAAGCCTTCATGACAAACATCCAAACCAAAATTTAACTGAGATCAGGGACCGGCCTGAAGGGCGACTTGGGAGATATCTTCTCCTTGGACTGATATAGGGAGAAGTGACTTCTCTCATGTACCAGTATGCGTGCCCTAACAGCGTGTGTATTTGCTGATTATAATGGTTTTATAAATGGGATTTTGTATTGCATAATAATTAGTGGATATAGGAAGGTGGCGCTGGTGTATAAACTGAATTTCATCCATTATGACTTCTCCCTGATAACAGTCTACAGTAATGCCCTAAATAATCGACTCCTTAACCACCGCAGAATTATGGGAACTTTTTCAGGATTTAGTCGGAAATATGGCTTGTTGCCATTCATCTCAGCGAGAGCTTTCCGATGAATGGCAAGAAGCCATATTTCCAACTAAATCCTGAAAAGTTATCCATAATTCTGCTGTGGTTAAGGAGTCGATTATTTAGGGCATTACTGTACTTCTCCCTAATAAGCAAACAGGGAGAAGTTACTTCTCCCAATTTGAAACTTCTAGGTTGATTTAAACAATATTTATTAGCCCCAATATTACATTTATGATGAACAACATTTAGATGATGGAAACATGAGTAGAATAGAAAAGGGGAAGAGGATTTAGCAGCAAGCAGATATGTGCTTTTGTTGAGCTATCTCCAAACTTCTAGGTTGGCCCCTAATTGAGTTCTGAATCCGATCGGATCATCCGATAATCCATGGTTGAGAATCTGTCAGACAGATGGTGAGTGGGGGAACAACCAGCGTGAGCTGAGAAATACATACCTCAGAATGATGATTATAGTCTTTTTTCGCGGACTGTCACATTTTGAAGTAACCTGAAAACAGAACATTGATAAACATTGATTAGTATTCACACATCAAAGATCTAATATTGGTAAGCCTGGAAACTGGAATTATGGTGTCTGAACATTTGCAGAATGAGGTCCCCAGAGGGTAAATTTAGTAATGCTAGCCCGCAGTGCATCACCAAATTCACTCTCTGGGGACCTCATTCTGCTTAGGCCTCATCTTCTGGGAAATATCTATAGTCTCAAACTAACATTGCTTTTTCCCATTCTGTTCAGTTTCTATATCCCCTAACTTGCAGAAGACAAAATGCATAATCAAGGTGACTAATGGGTGAATATAATCACCAACTTCAACTGGGAAACTTCAATCTGATCCTAGGTCTCCCATAGCAGTTGAGGCGTAAGCAGAATGAGGTTCCCAGAGGGTGAATTTGGTGGTGCTAGCACACTGTGCAAGATAGCGTCACTAAACTCACCCTCTGGGGACCTCATTCTGCAAATGTCAGACAGATTATAACCAGGCTTGAATATTGGCTTTGTTCCACTGAAAATGTTTAACCAAATTATAAACTAAGACTCAGACGCAGGGATGCCAGAGAAGGGAGGCATGCAGGGGCACTTGCCCCCCTTGCCCTGGCCCAGTGGAGTCCAGTGGAGTGCCCTCCTGACTGGTTCGCCCCCCTTGCCCTTTGGTGCTTCCGGTGTCCCTGGTCAGACTTAATTTACTGGGGCAAGATGATGAACAAGCATAACAGGTTCCCATGGTGCTAAATATCTGTACCAAATTAAAACATACAAGACCATCGCTAGGGTGTGGCAAAATATGCCCTTTAGCCATATCAAATTGTACTACCACAAAATACAATAACAATTTGAGATTGCAAAGAATATCTGATATATACCCATAATTTCAATGCCAAAATGCAGTCAAATTCTAAGTCGAAGAAGGGTAGTAACTCATGTGAAAATAATTGGACAGAACCCATATTGGAACTTGGCCTGTATTCTTAGCTGGAAAATAAACATACCAGCTTTGGTTCAGATCAAATAATCCAAACAGGAGTTATCGGTCGGAAACCAAAAATGTTAACGGATGGCGGACAGATGGACGGGCGGTCGGACAGACTGATTACACATGCAATACGACCTTTTATTCAAAAGGGCGTATAAAAATGACAGAAAAATGAAGAAATACAAGCTCGAACAAAGTTGCTTACATGGACAAATGGACAAGTTGAATCCAGGGGTATAATTAAGGTTCTGTTACAGTGACAGGTACAGTAATGTCCTAAATAATTGACCCCTAAACAACAGCAGAATTATGGGAAATTTTTCAGGATTTAGTCGAAAATATGGCTTGTTGCCATTCATTCGGAAAGCTCTCGGTGAGAGCTTTCCGATTAATGGCAACAAGCCATATTTCCAACCAAATCCTGAAAATTTCCCATAATTCTGCCTTGGGTAAAGGGTCATATACTTTGGGCATTACTGTACAAAGAGATTACAGCCATAAATAACATGATTTTCTGCAGGTTCAATCAGCCAGTGACCATGAGAGGCCAGTTATTTCAAGGATTGTTGGATTTACATCTTTATAACGTACATTATCACTCACAATGTACACCGCTCAACTCAAACTATTGCAATAAGCGAGCTCACTGGGACGCGGCCGTATAAGATTCATCCAGCCCCGTACTGTACTTTCAGAGATTCTTCCAGCCCCAATTCCTTGGTTTTATTGCTACAGGTCAAAGTTCTGGAGCAGCATTTCCATATAAGGAGCTTTGAATTATCCATGACTTCCATATACGGAATGCTACTCCAGAACTGTGACCTGTAGCACTAAAACCATGGAACAGGAACTAGTGGATCCAATATGGCTGCGAGTTAGTGACAGGGCATATATGCTTACCACGCATCCAACATCCTGCATTATAAACAGATCTCCAACTTCTTGAATCAAACATCTAACTCTTCCAAGTCTAATAATTCAAAGTTGGAATAATGCTGCGACAAGTGGACAGATTTTAATGCAGATATCGATTTTACTGTAGGAGCCGAACCACTCGAGCAGCTTCTATTAGTCGGGAGGGCAATACAGATCCCAGAATATGCTCAACATCCCACTCAATGTCAACCAATGTTGCCGTCCTCACACGGTTATCATTAATCAATCATGTTGAAGGAGAGACCAAGCATTCACAAAAATCATTTCAATTCCAATGAAACCCTCACCGGCAAATGGACAAAATCCCACCCGAGTTCTTCAGTGGTGCCCTCAGCAAATGGTTATTGATGCTGGAACCACACATCCAATGAAATTCATTTCATACAATGGGATTTATTGTCATTTCAGCCTCTAGACCATATAACAAAGTTTACAGTTTAACACTTTCTGTACTTTTTACTCATTGACAAATGATCATAGGTCGTTTGTTGAACTTATTATCTGAACATTTCCCTCCAGTAAATAAGACTCTTTCTGTACTTTTATTATCTGTCGTCTGCTTAAATTGTCTGAAAATCCATCCACATAAACTGAATAACAGACCTTATCCCAATGTATGCAGTAATGCCCAAATAATCGACTCCTTATCCACAGCAGAATTATTGGTAACTTTTCAGGATTTAGTCGGAATATGGCTTGTTGCCATTCATCGGAAAGCTCTCGGGAGAGCTTTCCGATGAATGGCAACATGCCATATTTCCGACTAAATCCTGAAAAGTTACCCATAATTCTGCTGTGGTTAAGGAGTCGAATACTTAGGGCATTACTGTACTTTGTATACAATGACTGCACAGAAGGTTAATCTCACTGGGACATAAAGCCACAGCAACAGCCCATGGAAAGCATCTGGCAAACTTTCTCAAACAGATACATGAATCATCTTGGTTGCCCATCCTTGTGTGTGAATTACAAATCCATGCCTATCAGGATTCAAACCATGCAGCTTCAACAGAGCTGGATAGCTTACATTGGCCTCAAGTGCCATGCAACTATGCCACCAAGCTCCCCCATCCAATGCAATTTCTGACATTGCCGTATAGAGCACAAAACATTGGAGACTACTCAGGTTTAAGATCATGTGGAACATCTGATGTGTGCAGGGACCAGTCTGGAGGTTATTAATTGGGGAGAAGTGACTGGAGCTTCCTGATGCCAATGCATTCTCTTATATATGTGAGTCACCCATAGGGCACCTCACATATATAAGAGATGCATTGGCCTAACAATATTTACTTGTAAGCCAGTGCATTATCTCAGGAAATACGGCTTGTTGCCATTCATTGAGAGCTTTCCGATGAATGGCAACAAGCCATATTTCCGACTAAATCCTGAAAAGTTACCCATAATTCTGCTGTGTTTAAGGAGTCGATTACTTAGGGCATTACTGTACCTCCAATGTTGCTGGAAATAACTTATCATGATCAGTCAGCAAGCCTCATCACTGTCTCTATGACAATGACCAACAGGGAACCAATTTTCATGTACTATTAGCAGGAACTTTTATCAACAAATAAAAAGAAACCAAATCTACCCGTGTAATAAAATGTGGCCATTATGATGTATTATTAAGGGAACAGCAATCAACAAATCAGATAAAAGTGCAATAACCCTATGCTATCTTATATCCAGTTTCTACATTTATAGATTAAACAATAAAATGTTCCAACCTGATAACATTGATAGAAATGGATTTAAACAGCTGAGGTTTAACATGAGAAACCGAATGATTAAAGTGATGTGAAACACTGTGGTAGGGTGATGAAACAGATAAAGAGAATATTCTTGCTCAAAGTTGTTATATTTACGAATATTAACCCAGATTGACCACACACAATGCCACTCTTATATAATAATCAAATGCAATGGCTCTCGATGACGAAATCATTTGTGTTAATTTATTGCAGATAGTTGCATCCCGAATTGAGATGTGAATATTTACAATTGAGCATAGTTCAGATGATGTTTTCTATGGAGTGGTATGGACGATTTCTATGAAATTTTCGGCAATGTTAGTAGAATGCTATATTTACCAGGGTGACATAGCACATGGTACTAACTTATCAGTTTCACGCACTCAAATAAGTCCATCATGTCTTTAAAATTATTCTCAGCATTTTATAGGGTGCACTTCAATAGCATTGACTGATAACCAATCAAAATCTCAAGTAATATATCATCATTGTCATAGTAAACCATCCATTAGGACACAATAAAACAATTGCTACATTTTCATTCCAAAATTTTTCAGAAGTTGGGCAAACGAGCAAATGATAAATACAATAAATAGCATGTAATATTATCAAGAACTGCATCAACAATAAAAGTACACAAAATCTAACCTATATAATAACCAGTCATTATTTTGTTATTATTATTATTATGATATATTATAAGATCCATCAAACTTTAATCAATAATTCAAATAAAAGTGCAACTAACCATATGCTATCTTATAACCAGTTTCTACATTTATTGATTAAACAATAAAATGTTCCAACCTGATAACATTGATAGAAATGGATTTAAACAGCTGAGGTTTCACATGAGAAACAGAATGATTAAAACGATTCTCAGCGTTTTATAGGGTGCAGGATCAATTGCAATGGTGATAATCGATGGAAATTTCACAAAAAAATAGATGTTCATCTTGATTGTAAACCTTCCATTAGGTGCATTTACAGTGGCAGTGAGATTTAATGGTCTGTGCAAGTTGACTGATTGATTTAGGCATATTAACTCTTTATGTTCATCATCGCTTGCTGATCTATACAGATTTTAGGATGGCTCAGCATATTTTGAATCAAGATACCATGCAATCTGCAGCTTGAGCGGGATGTTATTAACCCTTCCATGACTGGAGGTTTCTAAAATTTTGCAACAAAAAAAAACAAACCCTCTGCTATGCATTCTCTTATATATGCGAGTCTCCCATAGGTTCTAAGCCAGTGCATTCTCTTAAATATGTGAGGCTCCCAATGGGAGACTCGCATATACAAGAGAATGCACTGGCATGGGATCGTTAATGCTGCTCCCGTCATGAAAGGGTTAACTTATGGTTTGCTTTGCAGAAGAAGAAGATATTGTCTGTGTTCCCTCTATTGGCTGGTCCCTGTAATATCAGGGTCACGAACCTATGTCACCAATTAAGTCCAAAGTAGTTTTAATTTTAGATTTGTTTAAAACATAAAAAAAGCATTTGTCTGACGGGATAAACCAGAGTACATGAGTTGTGGAAATACACAATGCACATTCACAAATCAGTGATTGTTAAAAACTCATATTTATAACTCAAATTTACAAGGAAAATACGTATCAATTGTGTCACCTGCACATCATAATCTCTTAACCCTTTACCCAACAAACCGGCCAAAACCGGCCAAATAAAGCTTCAACAGCCTAAAATATCTTCGGTCTGTCTCAATAGAACCATACAAATATGGATATCATTGGAACCGGCTCCTTGACCACATTGTGATAGTTACAGTTAGCCCTGTGCCAATGCATTCTCTTATATATGCGAGTCGACCATAGGTCGCCTCGCATATATAAGAGAATGCATTGGCCTAAAAAAAATCTTTTTTTAACACTTTTTACCATTTTTTCTTACATTCTTTAACAATTTTATAATTTTTAATGTGTTAAGCCAATGCATTCTCTTATATATGCGAGGCGACCTATGGTCGACTCGCATATATAAGAGAATGCATTGGCACAGGGCCGTTCTGTTGGGTAAAGGGTTAATAACTAATGCAACATATATCTAGCTCATTCACTCCATGAGTTCCAGATAGCAGATATCTGAATGTTTGAAGGGATGGTTTAGAGATTACATTAGTGGAGTAAGTTCCTGCATGGCCCTGAATATGCAGCATATACACAGAACGACACGAGTGTGTTAATAATGGGTTTGTTGATACAGCACAAGTTCTATCCTTCAGCAATGGCACAAGTGCTGCATCGACAAACCTATTAACACATGTGTCGTTCTGTGTTTATTACACGCCACCCGTCCTAGAATCCGTGAGTTAATAAAAACAGACTCACAAGATTTATTCAGGCACATAACTGGCTTGTTTTGTCAGGTGATGCCGCTGTTACTTTATAGTTTCGGTTTCATGGTTGAGGCGAACGTCATTTACGTCATGTGATGTCAACGGGATGGAAAAATTTGATATTTATTTCCAGACACGAATGCGATGTTTCAGGTATTCAAACAAAAAATGTATGTATTTTTGTTAATAAATGCACCTTATTAATGCATAAAGTTGCTTTCTCACTTTTAATAGCACAACAAATTAAACAATACATGGAAAGCAACACCTGATTGACCCAAATTTCTGCCACAGATCAGCTGATAGGTAGCAAACCGCTATCAAGTGATGACGTCATGATGTCATTCGGCAAGCTACAGTGAAATAAAAAAAAGCTACAATGAAACAACAAAATAGAATTTCACTGTAGCTTCTAGGATGATTTACATTATGCTAATTTTCCGCTATTTTATAGGCAAGAATATAATTACTAGTAATAATCTTCCTTGGTTGTCCAATCATACATAAGAACTAAACATTGGAACACATGCACTCATACAGAGCCTCATTCAGTTTATGTGTACTCTCGATCAGTCACAGTAGTTAATTTATGTGAATTATTTTATGTAAATATTCAAATTATAATTAAAAAAACGGATGTCTTAAAACTGATTATACACAACCAGTCATTAATGATGATTTCTTGAACTTTTGGCACTCCTAGAGTAATGTTAATACTGTGGAACACAGCTATAACATTGAAATTATACACAAGATAAAACAAGTGATAAGCAATTTAAACGAAATTGTGGTTATGCACTCATTAATTCTCAAAAAACAATATCCGAACATTGATTGTATCATTGTATAATCTGGATTTTTGTTTTCTTCAGAAAATCAGGCTTGTTACAGTAATGCCCTAAGTAATCGACCCCTTAACCACAGCAGAATTATGGGTAACTTTTCAGGATTTAGTCGGAAATATGGCTTGTTGCCATTCATCGGAAAGCTCTCAGTGAGAGCTTTCTGATGAATGGCAAAAAGCCACATTTCCGACTAAATCCTGGGAAATTACCCTTAATTCTGCTGTGGTTATTAAAGCTCTTTCCGATGAATGGCAACAAGCCATATTTCCGACTAAATCCTGAAAAGTTACCCATAATTCTGCTGTGGTTAAGGGGTCCGATTACTTAGGGCATTACTATATTTGCATAATATACATTGTCATCTTGTAACAAACAAGTGTAAACACGTCCCCTTGAGGCTTTTGGTGTCAAAAGAATTAACTTAAAAGTGTGATATGTGCACATTTGAAAAGTTGCCTCTTGGCAAATATTCGCTTCATCAATGTTTGCATCAGTCTTGCATCTGATAACTATAACACTCCACTGATGAATTCAATCACGCGTGCAATCTGTACTCAATGACTTCGGAAAGCATTCACACCAAACAAAGGGAGGTTACTCTTAAAAGTATGTACAAAAAGCGCTATCATGGTCATCTTGAATGTCGATCGCAGCCCACACAATGTGACATACCACCCAGAGTAACCTATGTAGCTTATACTATGAACATTATAGTGAGGAAGCGGCTTGATATACACAATCATTCAGTGGTATGTGCCAGGGAAGGCCAATACAGCTGATATTTCAAGGTAGTAAGCATATCAAATGAGATGAAGAATTCAACGAACATTTGTACCACAAATAATATGTCATACTATTTTTACTTATTTGGTGTTAGGTATCCTTCAATTCAAATAATAGCATTGAAATAGCATTTAAATCAATAGTGATAGTCGGTTTCTGGCCCTGTTCAAGTGTATAAGGAGGGTATCACCCCCCCCCCCCCCCCCCCCCCCCCCCCCCCCCTTTTCGGTACGCGGGATTCAGGGTGTTTTGAAGCCGTACGCGGGATTCATACCCCCGAATTAACTGGTATTCAGGTTCAAGCAAAACATCTTGGACGCAGGTTTTGATGGTGCAAAATAATATTTTGGGCTAGTTATCTGTATGAATGAGTGGGTAGAATAGCTTCTTATGGGCATATTCGACCACCATACCATCATAAAGTATCATTAATCGTATCATAACGGCATATGCATAACGCCCATAACGCGACCGGCGTCTCTTCGGTCATTAACCGGAAAGCGTCCTGAAACTATATTTGATTTGTGTTCCAATATTATTTCTTAACATGTATTCAGGATTCACCCCCCAAAATTAACAGGTATTCAGGATTCACCCCCCAAAATTAACTGGTAATCAGGATTCAGGGGGAGGGGGTGATACCCTCTATAAGGTATGAGGTAACACACCTCTCAAATCTGATCAAAATTGTATGATCCGGAAGCATCAGAAGATGAAAATTGCAAGGGGGCACACCATGTTTTAAGGGCAGCTTTCAATAGCTGATTCTTTTTATGAGTATAACTAAGTATTGATAGCACCCACGAGGCACCGAACATACAATGCATAACATAGAAGGGGCTTATTATAAAACTAAACAAATCATAACTTAAGAATTTGCTGATTCATACTTGAGTATGTGAGTCTATTTTTTTCAAATGGCTAATTGATACCAGATATCTTACATCAGAATTCACCATGATGTTATCCATAAATTATAGTTGACACCCCCCTGGACTGTCTGGGTTCAAATGAGCAGGGAGGAAGTGAGATTGTGACATTTACAAGCTTAATATGCAAACAGGTTGGTGTCCTGGTAAAGGGTAAGAGTGACCCCCCCCCCCCCCTTGACTGAGGGTATGGGGGCACATAACCATATCTGCACCCCTGCTCCAATAAACTATTATTCACTGAAACGTAAGAGCATCTAAGTAAGTCTGCAACCATTTGTTTATTTTCTTGAAAAGATATACTGCTGGATCAATTTAGTTCTAAATCAACACTTTCTTGTTTTCAAGACTTAATATATTCCATGATATAGACGAATGCAATTTTAGCAGTTAAGTCATAGTTACTTTTCACTTATTTACTATTCAAATCATGATGACACCTAATTTTGACCAATGAATTATATATTTTTGAATTACAAAAATATCTAATGTCACAAAAGATTTACTATGAATGGAAATAAGTAAGATCAGGTCATTTAATTATCCGGATACTGATATTTTTTTGAGACTGCATGGACAAATTTGTCACCCAGATTGCGCTACTTTAACCCTTTCATGATGGGAGTAGCACTGGTGCAGCAATAAAGATCATGTGCCACTGCATTCTTTTATATATGCGAGCCTCGCATATATAAGAGAATGCATTGGCACAGGGTTTTTTCCACAAACTTTCAGGAAGCTCCAGTCATAGAAGGGTTAACTAGGACCGGCTAGCTTCCAAGCTGCCCAGAGAGGGATGAGATTGAGGAAGAATATCTTTCTAAGTGGAAATCTATAGCCGTATCAAGAACATATAGAATCCAGTGTTTTCTTAACATTATCAAACATGTCAGCTCTGTTAACACTTCATAACAGGATATCACACCTTTTAATCAAATGTCCTGATCTGCACCTACAACTCTCATCTGGGTGCTATATCTTCAATTTTGTTGATGGTGACATCTTAACCCTTCAGTACAAAATAGATTCTCCCATTTAGTTATAAACTTATACATTCGAATGGTCTATTATTCATCTGGAAGGGTTTTCAGGAAATGTAAGCAGACGACCGACAGATGAACAGATGATATAAGTGTAGAAGGATTTCTATTAATCAATGGGAAATATTCAGATAATATGGTCGTTTGTTGAACTTGTTATTTCCTAAGGGAGCTACTTTTCAATGAGTTTTTAGTATAGAAAGGGTTAAACTTATTATCTAACAGTTCCTATGGGATAATCAACTACTCATCAATGAGTATTTAGTATAGAAAGGATAAATTCAAGAGTCACACCTTTAAGTATTTATTTTTTTCACGGACTCTCGGTGCATTTTAGTTGCAGTGATATTAATGGCAAAATTTAATCACATGTATGCACTTTATCGTCAATTGGAAGTGTGTAAAAAGTGTCACAAAAAATCAATTCAGCTTGGCATTGCCTTCATTTTTAAAAGAAGTCCCACTGATTGCTGCTAATTCCAGCCATGATCTCTTCGTGAACAGTTTGTGAACAGCATTTATCAATAAAAAGTGAAAGTTAGCTCGATATTAACAGGTTGAGCCACTTTAATATTCCTGACCTGTGCTTGTACATACAGTAATTCTCTAAATAAGCGACTCCTTAACCACAACAGAATTATGGGTAACTTTTCAGGATTTAGTCGGAAATATGGCTTGTTGCCATTCACCGGAAAGCTCTCGGCGACTCCTTAACCACAGCAGAATTATGGGTAACTTTTCAGGATTTAGTCGGAAATATGGCTTGTTGCCATTCATCGGAAAGCTCTCGGTGAGAGATTTCCGGTGAATGGCAACAAGCCATATTTCCGACTAAATCCTGAAAAGTTACCCATAATTCTGCTGTGGTTAAGGAGTCGATTATTTAGAGCATTACTGTAGTTGTCGGTATCACAGAGCAGACGTTGTTAGTTATGTACAGTAATGCCCTATTAATCGACTGCTTAACCAACGCAAACAACGCATATAGTTACATGAAATGTCATCGCATGCCTTATAGAATTTCACATCCAATTTGTTGATTTAAGTATGTTTTGGATCATGTAATAAATAAAATCTACAACTCGTCCCCATTTCATAGCGGAATTTACAAAATACATCGAGTATGTTAGGTATGGACGTCGCCAAAGGCTCAGGCCAGACCTAATTTACTGGACTCGTAGATCCTCTATATAACTGACAACAGAAGCAGGAGACTGTCTCCAGATACACAATGGGATGAATAGAAGTATATTTGGACATGATATACTTCAAAGGGATTTCAATTAACACCAAGATGGGACTTCTAAAAAGCATGAACTTTCTCATACTGGTGCATACTGGTACATGTATATGAGAGAGAAGTTACTTTTCCCTAGAACCAAAATAGGTCCCTGCACCGCAGCCTTCCCCTCACGCTGATGAGGTGGAATTTCTAGGGTCATGTGACATGTTCTTGTTTTTACCCTTTGATGACTGGAGCTTCCTCAATTTTTGCAAAAACCCTGTGCCAATGCATTTTCTTATATATGCGAGTCGGCCATAGGGAGCCTCACATATATACTAGTAAGAGAATGCATTGGCCTAACAATATTAAACCCTGATCTTGTGAGCCAGTGCATTCTTATATATGCATAGGGCGCCTCGCATATATAAGAGAATGCACTGGCAAAGGGTCTTTAATGTGCACCAGCACACCTCCAGTCATGACAGGGTTATTATTAGTTTTGAACAATTATGTCTAAAAAGGGAGTAGTGTTGTCAAATTAGTGTTTATTTTTGAGAAAAGTGTTTTGAAGCCTACTTTTTCAGAGGTGGCGTAATATAATGAGAACCAACTTTGGACTCTATGTGTAATATATAATACAAAACTTTAAAAAAAAGTTCCCAGACCCCTGGATTTGAAAACTATAAGCTAGTCTCCTGACAGGCGCCACATAAGAATTCTCGTCATTATTAT
The DNA here is from genome assembly GCA_032622095.1 of Siphonodentalium dalli. Taxonomy (NCBI): domain Eukaryota; kingdom Metazoa; phylum Mollusca; class Scaphopoda; order Gadilida; family Siphonodentaliidae; genus Siphonodentalium; species Siphonodentalium dalli. Next base: position 64,032,044 of record CP136069.1, read on the forward strand.
CTATCTCGGTCACACTTTCATATCTGTATGCAGTTATTATTTCTAAAATCAGTAGCAGGAGACTGTCTCGAGATACACAACGGGATGAATAGAAGTATATTTGTACAGAATATACTTCAAAGACATTTCTATTAGCACTGAGATGCTACTCCTAAAAAGAGCGACATGACGGGATGAACTTTTTCATACTTACGCGATCTTTGTGATCAGAAAGGACCATGGGAAGTGTCTGAGGGGGCACTGAAGATCAACGGAGTGACATGACGGCATGCCAGTTTGTGTAATTATTCATTCTCCGGATTATTCTAGCACATAAAGGGAGATAACTCTGAATCAAAGGATAGGGATGATGGTAAACACGGACGCTTTGTGACGTTCTAATGGGATAAACCTTCTTTGGGGGTAAATCTTATGTCTGAAGATTACCTGTTTGTGTGGGATCATTTGTCCTCGTTTATGGCATCTACAGTAATGCCCTAAATAATACTTAACCACAGCAGAATTATGGGGAACTTTTCAGGATTTAGTTGGAAACATGGCTTGTTGCCATTCATCGGAAAGCTCTCAGTGAGAGCTTTCCGGTGAATGGCAACAAGCCATATTTTGACTAAATCCTGAAAAGTTACCCATCATTCTGCTATATTTAAGGAGTCAATTATGGGATTGGGATAACTACTCATCAATGATGCTTTATTATAGAAAGGGTTAAAGTTTTACTAAACTTAAAGATAAGGTCTTTTTTACCAAGATAAAACTGTGAAACTTTTATAAAATTAGATTTTATGACACGTTACAATTACTTTAGTATCTCAGAAACAAACATAGAAGAGTTATGTCATGCACAAATACAACTTTATAAAAGAAGAAATAAACGATCTTCAAATGAAAACCACACATGAATCACTGCCAAGAGTGGTCTAAGAACAGTATTAACATTTGTTGTCCTCACATGGACACTTGGTGTGATAAATCTTCTGTGGTGGTGATCTGATGTCTGAAGATTACTTGTTTGTGTACATGTGTTCATTTGTCCTTGTTTATAGCATTGATCTATCTTTGACTGATTTACTCAAGGTAAACCTTTCATGAGGTTCATGACAGGAGCTGCGCTGGTGCAGCATTAAAGATCATGTGCCAGTGCATTATCTTATATATGTGAGTCACCCATAGGGAGCGTCCCATATATAAGAGAATGGTATGGCTGACAATTTCAAGCTATATATAATGTTAGGCCAATGAATTTTCTTATATATGTGAAGCTCCCTATAGGAGACTCACTTATATAAGAGAATGCATTGGAACAGGTTTTTCGCAAAATTTCAAGGGTTATAATACACTCCTGATGGTGAACCTCTATGCCAAATTTCATTCAAATCCGATAACGCATGGTTGAGAGCAATATTCACCAAGCCGGACAGACAAATTACAAATATTTCCAGATAATAAAGGAAGCTAACACTAGAAAGAAAAATGAAAACAATGTCATATAGCTCTATATTGAAAGCACTCCTTATTGTGAACCTCTGTACCAAATTTCATTCAAATCTGATAACGCATGGTTGAGATTGATATTCACCAAGCTGGATGGACAAAATACAATTATTTCCAGATAACAAAGGTACGTAGCTAACACTAGAATGAAAAATTAAAACAATATCATATAGCTCTATATTGAACCTCCCTACCAAATTTCATTCATATCCGATAAACAATTGCTGAGATATCTACATTGTCGAACAGAAACCAGTATTTCCAGATAATAAAGAAGGATAACTCTAGAATGGAATGTCACTGGGCCCTCTTTTCAAGCCGTCTCAATGTCGAAACTCGATACCAAATATTATTCAGATCCGATAACCCATAACTGATAAAAACCATTTCGAAACAAAGTCTTTAGTGCATGGGTTAACCAAGAAAAGTAAGTTTTTAGTTCATTTTTTTATTTTCCTTTTATAAGGGACAGCTTGGTATCTATCTAAATATCTAAATATACATGTCACTTTAAAATATGCACTGTAAAAACCTGCGTCATGAAAGATTAGCTTTAATGTCACAGGAAATAGTTTGCTTTCCGTGACCTATCACTTACGCTATTAGTCACGATTTCTCCACAAAATTTCATTCACACTACAAAGTGTAGCATATTGGCTTACATAAAATTATTTAATAACACCTCATAACATTCATTTCTCAACTTTCATGTTGGTTAACTGGAAAATAGCATGCAAAAATGAACAAACTATTCTAAATAATAAATTCCTATAAGTGGTGACTGGATGATTGTAAATGTGAACTAATAAGCGTAACAACAAACAGTAATGCCCTATTAAATATTCGACTCCTTAACCACAGCAGAATTATGGGTAATTTTTCACGATTTAGTCGGAAATATGGCTTGTTGCCATTCATCGAAAGCTCTCAGTGAGAACTTTCCAATGAATGGCAACAAGCCATATTTCCGACTAAATCCTGAAAAGTTACCCATAATTCTGCTCTGGTTAAGGAGTCGATTATTTAGGGCATTACTGTAACATTTTATGGACAAGCCTCAAAATATGGTGCTGGAGATTTGCAAAATGATCGACGTCCCCAGAGGGTGAATGTAGTGATGCTACCCCACACAGCGGGTTAGCATCACCAAATTCATCCTCTGGGGGACCTATTCTGCATGGTTTTATCTGCCAAGGGAGACCTAGACTCAGATTTAAGTTCCCAGATGGTGATTTGCATGTGCACCCATTGGGCACCTCGATTATGAATTGTTTCATCTGCCAATATGGAGAAACAAAATTAAATAAGATAAAGAAACTTTACAAGGAAGAAGCTAAAAACTTGTTAATCTATTTATATATATTTTGGAACTTCTGTCCGTCTGTGTGTGTGTATTGTATGTGTGATATCGACTTGAAAACTGCTTGACCGATCCGACTCAAATTTGGTATGTAGGCCTACTTTGATCCCGGGAACAATATGGACTGGTCCAGTTTCACGTGCAACCATGTCCTTGACCTTGACCTCGCTCATGTACGCTCATATAGGCATGTTTCTGGACCGATCGAACAATAGCCTGGACGAAGTCAGGCACATCAGCTAGTTTGATAATAAAAATACTTTCCAGAAAAGATGAGGCCTATTAAAGCAGAATGAGGTCCCCAGAAGGAGAATTTAATGATGCTAGCCCATTCTGTGGGATAGCATCACTAAATTCACCCTATGTGGAGGGACCTCATTCTGCAAATGTCCAGCACCATAGTTATGGCCTGATGGTCAAAGGCGGACTGGCCGATCGGGAGACCGGGAAATTTCCCGATGGGCCGGAGGCTGGAAAAATTCTGATTCCACGTGATTTTCTATCAAGCGAGAATCCGAGGGTTTTTTTTACGGTTTGGGGGGGGTATATGTGGTTGGGCCGCCCAACCACAACTTGGGCCGCAAATGAAACCGACGTGGGCCGCCACATGTGTTGTTTAACCAGCCGTGTATCCAATAAGATGGTACTCTTCTCACATAAATTCATGAGGGCAGAGGCGGACTGCATGGCCGATCGGGAGACCGGGAAAATTCCGGACGTGGGCCGCCACATGTGTGTTTAACCAGCCGAACTGGCTAATCGTAATTTTGACATTAAATGAACTTGTCGGCATCATATAACACCACGTAAACACCCCATTAATCTCGAGATTTTAACGGTAACTCCCAGCTGTAAATCCCAAAATTTCTTACGCACCCCTCCCCCAATTGAAATTTACAAGAAAATAGGAACGCTTCAGTTGATGCCAGTCTAGTTTATCGGATTCGAGATTTTCTTGTATAGTTTTCAAAATGTTCTCACCCCGGGCCGAACAACCATGAACAGCCCGGTGTGTCCTGGTCTCTTGTCCGTAGCCGTGTGCATTTGTCTGGAGTTAGGCCGCTAGATGTTAGATTTTATGCAATTTTTCAGGTAAAAATATCTGAATGGTCTCATACCGGGAATATATAGAACCATGGTTTATGAATATATATGATATTAGACCCGAGGTGCAAATGGAATTATGCAAAAACATGTATTTGGTCTGCATCTGATTCAAGGGGGGGGGGGGGTGCAAATGGATTTATGCAAAAATATGTACTTGGTCTGATTCTGATTCAAAGGGGGGGGGGGGTGCAGTTGGAATTTTCCAAGGTGGACTGTGGACCCCCCCCCCCCCCCCCCCCCCCCCCCCCCCCCCCCCCAAACAGATGGGCCGGTATTATATTAATTTCCCGGGCCGGGTTCTTGGCCCAGTCCGCCTCTGCTGATGGTGTATCTCTTCCCAGCAAGTTTTATATAGATTCCAGGGTATAAAATAATGACTATGAATAGAGGATACCAGTGTCCAGAAATTGCCAGAAAAGCTTGTTGTTGTAATTGAGGCCCGGAAGAGATAAACAATTTGAGATTTGGTCAGTTCATTGTTTCAATGATTCCCATCTCATCAATTAAGCGCCGAAATCAGTTATAGATATAGACGATATATATAATATATAGATAGTACATCTGAAAAAACAAATTACACCACGAGTGAGATTTTTGGTCTACCATACGAGCCATGGCGAACTGACCAAATCCCCCCGAAGTGAATGTTTTAAATGACATATATAGTCTCAAGGTCAGTGGCGGATAAGAATAGCATGAATGAATTATTAATAATGACACGGTGCCCCAATAATCAATAAAATATCAAAATCTCCCAACAGATGGAGAAAATTATCGCCACTCATGCACAAAGCATCCCTCCCCAGGGACTGTCTGTCTATAGTTACTTATGTGAGGCTTGAAACTTGTCTGATTGTCAGCGACCTATGGGGTCTATATTAATATTGAGAGTGTATGGTTAACATTCATTTTTTCTAGTAACTACATGTATATAGCTGGCTCAAGCCTAATTAGAGAATACAGAAATGATTATTTAAAAGTAAGAATTAAAACGCGGATATAATTCTCTGATGTTCTGTATTTTGAACTATTTTCATTCTGATTCAATGAATTGTAATTATTACATAGCCGGACAATGTGACTTCCAAGAGAATAATTCTCAAATAAATTTTATGTTGGTTTTTAATAAGTTGATCAGGCAGACATTACAAATCCCATGTCATATTCTTGCAACAGTAAAATTTGTCTACAAAAATCATAAATTGAATACCTATGATGCCTATTATTACAATGAATGACTATATACACAAAAAGCACTGTTACATGTGTAAAGTCAACTAGAAAAACACGAAACAACACAATTAAGCTTCCAAAGTTTTAGTGCTTGTGTAGTTACAAACTAAAAACCAGGTGCTCGGTTGAAAATGAAGGGCCCGCGCGTTTCTATGCAGTCCTCTAATGTGACACCGTGACAGGCCTTGCACGTATATCCTCTCTGGAGGGGTCCGATAGGCTGAAACGCCAAACTGAATCGCCAATCTGATCTTCCATGGTGACCCATGTTCGGATTTTTTTTTTAAATTAGAAACTTTTCATGAAAGTATTGAAAGCTCCCAAGAATACATGGCATTAAGAGTATATATAAATTATCCAATTAGAGAAGTTTCCAGTTACAAGAGCAACAAGCAAAATATATTTTAATGTATTTTTTTTTTGCTTTGCTCTGTTAAAAAAAAATAGGCTTGGAGCCCTGAATATATCTCTTATAATATTGTTTTGAATTCACCACAGGAAGATAAAATCCGCTAGGTATTCTGTAGTTCAGCAGTTAGAATTAAAATCCAGATATATTCACACAAAATAAATTTTAAATCCCTCAGAGGACTAATACAGATTATCTCAAAAAGAAAAGCACTGTTGTATGTGTAAAGTGTAAAAATGGTTAAAATGAAATGTAACCATTATGTGACATATAAACTAGATGATTAGATAATAGAACGGAATATATGAAAGAATGATTTCAATTTAATAATCACATACATAAGACAGTGCCGTTCTGGCTGCTTTTCTCATTACAAACATGTTATTTTATACACTAGAATGTAATAGGATGTAAAATAAGTTTTATAAAAATTGGTCTGGAGCCCTGAATACAACTTTAACCCTTTATTTATTAAATGAATTCTCCTGCCAAGTTATAAAAGTATACACTGTAATGGTCTATTATTTATCGGAGGGATGTTCAGGTAATAAAAGCAGACAACAAATAATAGAAAGTGCAGAAGGAAACCTTTTATTGGTGGAAAATGTTCAGATAATAAGTTCAACAAACAAGCTATGGTCGTTTGTTGAACTTATCTTCTGATCATTTCATAAGAGATAACTACTCATCAAAGAGTATTTAGTATAGAAAGGATTGAAGGGAGACTAAATCTGGCCATTTATGGGACCATCTCCTTTAATACTCATCATCTATCATTCATAGAGCACATGAGTGTATTTTACACTAACCCATCGCTCAAATTCATTCATTTGTTGCATATATTCTGTTGAGTATAAAAGGAGATGGTCCCATAAATGGCCGACTTTTAATAGTATACAGTCCCCCTTTAATAATGTAAGTAATAGTGTATCGAACTCACCAAAATAAGATAAAATCCAGTAAGTATTCTGTAAACACAAGTTCAAAGATTAGAATTAAAATCCAGATATATTCGCACACAAAATTAAAAATCCGTGGAACTAATACAGATTATCTCAATAACGACTCACAAAGAAAGCACTGTTGCATGTGGAAAGTCAACTAGAAACACTCGACAGAACACCAGACTTCCAACGTTTTAATTCTTGCCGTTACAAAGCCCTGAATGCTCTGCATTAGCCTTCACACTGCTTTAAACGCGCAGCACAAACAGTAATGAATATATTTCTTTGACAGTAAAATCAATGTTCGTTGACCGACTCTGTTGAACAGAATGAGATAGCTTGCTAAATTACTGGCGAAGTGCTGCAAGCACAGAATAAACAGACACCGACTGCAGGGAGCAATGGGACAGCGAGGTCGGTCACAGGCACAGTCGTGCATGTGATGGTGACATCGAATGGACAACGAACACAAGCCAACGACACAGTTTAATATAATGACTTGTCGAGTAATTCGCTCATCATTGCATTGAATATGTAAGGTAACGGCATATCGTTAAAGCCACTGACATTTAAACCAGTGAAGCAGTCCTATAGCAATTACATAGGCAAAGTGACAAGATAATAGCATAAACTATAATAGCCAAATTTAAGCTATTGTGTAAGTCTGAAATGCAGAACGATAATGTATAACTACTAGAAAATATTTTAAAGCTCAAGTGTCAAATTTAAAGTGACACACTTCTTTTATATTTTGGTCATTCATTTTCTAACTTAACTGATAACATTTTCAGATATGAGCAGGTAAGTCAGTCTAAAAATAATCATACAGTACAATTACAGTAATGCCCTAAGTAATCGACCCCGAGAGCTTTCCGATGAATGGCAACAAGCCATATTTCCGACTAAATCCTGAAAAGTTACCAATAATTCTGCTGTGGTTAAGGGGTCGATTACTTATGGCATTACTGTACATCTCCCCAAACTCCATGCAGCGCCCTCTATGTTATCACTGCGATAGATCACTGCCAGGAGGATGGTACTTTGCAGACCGATATATCTATTTGTACGTATCGTTGGAACTATATTCAGTCACATATTATCTTATTTTGACCACCAAAAGTTTGAAATAATGGTAATTATTTCGGCATTGATAAGAACAATATCAACTGAGCCAAACAAACAATTTTAATCCTAAAATATAAGAACTAAGATCATGTCAGAAAACCTTGTGGTAGTGGTATCTCAGCGGAGCGATGACAGATAACACTGCCTGGAGTTTGACATCTCCCCTCAAACTCCATGCAGGGTTATCTCCCTTGATGACTCGATAAGACAGCTGCCAACGGTCACATTTTACCCACATTTTGTGGACTTCTGCGATATTTAATATATAAGCAAACAGATCGAGCCACACGTTGCCCTGATCAAGAACACAAATTATCTAACAAAGTTTGTGTAATTTAGTTCATGAAGTTTGGAAAGTCCCACTAGAACCAAAGAGCTATTTCACACAATGTGGTGGTTTGGTTTGCTGAGTGGTATCCAAAAATCGTCAACAAGACCTACCACTTAAAATCTCCATTCTGTCAAGTGACAGAGTCAGAAAGGAAGTATGACTGGTGCGCTCTTAGTATATACTCTCCAAGCCTTGATATAGGGTGTCTGTCATTTGCAGAATGAGGTCCCCAGAGGGTGAATTTAGTGATGCTACCCCGCATAGTGGGCTAGCATCACCAAATTCACCCTCTGTGGACCTCATTCTTAGCAGAATGAGGTTCCCAGAGGGTGAATTTGGTGATGCTAGCCCACTATGCGGGGCAGCATCACTAAATTCACCCTCTGGGAACCTCATTCTGCAAATGACAGACACACTATTTCAAGGCTTGGTACTCTCCTCTGTTCCCCTCTTGGGTGGTACCAGCTGAGGATATAATTATATAGGCTAAGTGACAAGATAATAGCATCAGTTATAATCCCGAAATTCAAGCTGCAGAACTATTTTTTTTTAACCACTTAAGAAATGGATGTTGAATTGCTTGCATTCCATAGAGTTGGTTTGACATTTTGTGTGGAACGCTAATACATAAAAATGTCAGGCCAACTTGCATCCATACTCTATGAAATGCAACAAAATCAACATCCATTACTTATATTTACACTAACTGAGTCATCTGACAGATTAGAAGAGCATTTAAGCACCCATTTCCAACATTATTCTTGTGACTTGATGCAAGTTGCGTCTACACAAAAATGGATGCAAGTTGGGGTCAGCGAGTGACATCATGTAACGTAATTTCTACCAACCAACATCCTGCATTCATGTTCCATAACGCGAATGCATATGTGAGTGTAAATATTGGAAAAGAATGCTCAAGTGCTCAATTTACAGCTTCCATGACTGGAGCTTCCTGAAATTTTGCAAAAAACCCTGTAACAATGCATTCTCTTATAAACCCTGTACCAATGCATTCTCTTATAAACCCTGTACCAATGCATTCTCGTATAAACCCGTGCCAATGCATTCTCTTATAAACCCTGTACCAATGCATTCTCTTATAAACCCTGTACCAATGCATTCTCTTATAAACCCTGTGCCAATGCATTCTCTTATATATGCAAGGCTCCATATGGGAGACTCACATATATAAGAGAATGCACTGACACAGGGTCTTTAATGCTGCACCATCACTGCTCCATTCATGAATAGGTTAAAGTTACACACTTCATTTATCATTCATCCCTTTCCTAAGCTATATACAGTAATGCCCTAATTAATCGACTTAAATTCTGCTGTGTTTAAGGAGTCGATTACTTAGGGCATTACTGTATGTGCCTCAAAATATATATAATATGAATATTTTAGTTACTGATGAGAGAAAAAAATCACATATCTATCTTTCCGAAGTTTAGCCAAGATTCTGGAACAACTTCCAGAAAAAGATATGATTTTAGTCAAAAATAAAGCATTATAGCAGGAAGGCAAAATTGTGCCAATTAAGCAGCATTTTAAGCACTTTGAAGGACTACTGTTATATTTCACAATCAGATTGGATATAACTTGCATGCTTTCAAGACAATGTTCCTCTTAATATCCCATTTCTTACCCTTCTATGAAGCAAAAAGCACTTTCTACCCCCGCTTTCCTGTTAACAGAATGGGCATAACCAGCTATGGTTCGATGGGTTCGGACAAACCGGACCTGGGAAGGACAATGCTCCCACCATGCACTGTCTACGTACTTGAAATATACATGGCACTGTATGTTATTAAAATGACAAAAAGAGACAAAACAAGTATCCAAAGTTCAAAACAGTTGGATTTTACTCTTATGAGAAAAATTGACTATGCCCATGGTTAATAGTGTTTTTCCAGTTGCCTCGAATAGAGTGGAATATTAAAAAATATATTCTTGCTTTATACCAGTCCTTTATTCAAGTAAAAAATTATTCCTGGTAATAAACTGGAATAGTGATAAACTGGAATAGTGATAAACTGGAATAGTGATAAACAATGTAAAATCAGTGAAATTTACGTATTCTTTATCTAGATCAAACATGATAAAACAAGGATGTAGTGACTTTGCAATAAATTAGAGAAGAATACCCATGAATAATCTGAAATATTTCATTTTTCAACAAAGTATGAGACTGGAATAAGTATGAATAAACAGGAATTTAGCCTGTTACTTTGTAACACATTAAAACAGAATAACCTTCCTTGAATAATCTGGATTATTCCAGATTATTCTAGAATAGTCCTACAATTGCGATATTCTTCCTTATTCCAGTTTTCAAATATTTTACATTGTTCGTGTTTATTCTATTCAAATTTTATTCCAGTTTATTCATGGTGCCACAGGGTGCCATATACCATTCTAGAATATTCTAGAATATTTTCCTGGAATATTCCATGATATTCTTGAATAATTCATGAATATTGTAGAATAATTTCTGGTCCAATAGCAGGGGCTCCTTATCCAGCACCGCTGATCCCACCTCCCTCACCCACAACCACATCCCTGTCTAGCTGCTACAAGAATTAACCCTTTCATGACAGGAGTCACACTGGTGCAGCATTAAAGAACCTGTGCCAGTGCATTCTCATATATGCGATTCTCCCATAGGGAGCCTCGCATATATAAGGGAATGCACTGGCTTACAAGGTCAAGGTAAATATTGTTAGGCCAATCCATTCTCTTATGTATGCGAGAGAGACTTGCATACATAAGATAATGCACTGGCTGGTTTTCGCAAAATTTCAGGAAGCGACAAATACAGTGTATAGTGCTTAGTGAGTTTTTCATACATCATTTACAAAAGAGAGAGAGAGACATAGTGGCACTTTCAGAACATTGTGCAGATCTGAAGAGCAAAATTTTATTTACTATGCACATCACCGACTACATGTATGTCACAAAGGGCCCTTTGCCCCTCACTACAACTTGTATCGAACATCTGCCTCAAAAAGGATAAGTGCCATGCATAATGCTTAGTGAATTTTTCATATGTACGCCACTACACAAGAGAGAGATGGCATAAAGGCACTGTCAGAGACATCATGCTGATCTGAACAGTACAGTTCATTTACTATGCACATTACAAGTCAAGTCCCCCAGCTACACAGAACATCTGCCTCTGTATGGTAAATGCAGTGTATAGTGCTTAGTGAATGTTTCATATACCATTACATAAATCAGTGCCTATTGGGAAAAGAACCTACTTCGTCATCAATCGATGGCTTATGACGACCAAATACACTATGCACCTTACCCGACTAAGTCACCAGGGGGCCCCCTGCTATACGGAACATCTGCATCTATAGAATAAATGCAACATATAGTACTTAGTGAATATTTGATACACCTTTACACAAGATAGCGACATCATAATGGCCCTGTCAGAACATTGTGCATATCTGACCAGCACGATTTTATTTACTATGCACCTCACCAAATAAGTCACAAATGCGCGCCCTCCCCATCCCCACTATAACGAACATCTGAGCCTGTAAGGATAAATGCACTCACTGTGTATAGTGCTTTAAGTGAGTTTTTCATACACCATTACACAAGAGAGAGACATATTGATGGCCCTGTCAGAGCATCATGCAGATCTGAACAACATGATGTTATTTTTGCTCCCTAACTCTCTGTAGTACAGTGGTTTCTGACAGGACATGTCATCAGTCACGCATTGATGTTGACTAATTCCTGTGTTATTCCAATACAAGATGAAAGCTGTGCACCCATGCTCCATTCAACATAGGGTAATGACTGTCAGTTGGAAGTTGCAATGATATATAGAGGAAACATACAGATTTTGAGTGAATACAAGAACAAAAATTTATTTAATCGGTATTGGCTTGTACCTACGAATGAGATAATTCATATATTCAGTCAAAAGCCGTAGGTTTCCTTTTTCTTATGTGCATTTTTGTTATTTAAATTTACCATTTTTTTCTAAATTTGAACACTTCAGGTCGAGTGAAATATGCGCATGACGACCAGTGAATGAAATCAATGAAGTACTAATTATGTTATCAAATACTATATTACCTCATGTAAAATGAGTGATGCATCATCATGCTACCAAAAAAAATTATTTCAAACAAAAGTTCAAGCCTTATTTTTAATTCCACTTAATTCCACTTCCATGAGCACGGCCGCACGTTTTCAGTTGAAGAAATCGATCAAAATCACAAACAACCAACCAGCCCCAATTATAGAGGATTGAGACTAGCCTCCTCGACCAATTAGTAACTCTTTTGTTGAGGTAAACATGTTGTTAAAGTGTAATTAATTCGTGCATAAAGACGATGACTCATGAGGGACTGCAGCGGCTTAAAGATGAGTTCTCTCTTACATCAATTCCCATCAATAAGATAACAATTCAGGTCAATGACACCAGTTACGAGAAGCACAATCGCCTTCAATCAATGCACCAACGCCAACAGCTGATCTCTGTCCACTTATTCAGTCTTACTTCACTTCCCGCCAGAGAAATATAGTTCCCATATTATTAAAGACAATATACAGTAATGCCTGAAGTATATGACTCCTTAACCACAGCAGAATTATGGGAAATTTTTCAGGATTTAATCGTAAATATTGCTTGTTGCCATTCATTGGAAAGCTCTCACCGAGAGCTTTCTGATGAATGGCAGCAAGCCACATTTCTTAGTGGTCTATTATTTAGGACATAACTGTATGTACATATTTCATTGAATAAAACCAATAATTCAGTATCCTAACACTGTCTCCATTAAACAAATGTAGCAATGAACTAAGGTTGTCGAAAATAGAGACCTTTCACAAAATCACGATTATGGATATGAACAATATCCTGCCAGTATATGGCCAAAAACCGATCTTTACATACAGGTTTTTTTTTATGTGAGACGAAATATATTATTACAAAATGATAAAAATGTATGGCCAACCAAGTTAGATACCTTTCTATAGGATTCTGTAGAACTAAATATGAGGGTTGGGACAATTTTTCTTGAGGACCTGTGTCCAAACCAGCCAGGAATGTAATAAACACAAAAATCGCTAAGTATAATTTGAGGTCCTAAACCATGAGTAGTTAATTTTAAGTATATCAATTCAATTGGACTTAAACTTATAGTCAATCTGCGAAGGTTGAACATAACATGATTTTATTCTGCCTGTGGGCATTACCCACAAGAGAAGGAATTTGATCAGATATGTAGTGTGTGTTCTGTTATGTAGGACAGTTTGTAGGATTATATATACCATGACCTAAAATTTGATAATTATCCAACTCTTTTCACTTGCATTTTCATTGAGAATGAATAAATTTTATAGGGTATGCACAGCTGACCTTATTGTTAATAAATCATTTCACCCTGACAAAAATTGAAATATGTTATCTCGTTCATTCATAGTATAAACTTGATCTCTTTTATCTTAAATGTTTTACTTTCATCACCGTAATTCTTGCCCTAGATTTTCTTTTAATAATTGAAGTGCATATAAAATTAAGTCATATTAATTCTTAAGTAATCTCTAAATACACTAAATATAATCCTGTATCTGATTTAATCTTGAAGCATAAATACAAATGATGGTTTTAATATATAGTAGTTGGCACTTCCAAAGATAATTTTTGTCCAAATAAACAGAAATCATACTTAGTTTAATTAAAAACAAATTCATAATTATTTAAGATCCAATCCCCAATTTTAAATAATGTATACTTATATTTTTGCAGTGTTGTTGCAGTTTACCTCTATTCTTCGTAAGAAGTGATCACTGCAAATGCAGTATTGTTAATGGCAGTGTGATTACATTGTGGTTACAGTGTGGTATCAGAGTGGTTACAATGTGGGGTTACAGTGTTGTTATAGTGTGGTTACAGCGTGGTTACAGTGTAGTTACATTGTGGTTAAAGTGTGGCTACATAGTGGTTACATTGCAGTTACAATGTTGTTACAGTGTGGTTAGAGTGGTTACATTGTGGATACATTGTGGTTACAGTATTGTTACAGTGTTGTTGCATTGTGGTGCCATACATATACACCACAATAACCCTGATCTGGACAATTAAACAAAATATCTTTTGTGTCACTTTAATTATCCATATCTTTATTTCACATTTAAACTGTACCTTAATACTATCTATCTACCTATCTAACTATACCCTCATGTAGTCCTTTTAAAGTGTGAAAAACCTACTATGCACTATATAGTCATATAGTATTAGTGTAGAGTCCTACATACCTGCGACAACACGCTTTAATCAGGATTAATTGCCTAAAAATATACCTTCAGATATATACAGCAACATAAGTATAACGATTAGACGTCCTGGCCGGTCCTCATATCATATGTATCCAGAGATGGTTGGCAATTAACACACTCAGTCCACACTCTTACCATTATATCTTCTATCTTCTTTATTTTCAGTTATGTATTAGACCACAATTGTAAATACTCTGTCATCTTGTAAACAAATACTGTAATTTCAACATTGTATCGCGAGAGGGGTCTCCTGTAAGTTTCTGCAACTTGTACCCAAATCCCTTGTCAATTGAATAATTCACAACAAAATATGTTTAAAAATAGTATTAGAACTTTTCCGGCTGTTATCAGTGTGGTTGCATTATCTTGCATGGTGTGTCCAGCAATGCCATTGCACCTCTTTCAGTGTTAATGCAGTGTCTTTGTGGTGTAGTTGCAGTGTGGGTCCTCCAGGGTTTAGGCAACAAAGCTAGCCCACAGTTTAATGTGATTCTGAGATTGTTTACTCCTATTTTATGCAAATGGAGTCAGAGCCTGAGAGGGCTTGAAAATCATCATAAAATGAATGAATGGGAAGTGCTAGTTTTTGTTCACAAAACAAGAGACTTTGTGTGAATTGGGAATTTCTAATTCAGAATTTGGGAATAAACTGACTGTTTTTCATGTGGAATGGGGTTAATTTTTGTCTTCTATTGTCACCTAAAAAGTTATCTGCAGTATCCCAATCACATTTTTAACTTTGCAGTGTTGTTGCAGTGAATGTAATCATGCATAATTACTGTATACACTGAAAACTGTAGCGTACACTGTAATTTGTAAGGGATACATTGATTTGTAAGATTTTTTTTATGTATTTGAATAAGTTGAACAAGGTTGTTGATTAATAAGTTGAACAAGGTTGTTGATTAATAAGTTGAACAAGGTTGTTGATTGAGCTTGGAACTATCTGAACAACCTTAGAAAAAATATTTCTTTTTTTCTTAATTCTATTAGCTGCATTTACCAAACCAGATCGAGTCAAGGTAATTTTTCTATGAAAAAGGTTTGAACCCAATTGTGTACCTCATATCTCCACATGTGCGAATCCGAAAGTTATACAATCTTAAATATGCATTTTTTCATGAGAGTACTATCAAATTTATAAGAATGTTACCTGTTTGTGTCATTAATTATATTGAATAATTTATTGCAGTTACTACAAATGGAGACAACATTCTGAGCATTGAGAAGTTTGAGTGTGATACGGAACCATAGTTAAGTGGATGTGATAAACAATGTCAATATGAGCAGAAAAAATAAACATTAAGAATAAGATACAGAAACGGAATGGACATTTGTTAAGAATTATTGGCGAATTTCATGATAATATAAGGCGGCATGTAGCTATGTTAAGTACAGTGCATCAGCACTAGTTACAGAGATGCAGATTCCTAGACAAACAATAACTTAAGTTTAACCAATTGTTGAAGGTGGATGCAATTAATAATGTCAATATATTAAGGCAACAGCAATTTCATAATATAATGTTATTATACAATGTTGTGTACAGTTTTTTGTGTATTTCTTGTATGAGTCCAGGTTGTGGTGTCGAGTCCAATATGACTTTTCACCACAACCTGGACGAGTCCAAGAAAAACGCATACTGTACACAACTTTGTATGATGACATTTCTATTATCCATCTGTATGTTTATCCAAATTTTGTGAATAAAACTTTGTGGTTATTTAAAAAAAATTGGTATTTGTTGGCACTTGATTCTCTATAAAAGCCTTACCAGTATTTGATCATCAGAAAGCATGATTTGGAACAGCAAACACGAAAGTGAAAATAAAACTCAATGCGGAAGTGAAATGTCTGCTAAATCCACCAGAGTATTGCGCGCGCATCACAATTTCACCAATTCATTTTGCAATAGAGCTACTTCGTTACAGTCCCGATAAAAAAGTCATATTGGACTCAATTGAGTCCAGTATGACTTTCGGGAGTCCAATATGACTTTTTCACAGATTATCATGTGACGGCTTTTGTTCAATCATAAATAGTGTTAGTTAAGGGATGGAAAATAATCCGGTTTACGAACCCCTCCTACTACTTTTTCCCCATATTCGGCATATCGTAAAACATTAACTAAAATATGAAGAATGTTATGTAGAAAATAGTCAATGGCATTCAAGTCTAGAAATAGTGCATTTGAAATTTGCAGAATATTATTATAAAGGTCCCCAGAAGGTGAATTTAGTGATGGAAACCCCGCACAGCAGGCTACCATCACCGAATTCACCCTCTGGGGACCTCATTCTGCTTAAGCCTCATCTTCTGGGAACTATCTCTGATTAACATTGTTTTTAGTTACCTTTTTCCTGTCTGTTCAGTTTCTATATCCCCTAATTTGCAGAAGATCGAATGTATAATCAAGGTGACTAATGGGTGAACATCACCAACTTCAACTGGGTAATTTCAATCTGATTCTACGTCTCCCATAGCAATTGAGGCCTAAGCAGAATGAGGTTTCCAGAGGATGAATTTGCTGATGCTAGCCCACTGAGCAGGGTAGTATCCCTAAATTCACCCTCTGGGGACCTTATTCTGCAAATGTCAGACACACTATTTCCTGTCTTGTGGCAGATTCTTTTCTTTTGCTTTCTCCTTCTATTCTATTGGGAAGGAATACCTCAGTTTACTCTTGGGGAAAAAAACATTGTTTTCAGAAATCTTCGTGTACAGTTCACTATTTTTTTTATTATTGTTATTCCCCTCCTGCGACTTAACTTTTTTCCCTCCCAAATGTTCATAAACCAGGCTATAATATTGGAGTGGCCTAAAGTGGAAAAACTAAACATTAAGAATAAGATAAAGGATTGGAATGGACATCAAGAATTATTGTCAAACTTCATGATAATATAGGGTGGCATAGCACATAGCTATGTTAAGTGTAGTGCATCAGTGCCTGTTACAGCTCTAGATAAACATACCTGGACCACCCCATAAATAGTTTAACCCTATACAAATTGATACCAGCTGATGAGTGATTATCTTATTCCCATTCATTCATTTGTAGGAAGTTTTCGAAATGTTCAACAAACAAACAGGCCTTACAGGTTCCTGGGTCCCATACTTATTCCCGTTTCCCGGGAGTATGGTTTGTAGGAACCGGGAACTGGGTGTATTGTTAACACTTATCAGCAATATTTTGACATTTTGTTTGAAGTTCGGGAAGTCGGAACGATGGTTTTATGTTTTCCAACTTGTGTTGTGTTACATTGTATACCACAATACAATACCCCAAGGAGGTGAAATATAACATTAATCTAAATTATCATTATTATGATCCCTGTCACACAAACTATAGTCAAATAGCGCATAACCCGTGTTGTACAACTTGTGCATACATTTCCCCGGGAACGTTCCCGGTTTTGAAGGGGTTTCATTCCCGGTTCCTGTGTCTTCCAATTCCCAGGCATATATTAATTAAACTCTAGCCAGAACAGGTGAAAATTGGCAGTTTTAATTTGATTTGGAGTGATGTTAAAAATGACAGATAAATAAAAGTACAGAATGAGTCCTATTTATTGTTAAGTTTGTTGAACTTATTATCTGGACATTTCCAATGGGATAACTACAGTAATGCCCTAAGTTATCGACTCCTTAACCACAGCAGAATTATGGGTAACTTTTCAGGATTTAGTCGGAAATATGGCTTGTTGCCATTCATCGGAAAGCTCTCGGGGAGAGCTTTCCGATGAATGGCAACAAGCCATATTTCCGACTAATCCTGAAAAGTTACCCATAATTCAGCTGTGGTTAAGGGGTCGATTACTTAGGGCATTACTGTACTTGTCAATGAAGATTTAGTATATAAAGGGACAAATACTAAATCATGAATGATTTAGCACTGCATCTTTTGTCATGATTGACTCATGATTTTGTCGCAATAGCATTCGAATAAGGAAACCCGGTCCAAGACAGATGGACCGGTTATCTAAATAATGAATCAAAGACGTCACATGTGTTCACAAGGTAAAAAGGAGAGAGATGACAATAATGATTCTGCAAGAATCTACAGTGCGCCACAATGAGTTTTTGTTTAAAAATGCATGCATCATCAATAAGGCCATATGCGTGTTGACATAACCGAGCGCAGCAGCCCAAACTCAAATAAGCCCAAGGCTATGATTTACACAAATGTCATACAATGTACACGAAATCAGAAATTGAACTTCTTTCACCATCACTGGCCTATGACTGACTTAATTTTGCTATGAACCTTACCATCTGAACCACCGAGAAATGGGGGCATAGAACTTGGTCTAGCTAGGATAGATGGATCGGTTTTAACATATTAATTAAATCATAGATATAACATGTGCTCACAAGCTAAAAAGGAAAGCAAATTTGCAGCAATTTCAAGGAAACTAAAAACACATATGGTTTGGCACACTGCATATTTTTTTATGATTGACTGGCATGATTTTGTCACAATAGCATTCAAAAAATGAAACCCGGTCTAGGACAGATGGTCCGGTTATCTAAATAATGAATCAAAGAATCACATGTGTTCACTGTTCACAGGTAAAAAGGAGAGAAGGACAATAATGATGCTGCAAGATCTTCAGTGTGACACAATGAGTTTTATAGGCTAAAATTTAGAAATAATAGTTACCAAATTATGAACACTTCCTCAAGAATATACTAATAGTATAGTATAATGATAGTATGAATGTGATATTATCCACAAAACACTCTTTGTGTGAGCCGAGTGTTTGTTTATATACAGCATGTAAATAGTGAGCGATAAGCAAAACACTCAACACAGTGGAGACTTTTTAAGGAGAGCTGATTCGAGGTGACCCACTCAACACAGATAGCTTGAGAGGCAAGGATTAGCAAACGCAATACTGGAATGTTGTAAACAACTTGGTGGCATTTCTAACTAAAGCTCACTCATTGGGGTCTCCCCAGTGTTGAGTGTTTTGTTTATCACATATTCTTTATGTACTGTTTGTATACATAACATGTCATTTGTTCACGTAACACAGTACTAACATGATGATAACATGCAATTTTCACGATATTTATGATTGCTATAAGACCAAAGTTTGTCTATAATATAATATTCTTTCTGTTTATGGCGGTTTTAATGAATGTGACTATTTTAACAGCAATACACACCTCCAACGCTTACCATCTTTAAGGCCATATGCCTATCAGAATCAAGCTCAGCCGCCAAAACGCAAATAATCCCAAGGTTATGTTTTACACAATATTCTACTAGATCGACACACGTATGTGATCATATACAATGCACTCCTTCCACTAGAACAGATACACAAGATGTTTATGCCTCAAAAAATAATTTGCCATTACATGTCAACATTTGTAAAACATTGTTCGAAATCTATAAACCTAGAGGCGACATCAGTAGATAACCAGAATCTATGTTAAACCCTCAGGCGGTTTTCATTAGCTAAATCAGAATCCACATTAAACAATGATGACATTTTATTTCAGAATTTAACTAATAAGGTATTTGATATTCTTTGGGATAGTGAGGTGAAAAATGAAGATTGCCAGGTGATATGAAGAGCTATACATAAGCTGATTATCCTTGCTTATTAATGCGAATTAAAGCCACTACATCCTTGTATTCATTAATGTTTATAGTTTTACCACACAGGTTTTTTAGATTGGAGATAGATTGTAGGGTGAAATGGTGGCAACAGTGTATTATTTGTCACATATTGTTATACTTAACATAATGTCAACAAGGTAAAGAGAGTACCCGTGCGGAAATTTCCTGTAGCAATCCTAAAGGAAACGACGATTCACTATAGGAAAAATATAGGACTGTATTTCCTATATGAATTTTATAGGATTTTCTCAGAATTCCTAGATGCGTCCTATAGGACAATTGCCATGGATAAGAAACCTATAGGAAATTTTGAGACAACCTACAGGAAAAAATTATCTTATAGGAAAGCTATAGGAATTTATGAAAGCTGTAGAAGACTTCACCGATGGTTAATGAAGACATTTAACCCTTTCAATGCCAAGTCCGATTTTTGTATCGACCCATATTTCCTTGATCATTTTTCAAATTTATTGATTATTATAATGTGATACATTGATGGATCACATTAATATAATCAATAAATTTGAAAAATGATCAAGGAAATATGGGTTGATACAAAAATCGGACTTGGCACTGAAAGTGTTAAAGAAAATCAGAGTTCAATAACACTCCACCCACCAACCCCTGGCCCAGCATCCCTGTCCACATCGGTATATGTGAAGTACTACTTTAATGATAATTGCATGTGCACTGTTAGGGGACAAAACTCATTAAACACAAAATATAAGGTGAAGATATACACTAGATTGCAGGTGTGTTCATATCACTAGTGGATGTATAGCAGAATATTATATTGCATTAAGGGGGCACTGTACACTAAATCTGGCCATTTGTGGGACCATCTCCTTTTATACTCAACATAATATATGCTACAAACGAATGTATTTGAGCCATAGATTAGTGAAAAATACACTCATGTTATCTACAAATGATGCAAACAACATGGTAATTATAATGAAAATGAATTAATGACTCGAGTCAAACTAGTTTTCATTATAATTACCATGTTTTAATTTCATTTACTCATAGCCAGGGGAGCGGGAAACAACCAAGTGCTAGGGGGGCACAACTTCAAGAAAAGGGGACTTTTTAGTCTGAATAATTGGCATAAATGGCAAAACGGTCAAAATATTGATAATCATACAGAATGATACAGCATTTTTAACAACTTTCCAGGACCTAGTTCATACTAATTTAATAAGAAGAGAGGTGACTAAAAAGTCCTTCCTATTCAAGCCATAAGGAAATAGCATTCTGAGTAAAATGTAAAGTATGTTTCCCTAATTTCGCAGGCTTTGGTGTTTGCATCATTATCTGAGTCCCCGGGCAGTATATCAATGATTTAGTATGTAAGGTGGGATATACTGTGACCGACTTGGTTGCAGTCCAATGCGACAAGTGTTGTCTGTCATGTTTGCAGCAGAGATATAATGAGTCTGTGATGACATTAACTATCTCCATACAATCGTACAGGATCTCGTTGAAGTGTTCTCATACTAATTTAAGGTAACATAATGAATATATTTGTTTCTTAGAACATTATAACACTTCTGTTTTTGGTGACATATTAGGTATTCCTTAATACCATTCTATGGAGAATGAAATGGCACTTTTGCTATCCGAGTATACCCGCCCCCACCCCTGATCCAGTGCCTCTGATCATAGTCAATGGTTCAGCTATCTGTCAATGGTTGCATATTCGGGAGGTGAACTATGGACAGATGGGAGAATCACTGAAGTATGATTGATTATTTGAATGGATTGAATCCCACCATATGAGCCACAATCATTTTTAATTAAAACAGTCATGTAATTCAGAATCCACACAAAAGCCTTTGCAATCACCTGATCATTCTCATTTATCACCAGTGACCTAAAGACACACTGACATCATTCACATCAAGCCCAGGAGATCAAGTAACATTAAGTTCATTTGATACCATACAGATGGTCTACCAGTAACATAATGAATGACATTATTAGTCGAAATCTCTTTATTTTTTTCAATGAAAATGACCCAAGATACAAATTGATTCCATTCAATGATATGCCAACATTGTTCTGCCAAAATGTCCTTTGCAGACTTGCACATGCCCAGGAATAAAGTTATTTGTCTAGAGGGACTTAATTTTGCCTTTAATTTTTAACAAATAATGCATAACTTGATATGATGCATGACAGCCTAATTATAGTTAGCTAACAAGAGCATCACTGGGGAAGGGCAAGATATGCCCATGATAATTCCAACAAAGGGCCATAACTGGTGAAAATTTGCAGGCGAAACCAAATTTCGAACTTGACCTGTATATTGGGCTATAGTAAACTCATACCAAATTTCATTCCATTTAGTTCAGACTTACTAAATTTATCATCCATAAATGAAAAATGAGTGTAAATTCCAATAAAAAGTGCCATTACTCTTGTGAAAATTAATGTGCAGAACCGATTCCGAACTTGACCAATATTTTGTGAAACCAAGTTTAATTCCATTCAGTTCAGACCAGAAACAAATTAAAGTGTCAATGACACTGTAGCTCAACTTGGAAAGGGAATAATTTCATGTGTTACAGTCAATGGAGGATTAGGAATGTGGAAAGTTGAAAGGCCTAGTTATGCAAAGAGTAAAATCCAAGATGGCTGCTGGCAGCCATGTTATTTTGCCGAATGACCCCAAAAAGACTCATTCCCATTTACATGTCATTGTTAACATCCATCACAAATTTCATGATGTTCGGACCAAAGATACGACTTATGGCCCGTGCCAAAGGATTTAGTCATGCAATGAGTAAAATCCAAGATGGTTGCTGGCGGACATGTTTTTGGCCGAATGACCCCAAAATTACTCGTTCCCATCTACATGTCATTGTTAACATCCATGACAAATTTCATGATGATCGGACCAAAGAGACGACTTGTAGCCCGTGCCAAAGGATTAGTCATGCAAAGAGAAAAATCCAAGATGGCTGCTGGCGGACATGTTTTTTGGCCGAACGACCCCATAATGTCTCGTTCCCATCTACATGTCAATATTAACATCCATGACAAATTTCATGATGATCAGACGAACAGTACAACCTGTAGCCCATGCTAATGAATTGAATTTTGAAATCCAAGATGGCCACTAGCGGCCATGTTTTTTTGCCGAATGACCCCAAAATGACCCATTCCCATCTACATGTCAATGTCAACAGCCATGACAAATTTCATAATGATCCGACCAAAGGTACGACCTGTAGCCCGTGCCAAAGGATTTAGTCATACAAAGAGTAAAATCCAAGATGGCTGCTGGTGGCCATGTTTTTTGGCCGAACGACCCCAAAATAACTAGTTCCCATCTACATGTCAATATTAACATCCATGACAAATTTCAAAATGATCAGACCAAAGCTACAACCTGTAGCCCTGCCAAAGGATTTAGTCATGCAAAGAGTAAAATCCAAGACGGCTGCTGGCGACCATTAGTCGGTCTCAGAAACACGCTCCGTAGGGAAATGGTGTTCACTTTATATTGAGAATGGTTTCTAGGGTACTTTTCGATGAGGAATTTCATGGTGCCGGCTGATTTTTGAAAAAAGGTGCCCAAGTTAGGGTTTTAGGGGCCTGAACCCCAATTTCAGGTTTCAGCCCTTTTTCCTCAGATTTCACACTATAAATAATATTTGTTAATTCAATTCACTTAAATGTAGTAAGCAGACATTAATGCTCATCATATTCCAGCGAATAATTTTTGTAAAATGAACCAAAATTAGGGTTTTAGCAGCCTGAACCCCAATTTTGGGGTTCAGCCCTTATTCCCCAGATTGTATGCCTAAAAATATATTTGATTCTCCCCAATAAGTTTAATTTACTATGCAATAATATTGATATTCTTTGTACCATTTTTTAAGATAGTTTTAAGTTCTAAAATCAGGGTTTCAGGGGCCTGAACCCCAATTTTGGGTTTCAAACTTTTTGGTCAAATTTGACATTCTAGATAAATAATTTTTCTGTCTCTTTCACTTCAATTTAGTAGTTATTATCATTTCTAGTGTTGGTGCTGATAGGATATTGCCCAAATTGTCACAAAATTAGGGTTTATGGGTCTGAACCCCCAATATTGAGGGTCTGAACCCCAATGTTGATGTTCTGCCCTAAAAACCCTAAATTGTGGGCCAGTTTTCCAGAATTGGCACTTTCTTCCAACTTATAATCCAAGCTACAGCTTCAAATACAGTTAGTATATCCTGTCCCAATTATTTGAACAAATTATATCCATTTAACACCCAAAAATGTATAATAAAGATATAGAAAGCTCATTTTCTTTAAGATATTTGATAAATTGGCTTGTGTAAATCTTCAATATGATAGATAAAACGACTAATCAAGTAATTTCCAATTCAGGAATCTATGTTCCATTATATCTGGTTATTCCTAATTTTTGTTTAGCATTGTTCCGCTTCCGGTTCCATGTTTTTTGAATTATGGTCAACTTTGAAAAGTTCCAGAAGCACAAAATTTGAATACTGAAAATCAATCTGGAGTTACAAATATGGAAGGTGAGTAAAATTTTGCATTGAAACAATCAATTGTTATGATAATATATACATTGGGAGTGTTTATTTGATGAAATGAATCCAAACAAAATATTGAGATACAATTTGAGCTTTTTTCATAGTATGTGCATGTACATCTACAAGGTCAATGTTAGAGAAATATTTTTCACAAATAATTTTGTGACATATCATGATTTAAGCAAATGTTCATTTTTCTAAACCCTACTCTAACAATTTAAACGGAGAAAATTTTAATTCAAATGACTATGGCTTACTTAACCCTTATCTGTTGAAAAAAGTATGGAAAGCCATTTCATTAATAATTTAATTAATTTAGTAATATTTAACTCAAGATTAACTCTTTCAAGATGAGAGCTGCGCAGGTGCATTAACCCTTTACCCAACAAACCGGCCAAAACCGGCCAAATAAAGCTTCAACAGCCTAAAATATCTTCGGTCTGTCTCAATAGAACCATACACATATGGATATCATTGGAACCGGCTCCTTGACCTCATTGTGATAGTTACAGTTATGCCCTGTGCCAATGCATTCTCTTATATATGCGAGTCGACCATAGGTCGCCTCGCATATATAAGAGAATGCATTGGCCTAAAAAAAATCTTTTTTTAACAGTTTTTACCATTTTTTCTTACATTCTTTAACAATTTTATAATTTTTAATGTGTTAAGCCAATGCATTCTCTTATATATGCGAGGCGACCTATGGTCGACTCGCATATATAAGAGAATGCATTGGCACAGGGCCGTTCTGTTGGGTAAAGGGTTAAGAACCATGTGCCAGTGCTTTATCTTATCGATGTGAATTGCCCATACATTGATTGGCACAGGGTTTTCAGGAAGCTCCAGATATGAAATGGTTAAGCAAAATTAATAAAATGTTTCCAACTCTAATATTCTGAATATTCTTCTAATTTCAGATGCTGATAAGTCACCAGTGGTGGAAGATGAGAGTCGCCAAGATAGTGCAGGTGTTCAAAGCACTAATGATTACTTACCGGAACCAAAATTCACAGCGACACATGTTGCTCATGGCAGGGTGATGTGACAGATATGTTTCACTGGTTGTGACCAAAAAAAAACAGTAAGAGGGCAGGATTTCAGAAGATTACTGACAATGACAAATTTGAAAGTTTTGCCGAACAATGGAAGAGTGTTGTTCATTCATACAATAAAGTTCATGAAATGGTGAATTGGACAGATCCGAGAGAAATATGGGCTCATAAACAGTGTAAGTCCTCCTTTTTCGAAGAAGCTCACATAAAGTCACAACATAAAATACTATCGCCTCCACAATCATCTCCGAAAGTTAACCAAATCCAGGACAAACTAAATTCAAATGATTCTGTTTCATCATCCATGGTTTGACGCAGTGCTAGGAGAGTTCTAAAGCACACATCATCATGGAAGAATGAGGAGAAGAAGAGTTGCATTACTAGTATATGTAATAAGGACATATACACCAAAGGAAGACTAATTCCTGTACAAACAATTACAATAACACAGAAAGTTGAAACTACATTGAAAGAATTAGTCTTCCTTTGGTGTATATGTCCTTATTACATATAATGCAACTCTTCTTCTCCTCATTCTTCCATGATGATGCATACTTTACAACTCTCCTAGAACTGCGTCGAACCGTGGGTGATGAAACAGAATCATTTGAATTTAGTTTGTCCTGGATTTGGTTAACTTTCGGAGATGATTGTGGAGGCGATAGTATTTTATGTTGTGACTTTATGTGAGCTTCTTTGAAAAAGAAGGACTTGCACTGTTCATCAAAAGACAGACAAGCGGCTAGACAAGCTAATTCTAGTATACAGTAATGCCCTAAGTAATCGACTCCTTAAGCACAGCAGAATTATGGGTAACTTTTCAGGATTTAGTTGGAATATGGGTTGTTGCCATTCATCGGAAAGCTCTCAGTATTACTGTAATTATGCCTTTGTACAGGTGTCAGGCAAGGGCAAAGGCGGCTGTAGTCTCCGCCCTACCATCCCTGTTTGTACAAAGTCAGTTTTAATGTCAATTTCAATTTTATTAAAATATGCTATTGTTGTAACGGAAGGTCTTGAATCCTAGATATGTCTTTAAGAAGTATAAGAAATCAGTCGATGGTATCACTGATGAGATAGCCAATAGTCCAAATTCATACTGAATGTGCCAGACATGTGTGGACAATAAAAACATCATAAAACACAGTAATTTATTCATGGAAATTATAGCCTACTGTGTAAAATCATTCACTTGGGTCATAAACTGTGCTGACTGGTGGTCAGTAAGGTGATTTGTGGGCGAAAGATAACAACTCATTAAATTTTATTAATTGCTCCTTAGCAATTAAAGCATTCGGTCCAGCTGGGAAGTCTAGTCAGATATTTAAAACTGAGGAAATTACAACAATGACTTCAAATCATGAAGGCAGGCTTTACAATCAGATGGGGATGAGACCAATCCCCATAAACATTATCCGGAGCATGGGGTATAAATGGGAACATAGGGCCCAGCACCAACGCTGGGTCGTCCCGCACTCCTTAACAAGCCAATGAAGATCAAGGCAAAGATCAAGGCAAAGATCAAGGCAAAGATCAAAGCAAAGATCAAGGCAAAGATCAAGAAGACGAAGACAAGAAGCAAGAATCCCTCGACGCTGTCACATCCAGATTCCAAGACCTCTCCACCCGACCCGCGGCCTGACTGATGAAGATACAATACACAAGAATATTCAAGACAGGACGTAAGGGCAATCTTCGGATGAGCCCATCACCGTCCTTATGCCGCCCTTCGGGCGGGCACGCAAATCCTTTCACTGCTGCCCATAGGGCCCAGCCCAACGTGGGAGAAAAAAAACCTATGTTGTTCAATAAATTATTGCTCATTCAATACAGTATGCTCTTTTTTTAAAGACACCCCCTCCCACAACCAGCAGCATTGACCAAATATTTTTATTTTCAATTTCATGCCTGACACCATATTATTTCAGACCAATATAGGTTAAAACTGTTCAATTTTAACTCTGAGTTTAGTGTGTCTGTCATTTGCAGAATGAGTTCCCCTGAGGGTGAATTTAGTGACGCTCTCCCGTATTGTGGGCAAGCATCACTAAATTCACCCTCTGGGGACCTCATTATGCTAAGGCCTCATCTTCTCTTGAAAGTTTCTTTATTATCAAATTTCTATAAAACTTCTACACATAGATTCTATTTCTTTTTTTAGTTTAGATTCTCTATATCCCCAAATTTGCAGATGACACATTGCATAATCGATGTTCCCAATTTGGGAACTTCAATCTGAGTCTATGTCTCCCTTAGCATATGAGGACATGCAGAAAGAGGTGCTAGCCCACTATGCAGGATAGCCGATAGCGTCACTAAATTCACCCTCTGTGGACCTCTTTCTGCAATGACAGGCACACTAAAAACACAGGCTTAAAACTGTTCTGATAGTTTGATTTTCCAAATTTGTTTTCTCAGATCAAAGTCGACGTTTTCCTACTTTCTGGACTAAACTGCCTATCAGTTCGAAATTTTCCAACCATATAGGGGGTGTTAACTCTTCCACGACTGGAGCTTCCTGGAATTTAGCAAAAACCCTGTGCAAATGCATTCTCTTACATATGAGAGTCTCCCATAGGGAGCCTCACATATATATGAGAATATGCATTGGCCTAACAGATTTGACCTTGACATTGTAAGCCAGTGCATTCCCTTATATTTGCAAGTATCCCTATGGGAGCCTTGCATATATATGAGAATACACTGGCTTAATTACACGGTCAAGGTTAGTATTGTTAGGCCAATGTATTCTCTTATATATGCGAGGCTCCCTATGGGAGACTCTCATATATAAGAGAATGCATTGGCACAGGGTTTTCGCAAATTTTAGGAAGCTCCTATCATGGAATGGTTAAGTTATTATTGTCTAGGAATCTGCATCTCTATAACTAGTGCTGATGCACTGTACTTAACATAGCTACATGCCACCCTATATTATCATGAAATTCGCAATAATTCTTAACAAATGTCCATTCGGTTTCTGTATCTTATTCTTAATGTTTATTTTTTCTGCTCATATTGACATTGTTTATCACATCCACTTAACTATGGTTCCGTATACCACTCAAACTTCTCACTGCTAAGAATGTTGTCTCCATTTGTAGTAACTGCAATAAATTATTCAATATAATTAATGACACAAATAGGTAACAATCTTATAAATATTATAGTACTCTCAACTCCTCTGGGTTAAGCTGGAATTCCAAAAGTTGGAAACTTGAGGTACCAGTCAGTCAGTACCAGTTGGAAATTTTCAATACAAAAAGGAGGGGGTGCGAATGGAATTACATGTACCACGACTTTGAAATTCAGTCAGGTTCTGAGGGGGAGAGTTACAGTTGGAAATTCCAAGGTGGACACCCCCCTCCCAGGCCCACACACAGAGACTCTACACTCTATAACCATGTCCCTACACATACCTACTCTTGGGAGCTTGGTAGATTTAGCATATGTTCATGTCCATTTAAGTGTAAATCCTCAAATGGCTTTACTCTGAGTCTTATGTGTCACTATTTTATAAATTCTAAATTCACAACACATTATATTCTCACCTACAGTAATGCCCGAAGGACAGGGGACCCTTTAACCACAGCAGAATTATGGGAATTTTTTCAGCATTTAATTAGTCGGAAATATGGCTTGTTGCCATTCATTGGTAAGCTCTCACCGAGATCTTTCCGATGAATGGCAGCAAGCCATATTTCCGACTTAATCCTGAAAATTTTCCCATAATTCTGCTGTGTTTAGGGGTCGATTATTTAGGACATTACTGTACCCTTATAAATATGAAAGTAGGTTTAACCTAACTTCTAAATGATCGTACAGCAATCTGATTCAAGTTTTAAAAAACTCAACAACCATTCCTGTAGAGCACAAACAACATCTGCAGAAAGGTGGAATTCCTGCTGAGATTTCTTCATCTAATGACTCTCATCACCAGGAGTGGCAGCATGGAACATGGCAAGCATATGTCCCTAGATTACCTCCCTTTGACGAACCAGATTACCCACCAGCTAATTCCCCTAAAGACCCTGTAACTTATGTCTACATGTCCAAATGAGCAGAATACTTTTATAAAGCAAAATTACAGAAATGTGTGGAGTGCGAACTACATCAATGAGTATATATAAGAGAATGCATTGGCCAAACAATATTTACTTTGACCTTGTAAGCTAGTGCATTCTCTTATATATGTGAGGCTCTGTATGGGAGATTCACATTAAGAGAATGCACTGGCACAGTATCTTTTATGCTGCACCAGCATGGCTCCCGTCATATGAAAGGTTTAATTCAACTGAATTGTTTTATTATACTTAATTAACTCCATGGTCAAATAACTGTGCATCTTTTAATCTCATTAAACTAAATTTTGAACTAAATTTTTGCGGAGTTCCTTGTTCTGGCCTACACCATAAATCTTAACACACAAAACAAGCAGCATTCATTAGCATGTGAAAACTGTTCTTCTAGGGACCTCCCCCCTGCTGCCTGCTCATCACAGCATCAACACATTTGGTGAATAAAGAATGTGGTTACAGGGTAAATTTAAACAACAGGTGGTTTGTGAAGCTGCATGCATAATGTGAAGTGGCAAATTATTTTACATTCTAACTCCGTGGACAAACAATGGTCCATCTTTTAGTCCCCCTCAAACAAAAAATCTCAACAAAATATGTGTACGAGTGATCAACACTTCAAATCTGTGAATACAAAAAACTGAGTAAAACGACCTTCATTAGCATGCGAATACTGACCTACTAGTTAAAATTTGATATATTCTGTAATTCTGAATTTAAAGCCATGGAAGCGGTTGGTAATAATATTGAAATGTTATTGGAATTTCATGTTTGAACTTAGCTAGTAAATGTCAAGTGGGAAAAAGATATCGTACACAAGCATACATCACCTAAAATCATATGTTCTTCTTGAGGTGTCAAAATTTTATATATTTCGGCATTTGCCAGAATATGTTTGCACAGTGCTACAACTGATGATTTCTTGTGTTTTTATACCATGAAATAAGTGTTAGGTGACTCGAGTACCACCATTGCTGGTATTTGGCACTGGTAATTAATATATAATTTATTGAATAAATATGCAGCAGCAACTGATTGGCGATTATTTCACATGATCCTGGTGAACGCAAATTTCATATATTCACTTGAATATTTTTTGTGAATAAAAATAAAACAAACACATTAATATAATATCTCAATAATTCTCATTGTCCCATGCTATTATGAATGATAGAATGGTTTGGTGAGAGACTTAGTCTTACTCAACAGCATGAGCAATTGCACAAATGTTTTTTATTTTTGGGGGGGGGATTTAAAAAACAATTTGTATTTTGCAAAGTTATTGGCGTGTTCATAAACCCACTAATTAAATTGGTGTTGCCCAATTTAACCCTTTCAGTGCCAAGTCTGATTTTTGTATCAACCCATATTTCCTTGATCATTTTTCAAATGTATTGATTATAATAATGTGATACATTGATGGAAAGATTATCAATAAATTTGAAAAATGATCAAGGAAATATGGGTTGATACAAAAATCGGACTTGGCACTGAAAGGGTTAACAACATAATTTCTATTTTTTTTTTTTATAAATTCCACTAAGAGGTTGCACTACTGAGTGGTCTTGTTCGCAGGGGCACCGCAGCAAATGGGGGCAATGGGTGGGAAGGGCAACTGCACATCTAACCCTCCGCTAAAGGGGACTTCATGTCAATATCAGGCTCGAAAGAACAATTCATGTGTGACTAAGACTTTGTACAATGCAACCGATATAATCCTAGAATTGGAAGTATTTTGGAACGATATATGGGGACGCTGACATCCAATATTTAGGGGCGGGTAAAATTCACAGTCAAACTCAAACTCTAAAACGTCACATCTCTGAGCCGAGAGAAGTAAACACGGCATTTAAAAACAAAGGGATGCAAATTCAACAAATTTTAAACACACCTGTGCTGACTGGCTTAAAATCTTAGCATCTGAAGAAAACAAACAGAAGACCTGTGGCTTCGAGCTTCTGTTTGACCTTGGAGGTCATTAACATAAATAACGAGACACCTGTTGTAGGCTGGTCCCCCACTAGATACTATGTATCACTTCATAAGGATTCAGGGCCGCCCTTTGAAGGAATGCTTAATATTTCAGTCAAATACCTCGGTCTTCAAATAACCTTTAAGCGTGTGAAGACAGAATTCCATCAACTTACTTTGTAAACAGGTAAGTTGGTTATTGAACTATGAATAACTGAAGGTGTGACCTCCCAAATTTTAATTATATAAACAAAAACACCATTTCTTCAAGCAGGGTGGCACCCACATAGAGCCCCGTTAATTAGTGTCGGCTATCGGCTGAGCTGAGGCAAATGACTAGGAAAAAAGACATTTTGTCGGCTATATTTTCGATGAGGCAAATTTAGAACATGCAAATGTTTTGTGCAAAATTGAAAGAACTTGCTGCAGACATTGTCTTTCTGTCGCAATTAAGATTTTAAGCCAGAGCCAACCAAAGTCTGTCATGATAATGGACCAATTAACCCTTCACCCAACAGAACGGCCATGTGCCAATGCATTCTCTTATATATGCGAGTCGACCATAGGTCGCCTCGCATATATAAGAGAATGCATTGGCTTAACACATTAAAAATTATAAAATTGTTAAAGAATGTAAGAAAAAATGGTAAAAAAAGATTTTTTTTAGGCCAATGCATTCTCTTATATATGCGAGGCGACCTATGGTCGACTCGCATATATAAGAGAATGCATTGGCACAGGGCATAACTGTAACTATCACAATGTGGTCAATGAGCCGGTTCCAATGATATCCATATTTGTATGGTTCTATTGAGACAGACCGAAGATATTTTAGGCTGTTGAAGCTTTATTTGGCCGGTTTTGGCCGGTTTGTTGGGTAAAGGGTTAAGTTCCAATATTAAACTGAAATTACACCTGGTATGTGTAGAGCATGCAACTATGCAGATCAAAGGCTTTTAGCCGAGGACATTTCTCTGGCCCAGGAAATGTTTAGCTTTCCGATGAATGGCAACAAGCCATATTTCCGACTAAATCCTGAAAAATTACCCATAATTCTGCTGTGGTTACGGAGTCGATTAATTAGGGCATTACTGTAAATGCACGACTAATATTGTTACTATTAAATAACAGTTGTATATAGTGCACCACTACTAGTGGAAACGATACATTTATGCTATTTGTGATTATATGTTAAGGGGTAAAAATATTGGTGACTTAATTAGTACCAAATTACATGATGATGCTGATGATGACGGTTCTGGAACCATAACAAAATTATTTATCACAGATCATACAGCGCTGCACTGCAATAATTATATACTGAATGGGAATGTTCAACCTGAGCTCCCAGGCAAGTTAAAATTGAGTCAATAAATTCAAAGAAATTTGTGCAGAGTTCCTCATTCTGGCCTACACAATAAATTTGAACACACAAATCAAGCAGCGTTCATTAGCATGCAAACACTGTCCTTCTAGGGACCTCCCCCTGCTTCCTGCTCATCACAATGTGGACACATTTGGTGAACAAAGAATGTGTTTGGTAAATTTAAACAAGGCAAGTTAAAATTGAGTTAATAAATTCAACTGAATTATTGCATATGTCTCAGCGGTCAAATAGCAGTCCATCTTTTAGTCCCGCTCAAACACAATTCTCAACAAAATATGCACATGACTGATCGACTTCCTCATCGAATCTATTAATTCAACCGGATGGTTTCACATACTAACTCCGCCGGACAAACAATGGTCCATCTTTTAGTCCCTCTCAAACAAAATTCTCAACAAAATATGCGTACAGATGATCAAGTTCCTCATACTAGCCAACACAGGTCTATACACTTCAAATCTGTGCATACAAAACATGACCTTCATTAGCATGAGAACACTGTTCTTCATAGGGACCTCCCCCTGCTTCCTGCTCATCATAATGTCCACACATTTGGTGAATAAAGAATGTGGTTAAGTGGTAAATTTAAACAACAGGCATGTTTTTTTTAAATTGCCTGATTATAGTGTGCCTGTCATTTGCAGAATGAGGTCCCCCAGAGGATGTATTTGTGACGCTATCCTGCCTAGTGGGCTAGCATCACCAAATTCACCCTGTGGGGACCTCATTCTGCATGGCCTCATCTGTTATGGGAGACATAGACTCAGATTGAAGTTCGCAAATTGTGAATATTGTGATGTACACCCATTGGGAACCTTGATCATGCAATGTGTCGTCTGCCAATTTGGGGAAAAAGAGAAACTAAACTAAAAAAGAAATAGAATCTATGTGATGAAGTTTCTATAGAAATTTGATAATAAAGAAAGTTTCCAGAGAAGATGAGGCCTAAGCAGAATGAGGTCCCCAGAGGGTGAATTTAGTGATGCTAGCCCGCTACGCAGGATAGCATCACTAAATTCACCCTCTTGGGACCTCACTGCAAATGACAGACACCCTATAGTCAGGCATGTAGTTTGTGAAGCTGCATGCATTATGAAGTGTCAATTTGTTTGATTAATGAATCCGTGTAACTTCAATTCAATGATGCTAAAAATCCTTGAGTCAACACATTTCTGTGCCATCATCAGTGACAAATTAGATCTCATTGCACTAGGTGCACTTATAGAAGCACGTACTTCATTCAAGTTACCTGTACTGCGCTTGTTTCAAGTTTAATATACCATACGTAAATTCAGCCCTGTTAAAATTAACATCGGCTGAGCTAAGGCAAACGCCTAGGCAAAATGAAATTTCATCAGCTATATTTGAGCCGAGGTAAATTTCAGAACCTGCCAATGCTTTTTTGCAAAATTAAAGAACTTGCTGCAGGCATTGTCTTTGTGTTGTATCTACAGTAATGCCCTAAGTAATCGACTCCTTAACCACAGCAGAATTATGGGTAACTTTTCAGGATTTAGTCGGAAATATGGCATGATGCCATTCATCGGAAAGCTCTCACTGAGAGCTTTCCGATGAATGGCAACAAGGCATATTTCCGACTAAATCCTGAAAAATTACCCATAATTCTGCTGTGGTTAAGGAGTCGATTATTTAAGGCATTACTGTAGTTGTGGAAGTCTGCAGACAGTAAACATTTATTGTAGAATGCAAAGGACTACAGGTATTTTGATAAATCAGCAATTCTAAGCCAGTCATGATATGGACCAAGTTCAATCATAAACTGAAGTTATATGGGGTATGTGAGGGACATGCAAATTTCTGGCCTAAGCACTGGCCTAAGCAATTTTTTAGCCCAGGCCAATTTCTGATAATTAACAGGGCTGTGTGATATACCCATGTTAAAGATTCTCAACAATAATATTCTATAAATGCATTCATGTCTCCACAGCTTCACAGACAATTAAATTCACAGGTGCATGATGATCATGGCTGAAGTACAGTAATGCCCTAAATAATCGACTCCTTAACCACAGCAGAATTATGGGTAATTTTTCATGATTTAGTAGGAAATATGGCTTGTTGCCATTCATCAGAAAGCTCTCACATATTTCCGACTAAATCATGAAAAATTACCCACAATTCTGTTGTGGTTAAGGAGTCGATTATTTAGGGCATTACTGTATATATATTTTCTCTTCAGATCAGTCTTTCCAGATCAAAATAAAACAAGAATTAGGACTGTCCCAATCGGACCCCCCCCCCCCCCCCCCCCCACAGCTCAATTGCACTTTGGTATTATTGCTAGCTGTGTGTTTTTTTCTACACAATGACTTATTGTGCCAATAAAGTTTGTTAAATATTTAATAAACTGGGACATTCTAACCCAGTTTTTTATAACTTTATAACCAGCTTTATAGAATTAGTTTTAGAAAAAGAAAACCAGATTATACATATCGAGTCACCCAGCATCCGATTCAGAATGCGTCTCATCCCTTCTGAATGCACAGCGACGTCCCGAGAATGGTACGCAGAACACCCTAATTAGGTGGCACATCTATGACACAATTCTAAAGTAAACTCTCAGGACACAATGCCCTATGCCTCACCGGTCTATGCTACCTATATGGGTGGGAGAAAAGCAAATATATGTGATCCTATATAGAGAGTTTTAAGTTGGCCTGAATAATCATTATACGTACCCCTCAAGGACGCTTTACACAATTAAGGACAACCCTTCTATAGGTACTCAGGTGGTAAAAATATTTGTTACTATTTAAAGTCAACATCACGCCTATGGTGGTCTATATACATAGAAAATGTACTCTGTAATTATTATATCATGACTCTTCAGTTACAATCGATTCAGATTTTCCAGGACTAATCCTGATTATAATTTTTTTAAAGGGTTTCGATCAAAATGACCTACACAAATTTGATTTCGTGTTATTTCAAATTAAGATAATTTTGTCACTTTATATGTGCTTTTATTTTGTTTACTGTGCAGTTGTCAGTTGTTCTCCTGTACAGTAATGCTCTAAGTAATCGACTTCTTAACCACAGCAGAATTATGGGTAATTTTTCAGGATTTAGTCGGAAATATGGCTTGTTGCTATTCAACGGAAAGCTCTCCCTGAGAGCTTTCGGATGAATGGCAACAAGCCATATTTCCGACTAAATCCTGAAAAATTACCCATAATTCTGCTGTGGTTATGGAGTCGATTAATTAGGCATTACTGTATGTCAGAACAGAAACAAAATCACAAAGTAACCAGGCAGAATCAACCACATGGCTCTAAGCTTTTAGTGATGTCTGCTTCAATATCTTTCAGAATAGCCTAGGGCAATAATTATCAATGATATATGCTCAGTCCCTTCCATGAGGAAAACACAGCGAGAGCCCTTATTTTCTCTCGCAATTCTGAAGACGGGTGTATAAATTGCACCCGTAATATAACGTAAGTTGGGTTTTTCTCAAACAAATTGTCATTGTGGGATAGACCTATGTCCAGTTACACTTTCACATGCCTATAATATAACTGAGATGGGAACGGTTCTAAATATACCTTTAACGATTACAGTCACCATAAGCTTTTTGACAAGAGGGACGAGTGCGAATTTTAGCACCCATGAATTTAAAATTGCGAGTGCATACGGGTGCGAGAGCAATCGCTGCCATATCTCCTGGGAAGGACTGTATGCTATTCTTAAATTCTTTGAAAATATCACAGCCAAATATTTAAAAAATTGGTTCTAAAAATAGCAACATTTGTTGTCCAACAGACAAAGTATTCCATCATACACAGAAAAGTGTACAGA
The DNA here is from genome assembly GCA_032622095.1 of Siphonodentalium dalli. Taxonomy (NCBI): domain Eukaryota; kingdom Metazoa; phylum Mollusca; class Scaphopoda; order Gadilida; family Siphonodentaliidae; genus Siphonodentalium; species Siphonodentalium dalli. The sequence continues at coordinate 64,068,834 of CP136069.1, forward strand.
AAACAGCAGTAGTCTGCTATGATATACTGAGTCCCCAAAAAACCTCGGAATAATATCCTGTCATTTTCTTAGTTTGTAAGGACTAGGCTGGGAACATAAAAAATAAATGGAGCAAATTGATTCTGAAGAGAAAGCCCATCATACTTCATTGTAGAGTTATGTCCCTTATGAGTTAATATTCCCATCCTAGCCTTGACAACCTCTCATTAAATTCATCTGCAATTCCCAGCTAGCCAGGCCAGAACTAATGGATGTGGACACAATCAATATAATCAATATAATCAAGTTTAAAAAAAAATTTATTCAAAGCAGGAGAGCTAGGTGAATTTCAAACCTGGAAATAATTCAAATTTTGGTGCTGGACAAAATGACAGGTACCAATTGATTGGTTTGTGCCAGTCATCAATAATTTTGTGACTGTCAAATACATTTTTACAAAGTATTTACTATGAGTTACGGACAATTCAGGTATCTAATAAAATAAAACTATTTATTACGACTCGAGTCAGCTGCTCAAGTCATAAACTCATTTTCATTATAATTACCATGTTGTTTGCATTGTACATAGAGCACACAACTGTATTTTGCACTAATCCATGGCTCAAATTCATTCATTTGTTGGATATTTTCTGTTGAGTATAAAAGGAGATGGTCCCATAAATGGCTGGATTTAGTGTACATGCAGTCCCCCTTTAAAATGAGCCCCTGTGATTGGTAAACACCCACGAAAATTGAACACTGAAAATTAAAAAACAAAAAAGTGTTATGTAACAATGTGGTGAGTATTATTCCAAAGTCATATCATTTCGTCTGAATTTTTTATTTGAAGAAAGAACTCAATTGAGCATGTACATGTAGTTTTAAAAACATGCTCTTACAAGGAACAAATATATTATCTTACACAATTTATATCAACAAAAAGTATATCAGCAGTTTTTTATTTTAACTGTGCATGGTAGCTACTAGTAAATCGCCACCAGTCATAATTAATGAGACACATACAAACATGTATCGGTCATTAGGGCATTTTCGGCTGGTCATTGACCATGACCGGACACTTATTTCCAGACTCAGATGAGTTGGAAACTCAAAAGTTGCACCTCTCCTCACATAAGAGGTGCTCTAATAACCATTCCTGGTCTGAAGGTGTTGTCATTGACACTCTCAAATGCGATAATCAATGCCTTTTCTACTTATGTAAAAGTGTGGTACTGCCCTTACCATGGAGTGGGGTACGAGGTACCGCATGCAAGCACAATCAATCCATCAATATATTACTTATTAACAGGATTCATATACTTGGATCGTGTTCAAATTCAAGGACTTTTCAAGGATTCCAAAAGCATTTTAACCCTTTACCCAACAGAACGGCCCTGTGCCAATGCATTCTCTTATATATGCAAGTCGACCATAGGTCGCCTCGCATATATAAGAGAATGCATTGGCTTAACACATTAAAAATTAAAAAATTGTTAAAGAATGTAAGAAAAATGGTAAAAAGTGTTAAAAAAAGATTTTTTTTAGGCCAATGCATTATCTTATATATGCGAGGCGACCTATGGTCGACTCGCATATATAAGAGAATGCATTGGCACAGGGCATAACTGTAACTATCACAATGTGGTCAAGGAGCCGGTTCCAATGATATCCATATTTGTATGGTTCTATTGAGACAGACCGAAGATATTTTAGGCTGTTGAAGCTTTATTTGGCCGGTTTTGGCCGGTTTGTTGGGTAAAGGGTTAAAGGACCTCACTCAACAAAACTTATAAATAGATTAGGTTAATAATATATCTATAAAGTTATACATTGTAAGTTTTTTTTCATCAAAGACTTTCAATGAATTCATAAAGTGCTCAGATTGTTGAAATTTGTAACTTAAATTATACAACAGTGTATGCGTTGCAACTTGCAAGAATTTTTCAATAACAAAAAATGCAGTGGGCTAGCATCACCAAATTCACCCTCTGGGAACCTCATTCTGCTTAGGCTCAAATGCTATGGGAGACGTAGGATCAGATTGAAGTCACATTGATTATGATTTTATCTTCTGCAAATTAAGATAGAGAATCTGAACAGAAGGGAAAAATTAACTAAAAAGAATGTTAATTTGAGACTACAAATATTTCCCAGAAGATGAGGCCTAATTAGAATGAGGTCCCAAGAGGGTGAATTTGGTTATTCTAGCCCACTGTGTGGGATAGCATCACTAATTTCACCCTCTGGGGACCGCATTTCTACACACTATATCCAGGCTTGATTTCTTGACAATTTTCAAGGCCCTCAATTATAAAATTCAAGAGCAACTCACATAATTTTCAAACTTTTTTCCAATACCCCCCAATTCAATATGGTTGCCATGAAATCAGTTAAGAGTTTATCAAGCAGTGCAAATACCACAAAACTTCAAGGTTATTCAAGTTCATCAGTTTCCAGGTCTTGAATTGTCATTTGTCAATTTGAAGGGTATTCGAGGTTTTCAGGGTCCTACGAGAACTAAGAATTTAGTTACATAAACATTGTTATGGATGTGGTTATATTAATACATTAAATGTTTGTAAACACTGTCCACAAACAGTAGCAGTAAGCAATGACATATGGTCGCCAAAAAATAACTCGGAATAAAATCCTATAGCTTTCTTAGTTCACTCAGACTGAACTGAGTACAGTAAGTAAGAAAATTAATGGAAGAAATTGATTTTGAACAAAAAGCCCTTCATACTTTATTGTAGAGTTATATGAGTAAATATTCCTATCCTAGACTTGACGTCTCATTAAATTCATCCAGAGTTAATGTTCTAGAAAAAAATCTGCAATTCCCGACTGGAACTAATGGATGCAAAGGAAATTATTGTCTACAGAAGAAAGCACAATAAACCCATCATATATAACTTACTAGATGAAACAGGCCATTTGGGAGCCTTTATTCAGCGGCCCTTTTGTGTGCACATTTTGCTCTTTTAATTTTAAACCTTTTGATTTGAAAAAAAAGAGTTAATTTTAGATCCACTCCTTTCTCAATTAAAAAAAAAATTTAAATTGCCAATTTAACTTTCCATATCTTGAATTGTCATTTGTCCAATTGAAGGCTATTGCCCCATGGGAACCATGGATCAATTAGTATACCACTTGTGCTGCTAACTTTAAATTTAGTTACATAAACATTGTTGTGGATGTGGTTTTAATACATCAAATGTTTATAAACACTGTCCGAAATTGCAGTAGTAAGCGATGATATACATGTATATAGGGTCCAGTGTTCGCGCTGCCACTTGCCAAATTTGCCAATGGCAAAAATAATTCACATTTGGCAAAAAATATTTTCATTTGGCAAATATTTTGGCAAGTAGCTTTGTAATTCTTCAATAAAGTTGAAACATATCGATCAATCAATACCATTCATTTTAGGAAACTATTACAAAAGATTTATATTAGTAGTGTTTTATGTGGTTTTGGAAAAGTTAACACCTCCATTCACATGCAGTTAATCTGGTAACATTATTATCGATGGTTCGGGGATTGACCGTATTTAGTGATGTTCCCTTCTGATGAAGCAACTCTGCAGCCATTTTATTGTTCGGTGATTGGTTTATTGCTGTATGCTAAAACACAATAGAGATGCGAGTATAATTGTTAACTAACTGCATTCCTATCGATATCAAACATCGTTCAAACAGCCAGTGTCGAAACATAAAACTCAATCAAGGTTGAGGAAATGATATTATCAGGGATAACATTTGGCAAATTCTAATAGAATTTGGCAAAAAATATTTTCATTTGGCAAATTATTTGGCAAAAGTAAATTTCGGTCCAGCGCGGACCCTGATAGGGTCCCCACAAAAAAATAACTCGGAATAAAATCCTGTTGTTTTTTTAGTTCACTCAGACTTAAATGAGTTAGTAAATAATTAATGGATGAAATTGATTCTGAACAGAAAGCCCATCATACTTCAATGTAGAGTTATTTCCCTTATGAGTAAATATTCCACTCCGAGCCTTGACAACGTCTCATTAAATTCATCTACTGAGTTAAATGTTCTAGAAAAAAATCTGCAATTCCCAGGTCAGTACTAATGGATGTGAAGGAAATTGTCTACAGAAGCAAGCACAATCAACCATCAATATATAATACTTCCGCAGTAATGACATCATGAGCTGATATTAACACAATAGTAAAAACCTACTCTACTTACATAAAAGTGTGGTACCTCAGACTCCAAGTAGGCTATAAAACAAACACTGCTGTGCTAATCTTGAATGGCCATGGTGTGCAGACAATATGAGGTTTCACCAGTAATGTCTTGTCCTGTTTTGCTTGTGTATAATCTCTGGACACATGTGTGTATATTACACAAGCTTCATACATCCCTCCAAAATGTAGTAGAAACTATCATACTGGGTCCCAAACAAAAAACACTCGGAAAAATGATTCATGTAGTTTTCTTAGTTCATAAGGACTGAACTGACCAAGTAAAAAAAAACAAATTGATTCTGAATAGAAAACCCATCGTACTTCATTGTAGAGTTATATTCCTCATGAGTAAATATTCCACTCCAAGCCTTGACAACGTCTCATTAAATTCATCCACTGAGTTAACGTTCTAGAAAAAATCTGCAATTCCCCCGGCCGGAACTAATGGATACGAAGGAAATTGTCTACAGAAACAAGTGCACTCAATCCATCAATATTTAATACTTCCACAGTAATAACATCATGAGCTAATATTAACACAATAGTAAAAACCTACCTCTACTTATGTAAAAGATTGGTACCCCCAGACTAAAGTCAGCTAAAATAAAAACTAATGTGCTAATCTTACATGGCCATGGTATGCAGGGGTTATGAGGTTACCCCAGTAATGTCTTGTCCTGTTTTGCTTGTGTATAATCTCTGGACACATGTGTGTATATTACACAGGCTTAATACATCTCACCGTACATGTATGTAAACCCTCCAGAATGTAGTAGAAAACAATGAAAAAAAACCACTCTGAAAAAGGATTCCTGTAGTTTTCTTAGTTCATAAGTTCTGAACTGAGTAAGTAAAAAAATAATGGAAGAAATTGATCTCTGAATAGAAAGCCCATCATCCTTCAATAGAGTTATATCCCTTATGAGTAAATATTCCACTCCCAGCCTTGACAACGTCTCATTAAATTCATCCAGAGTTAACGTTCTATAAAAAATCTGCAATTCCCTGGCCGGAACTAATGGATGCGAAGGAAATTGTCTACAGAAGCAAGCACAATCAACCCATCAATATATAATACTTCCGCAGTAATAACATCATGAGCTAATATTAACACAGCTACTATATATGTCAGTCGAGAGAGCGTTGCGTGCCTCAAGCACTAAAAATGTAAAATCCTTGTACGATTTGATGAGTTCCATGTCCTTCAGGGAACGGAAAAAAAATGTTCTAGTTAGAGCGCAAATGAATCTGGGACAAGCTCGTGAATATTTATGACACCAGGGCTTTCTGAATTCCTTCTCTTAAATGGTTTCTTTTATGTAACTTTAGAGCGCCACGTGTGCATTGGGATGCATTGCAAACTGTAGTTAAGATGAACACTGTCAACATGTCATTCAAGATTACTGATGTTTTTTATGAACAAGTGGAAAAAGGGAATAACTCTTGTCAGAAATTAATGGACCGGACCCGAATTTTATAACCTGGTTTATGAACATTTGGGTGGGGAAAAAGTAGATGCAGGAGGGGTCATCATAATATTAAAAAAAAATCATCACCACGCAATCAATTGACGAACAGAGTAACTCTTCATGAATTACACGATCATAAAATACTTGTTGATGGTACAGTAATGTCCTAAATAATCGACTCCTAAATTACAGCAGAATTATGGGAAATTTTTCAGGATTTAGTCGGAAATATGGCTTGTTGCCATTCATCGGAAAGCTCTCGCTGAGAGCTTTCAGATGAATGGCAACAAGCCATATTTCTGACTAAATCCTGAAAAGTTACCCATAATTAATTCTGCTGTGGATAAGAGGTCGATTAATTAGAGCATTACTGTCCTTCGGGCATTACTGTAGTTGTTTTACAGACTATTATAAAATTTATCGTATTTCACATGAACCCACTATAACTCCAAAGGAATTGGGTCCCTTTAAAGATGCATAATCCAAACTAACGCTTGCAAATTACTATTTTCTTGGCTTCGGGGGTAAAAAATATGTTATTCGAGTCGAGGAACCCAACCACCAAAACTCAGAGTGATCAGATATCGATGTTTTTTAATCTATTATTTTTCACCACCATTAATTTTAGGTGGCCCAGTAAACAGTCGACGAGAAGACTTTCTCTGACCAAATTGAGGATGAAGATGGATAACTCTAAATTCACACAGCTTTTTTATGTCAGATATTTGACAAACCGGCAAAATTTTGTTGAACAAAATATTGATAAATAACAGGTTTTGGGCAATTTTATACTATAGCATTATTTTGGGCAATTACTCGATTTTGTAACTGAAGCGGCATTTAAAACATATTTGTTGTTGTTGGAATCTGATGATATGGTGATCATTGAATCGGATTGAGTACCTTTAATGAGAAATGTTTTATGTTTTGCTGCACTATTCACACTCATTATTGGATTAATGTTTACAAGACACAACTGCAAGACATGGAATTTTAATAGCTATTTCGCAAGATTTCTGATTCTAATTCCAGAAAGTCACCCTAATAAACTTGAGGTTCTATTCGGAAGAGAAGATTGCAATTATAAGATTTCTGCCCATCACAGGAAGGCATGCACCATGGACATCACCAACTGAGTCAACGGAGGGGTTAAACACTGAACACAAATACTAGAAAGTTTAGAACCTGATGCTGTTGACTTTAAAAGTTTGTCAGGCTGAAAAGTCTCATTCGAGATCACTAAATAACGATCCGAATGCAAAATGCCGACTTCCCCCATTACAACATTTGTCCAGGTATGTTGTCATGGGTGCAGAACATTGTCCGATCGGGCATGGACATTAATGGTTGACCCATGTACACGCCTCGGTGTGTGCATGTTAAAGAACAGTCACCACAGGGTTATAAAGTTACTCGGCCGTGGTAGCACCTGGACCAGTGCGTCTATAACCGAAAAGTTCCTGCACTGCAATATCTACAGATAGTGAGTTCAGTGAAAGCACCAATGACCAGTTCTAGTATCAGCACAGTCAATGATAACACAGCCTTGATAACCCATCCATGACTGGAGGTTCCTGATATTTTGCGAAAACCCTGTTCCAATGCATTCTCTTATATATATGCGAGTCTCCCATAGGGAGCCCCGCATATATAAGAAAATACATTGGCCTAACAATATTTACCTTGACCTTGTAAACCAGTGCATTCTCTTATATATGCGAGGCTCCCTATGGGAGACTGGCATATATAAGAGAATGCACTGGCACAGGATCTTTAATGCTGCACAGCGCAGCTCCTGTCATGAAAGTGTTAATCATCTGATTACAGTCAGACAAGGTTTTTTTCAAATCAGTTCATCACAAAATGATAATTTATTTTCTGTGTTGCACTATTCTCTCAACTGGATTAATGTTTTCACAAGATATGAACTTTTAATACCTACAGTAATGCCCTAAATAATCGACTCCTTAACCACAGGAGAATTATGGGTAACATACTCCATTCAAGTTACCTGTACTGCACTTGTTTCAAGTTTCATATACCATATGTAAATTCAGCCCTGTTAAAATTAACGTCAGCTGAGCTAAGGCAAACACCTAGGCAAAATGAAATTTCATCAGCTATATTTTAGCCGAGGCAAATTTTAGAACCTATACCAATGCTTTTTTGCAAAATTTAAAGAAATCGCTTCAGGCATTGTCTTTGTGTTTGCATTTAGTTGTGGAAGTCTGAAGACAGTAAACATTTATTGTAGAATGCAAAGGACTACCGCTACATGTATTTCACAAATTTCTTGTTCTCTTTCCAGAAAGTATCGCCAATGAACTGGAGTTTCTATTCCAAAAAGAAGATCGCAGTTATAAGATATACCCTCAACAGATAACAATATCATAAATCTGCCCATCACTGGAAGGCTTAATATGTTCACATGATGCACCATGCACCTTACAAACTGAGATAATGGAGGGGTTAAACACTCAACACGAATGCTAGATAGTTAAAGACCTGATGCAGTTGACTTTCATCAACTTTTAATAATCAACTGGATGAAATGATTTAGAGTTCGGTGAATGCACCAACGAGCAATTTTAGTATCTACACAATCAATATCAGCTTCAGTAATCGGCTGATAGTACATTCAGACAATCAGTAAGAAAAGCTTTATTTTTTTCTCTCATTACAAACGAAGCAGTTTTTATAGGTTACTGGACTGTTCTCTCCTCAACTGGATTAATGTTTACACAAGACAGGCACTTTAAATAGCTATTTCACAAGATTTCTCATTATAATTCCAGAAAGTCACCTGAATAAACCTTAGGTTCTATTCCAAAGAGAAGATTGGATTTAATAAGATTTTCCCCCTCAACAGATAGCACTAATAGGGAAGATCAATATTTTGAAACTAGGAATGGAAGCTTATTCCGTATTGTGGACAGAGATAATTTGAAACTGGGAGTGGAAGCTCCATAAAGCAGAGTGCCAATATACAGTAATACTCCAAATAATCGACTCCTTAACCACAGCAGAATTATGGGTAACTTTTCAGGATTTAGACGGAAATATGGCTTGTTGTCATTCATCGGAAAGCTCTCGGTGGGAGCTTTCCAATGAATGGCAACAAGCCATATTTCCGACTAAATCCTGAAAAATTACCCATAAATCCGCTGTGATTAGTCGATTATTTAGAGCATTACTGTAGGAATGCTATCGAAATAGCGACCACCGGGGAGGGGGAACTTAGATGGGATTCATTCTAATAACAGACAGGATGTGTCCACTAAAAGCGTAAGTATAAGTAAGTATGACAAAATCAACAAGCCTGGATATAGTTTGTCTGACATTTGCAGAACGAAGTCCCCAGAAGGCGAATTTAGTAATGCTATCCCACACACTCTGTGGACCTCATTCTGTTTGTCCTCATCATCTGGGAAGTATCTATATCCTCAAATTAACATTGTTTTAGTTGTAGAAGATAAAATACATAATCGAGGTGACTATAATGGTGAACATCGCCAACTTCAACTGGGGAACTTCAATCTGATCCTAGGTCTCCAAAAGAAGAGGCCTAAGCAGAATGAGGTTGTCAGAGGGTGAATTTGGTGCTGCTAGCCCGCAATGGCTCAGAAGTTCAACATCACCATTCTATGATCTAATAAGTAGTATATATATAAAACCATTATGGTGAGTAAGAACACCATTAATACAGTCAGTAAATATATTTTATATCTCACAGGGTTAGAGTGAAAGACAACAACTGGAACGCGTTAAATAACTACCTGTTTAGAAAAACACAATTATTTACAGGAAGCCGATACAATAAATGTAGTAGTAACAAATACAAACATGTGAGTGACAATTTTTTGAGGCACAATAATCGCATATAATTGACACCAATCGAGAATTTATTCCCAAACAAACCAAAAACAAACAAAAACAAAAAGGGGAGGGAGGGTTTTCAAAATTAGCGACCAACTTCACCCGTCAATTTATTGGAAAGAAAGTTAACACAACCGCTTCGCGCATCCCTTCTGACAAAAAATATAGTTCCCTCGATTCTGCTTGGCGAATTATTCCAATTGCAAACTAAATGGCATTACTGCCAAAATTGCTGTACTTTATAATTATGTTTTAATTTCGTCTAAGTACTTCGCAACATCAGTGTATAACCTTACTTATCTGAAATGTCATGCGTTATGGTGTAGTGATCTATGCCAGTGAAAGATTTTGGTGCCAAACATGTTTGCGTTTTACACAATTTTGGTTTAAATTACACATCTGGTTAACCATTTGGGATAAAATACGTCGCTCTTATATGACTATGGTTTAAATATGCACACTGGTATACATGTATGATAAAAAAGTCACTTCTTAAGGAATCAATTTAAAATGCATAAGTTCAGTTATTTAAATCAGGTCTGGTATGATGCCCCCTTAAATACTTGACATAAATAACAATCAAGAACAGCATAGATTGCCCATATCATAAGCAGCCGCAAAGACATAGAATCTACTCACTTTAACTTGACCTTTGAAGAACAAACCATACCAGTTCCCGGCCGTGACTATAAACTCGGTGAACACCAGACAATAATACATAAAATTTTCTCCTTGACATAGAAATTAAGCGCAAGAACTTACTCAACCAACAATTTTAAGACTGAATATGAAAACCAGCTTTGTGCGAAAATTTTTAATTCACACATATTTGATGTCATATCTCAATAATAATTGCATTGTGATAAAATATGCAGGTCATGAATCAAAATCAGATAACAGGTTTTCCACCAAGTGTCAAAATGATCATTAAGGCATAAAAAGGCAGCTGAATTTTTAAAGAGCAATTTCATGAGAGTGACGAGTCTTTAATTATAAACAGAATAATTCATGCAAGTTTATGTTTTGAATTAGAATTGAGTGTAAATTTGTGTTATGATTATCTGACTAGCCATACAGGTCACGCAATTATCACATTTTAGTATAGATGCTAAAACACGTACTCTTTTGCCTACTGCTTTAATTATCGAAACAAAAAGAAGTGTAGCCTAGAGGGCGACTTGGTATAGACATATTCTCCCTTAACCCTTTACCCAACAAACCGGCCAAAACCGGCCAAATAAAGCTTCAACAGCCTAAAATATCTTCGGTCTGTCTCAATAGAACCATACAAATATGGATATTATTGGAACCGGCTCCTTGACCACATTGTGATAGTTACAGTTATGCCCTGTGCCAATGCATTCTCTTATATATGCGAGTCGACCATAGGTCGCCTCGCATATATAAGAGAATGCATTGGCCTAACACTTTTTACCATTTTTTCTTACAATCTTTAACAATTTTATAATTTTTAATGTGTTAAGCCAATGCATTCTCTTATATATGCGAGGCGACCTATGGTCGACTCGCATATATAAGAGAATGCATTGGCACAGGGCCCTTCTGTTGGGTAAAGGGTTAATAAATGTGTCACTTCTCCCTAATTTTGTCCCAGAGAGATGTGACTTCTCTCATATACAGTAATGCCCGAAGTATATGACCCCTTAACCACAGCAAAATTTATGGTGAATTTTCAGGATTTAGGCGGAAATATGGCTTGTTGCCATTCATCGGAAAGCTCTCGGTGAGAGCTTTCCGATGAATGGCAGCAAGCCATATTTCTGACTAAATCATGATTTTTTTTTTGATAATTCTGCTGTGGTTTAGGGGTCAATTATTTAGGACATTACTGTACCAGTATGTAGTATATGTTTCAACATTTAGGCAAGAACTTTAAACCTGTATACCAACAGAAACAGACTGTTGATTGTCATGGAGCAAAGTATTCCAATCTGATAGCATAATATGACCTCATCCTTGAAAGTGCCTGCAAATTTGCAAAATATCTTTTGTTTGGGACAAATGTGCGCTTAACCCTTTCTATACTAAATGGTTTCTCTTATCCAGTTATAAAAGTACACATTGGAATTGTCTACTAATCAACTGCAGGGGTTTTCAGGAAAAATAAGCAGATGACAGATAACAAAAGTACAGAAGGTGTCCTATTTAATTGAGGGAAATGTTCAGATAATAAGTTTATGTGATTATTTCCTAAGGCAACTACTCATCAATGAGTATTTAGTATATAAAGGGTTAATCCTTGACTTCTGACTAAAATGTGCCCTTTTATGGAAGTTCTGCCCCTTACACTTAGTTTCTTCCAGTGTCCCTGACTAGACAATGAGTCAAAGACTACTCACCATTAGCCGATTCTCTTGGAGATAGGAATAATCCAATCACGTAACAGGTTATATCTGATAGATGGTATAATAATCCAATCACGTAACAAGTTACATCTCATAAAACAACCGGAACATCTAATTTCTTCTTGCTGCCCCTCCGTACCCTGAAGCAAAAAAAAACAAACAGAGTTTCACAATTTGCCAGAAAGCATGTGTTTAGTGGAGAAATAATCTGCAGTTAAAAAATCAATATGGGCAATAGGCAATCCACTTATATGAGATTTTTTTCAATACGGAACAAAAACTAAATCTGTTATCGTGTGACAGAGCTGAACCGATATAAATCGGAAATTAGCAGAGACCAACGACTGAAAGCATCAATCTCGAGTATCTGGTTTATCTTAATGTGTTCATGGGTGCGTTTTCATGATGGCATTGTATGAGAGCGGGGCTATTATATGGGGCATGTTGCGTGAATTACTGAGATATCTGTATAAAAGCAACGGGTTGTCTCTTGGAGAAAATGTCCTGTTTAGGTCGATTGCAGAAAATATTGATTTGTCATTTAATCTTTTTATATGGACAATACATTATTAGAGGAAGGGTATTGATTTCGACGATGAACTAATTGTAGACAGACTTCTCCCCTAATAAAAACAGACACAAAGCTTCTACAGAAATTTCTTATAATTTGAAATAATTCACTGCTAGAAAAATCTCTGTGGGGTTCCAAACCTGTAGTTACATCAACAGCTTATTTTTTTTTTTTTTTATAAAATATGAGGCCCCTCATAAAAAAAAAACTGACACAAGTCTAAGATTTCTACAGAAATTGCCATAAATTTTGAAATAATTCACTTTATGAAAATATGTCTAGGGTATCCAGACACCCAGTTGCAACAATAGCTTATTTTTGGTTATAAATTTAAATTTTAATAACAATTTTGATGGGCTGTGACCTCCTTGAACGGAGACTCAGTTATTTGTAAAATTCAAGAGTCACGGTATGATATACATACATAAACTGGACGACAAAGATTTCTACAGGAATTGCCTTGAATTTTGTAATATTTTAATGCTTGAGTATGTTTCTGTGTATATGGTAATGTCAATCTCCTGGTTGGGGCACATTTTAATTTGCACAACAATTCATTCCAATGCGATTTACAGTTCTTAAAATTAAATAGGGGTCTGAGTTATAAACTTAAATTTATATTACTATTTTTAGGACATTATTGATTTCAACAATGGGCTAATTGCAAACAGACATCCCCTGATGGGAACAGACATGAGTCGAAGATTTCTACAGGAATTGATTTGAATTTTTAAATAGTTCACTGCTTGAACATGTCTCTGTGAGTTCTGGAAATGTCAACCTCCGGGTTGGGGCACATTTCATTCTGCGCAACCATTCGCTCCAACATCTGCAAGTTACAGTTCTTAAAGGGAGACCATGTGACTAAAAAGAATTCAAGACTCCGGGAGATCTATACTCAAGATTTAAGTTCCCAGATGGTGAAGATGGTGATGTGCACCCATTGGGCACCTTGATTGTGCAACGTGCCATCTGCCAATTTGGGGACAAAGAGAAATTAAACTAAAAAGAAACTTTATAAAGAAACTAAAAAATCTTGTTAATTTGATAATAAAAATACTTTAGGGTGAATTTAGTGATAGAAACTAAAAAATCTTGTTAATTTGATAATAAAAATACTTTAGGGTGAATTTAGTGATGCTAGTCTGCTGAGTGGCATAAAAAAAATATCCTGGTTTCCTCTGCCATTATAGGAACTTGAAAGAGTAACTTAGAAGGTGACATGAAAGATGCTATATATATGACATGAAAGCCGCTATATATGACACGAAAGATGCTATATATATATATATATGACATGAGAGACGCTATAAATATATGCCATGAAAGATGCTATATATATTTATGTGACATGAAAGATGCTATATATATATACGTGACATGAAAGATGCAATATATGTGACATGAACGATGCTGTATATGTGACATGAAAGATGCTATATATGACAAGAAAGATGCTATAAATATATGACATGAAAGACACTATATATATTTATGTGAAAGACACTATATATATGTGACATGAAAGATGCAATATATGTGACATGAAAGACGCTATATATGACACGAAAGATGCTATATATATATATATATGACATGAGAGACGCTATAAATATATGCCATGAAAGATGCTATATATATTTATGTGACATGAAAGATGCTATATATATATACGTGACATGAAAGATGCAATATATGTGACATGAACGATGCTGTATATGTGACATGAAAGATGCTATATATGACATGAAAGACACTATATATATTTATGTGAAAGACACTATATATATGTGACATGAAAGATGCAATATATGTGACATGAAAGACACTATATATATTTATGTGAAAGACACTATATATATGTGACACGAAAGATGCTATATATGTGACATGGCTCATTCATTTGTTGCATATATTCTGTTGAGTTTAATAGGAGATGGTCCAATAAATGGTCGGATTTAGTGTATAGTACCCCCTTAAGTTTTTATTAATGTGTACAGTGTTTGTTTATGATAACAGAATATACTTGATAATGAGTAGTTACTTGATTCCCATTGATTTATTTTGTTGATGCTCAACTGATAAGTTCAAAAGCTTAACACTTGTTATTGAATGCATTTACTGAACATGTAAATAAATCCATTTGATTGTTTTTCTGTCTATTAGCTAATAATAAAATAATAAAAAGTCACATGTCACAGACCGCATGGCCCCTGTAATGAGGTGGACTTTTGAGACGTTGGCTTAAGAACAAAGGGGTCAAATTCAGCAAAAAAATTTACTCCAACTTGACGATGACCTGCATGTTCTCAAAAGGTGAACCACACACCAAATATCAAGAGATATAATGAAAATTGCTCAAGTTATAATTTAGATAATGCAAATATTATCATTTCTAAGTCGACCAAAATCACACAGAAGTGCGTCATAAATCATTTGACAATGACATCATTTGAACTTGCCATGTATTTTCTGATCTGTAAACCATTTACCAAATATCAGTTTTTTTAAACATATTGTCCAAGTTATCCAGAAAGCCCAAACATTAATTATTTCTGAGCAGAAAAAGGGACATAACTCTGTCACAACTCACAGGGCCATGACCATTTTAGAATTTAAAATGCATCTTCTCAAGTAAAAACCACGTACCAAATATCAAGATATTCTGTTAAATATTGCTCAAGTTATATCAACGGGACAACCCAAAAACTGCAATTTCCACTCAATAAGTTCAAAGTAAAATAAACTCTTTTTCTCCTGCCATCATAATTAGCAATATGGGAAAATTCATACATTAATCAAAGGGGTTACTGTGAGCAGTGTACATGAGTTGGTCGTTAAATGGGACCACATGCTGGTGATTACAGGGGATATTATAAAAAAAACAACAGGTTGTCCAAGGAAGAAAACATTTCATTTCTATGTCAATTGTGCAAAATATCGATGTGTCACATCAAACCTTAGCATCTTTTAATAGGCACAATATGTTATTTAGACACAATTATTGATTAAGAAAATTAGTTAATTAACCCTTTCATGAATGGAGCATCCTGAAATTTTGCAAAAACCCTGTGCCAATGCATTCTCTTACATATGTGAGTCTCCCATATATAAGAAAATACATTGGCCAAACAATATTTACCTTGATCTTGTAAGCCAGTGCATTCTCTTATATATGCGAGACTCCCTATGGGAGATAATGCACTGGCACAGGATTTTTAATGCTGCACCAGTGCAGCTCCGGTCATGAAAGGGTTTTAAAGACAGATTTCTCATCAGCTACAATTGAAAACAAATATCTGCTTAGCTCTTTTCCATACTTGCTCATCAATGTTTTCATGTTCGATATATATTAAAATAAACACTCATTCATTCATTCCCATACTGAAATAAAAAAATAAATATTTTTCACATTCTTTGTCATTTATGTCAGCTATTCATGTGGACAAAAACATTATTCTCAAACTAAAATCTGCTTGGTAGGGTCTTTATTTCTTCTGGACTTAATATTCCTTGAAAAGACTCTATATATTAGTCATAGAAATAAAAACAAAAAAATTGAAATAAATAAGACATTTTTTTTCAAACAGTCAATCTTGTATGACGAGCACTTGCCAAATTTTCAACTTATATCGACAAGTCAAACTAGACATATATCACATAGGGATATGTGTTTATATCATTCCTCCCAATTATACATGATTTGGAGGTACGAACAAGCAACGTTCGTTCAATATTATACATGACTCATAGGTGTCTAATATGACTCATGATTGTCTCGTTCTTATTTTGGCCATTAGCATAGATCAATTGGCATCAAATATCCATTTAGAGCAACACATGTTATATCCAGATTTCATAAAATCTAGTTTCTGGTCTTAGGCATAGAGCTTATATATTCCAACAACAATTAGAATCATGATTCTCAATTTGATTCTCACAAATATGCAGTACTTTATAATTGATGTTGATTCTGTCAAATGTGTAGATTTAATGCATTATCCATGACAATTACAAAGGTCAAGAAATTATCCCCTTAACTGAATTGGTATATTAAATTAAATAGAACAAAATTGTACAAGCAATTTTCTCAATCCTGACTGAATTAGATAGAATTACAACTGCTATAACTAATACTAATGTGGCCGTTATTACCAATGAAAACAAGAGGTTACATCAAGGTTGCTGGCATATATATCACACAGTGTCAAATTGAAACATAGGCAGGATGGAACCCAATTTTAAAATAAACAGTGGGGAATATCTCTAAAAGGGAAAACACATTTCTCGCTATCACTTCATTGAAAGCCCTTGTGATGGTGAAAATCTATAATAAATTTCACTGAAAACCTATATTATAAACCCATTGCTGAAATAACCAGGACAGACACAAAACAAGAGATGGACTGTCGTCCAGTGCATACCCCCTTGTGGCATACCGCCTTGTGTGGGCATATCTATAAATTATGACTGCTATACTCAGACAGATGGACCCAAAAATCAGCATTTTCATATAAACAAAGATGAATAACTATAGAACGAAAAACCAAAACAACAGTTGAATATGCCATTAAATGTCCTCATAGTGGTGAACATCCAAACCAAATTTCATTCAGATCCGAGCATTACTGTTCAAGTTATCGCCTGAACAGACATCAGATGGACCAAAAAGCCAACATTTCCATATAAACAAAAAATGAATAATTAAACTCTATAACGGAAACTCGAACAAAACGATTGAATCCTCTATTGAATGTCCCCATAATAGTGAACATCCATACAAAATTTCATTGAGATCTGAGGACTACTGTTCAAGTTATGACCTGAACAAACATAGGATGGACCAAAAAGCCAACATTTCCAGATAAACAAAGATGAATAACTCTAGAATGGAAAAACCAAACAAAACAATGGAAACCTCTATTGAATGTCCTCATAGTAGTGAACATCCATACCAAATTTCATTGAGATCCGAGCACTACTGTTCAAGTTATGACATGAACAGACACCAGACAGACCAAAAATCCAACATTTCCAGATAAACAAAGATGTATAACTCTAGAATGGAAAATCCATTCAAAACGATGGAACACTCTATTTAATGTTCTCACAGTAGTGAACATCCAAACCAAATTTCATTAAGATCCCAGCACAACTGTAGAAGTTACGACATGAACAGACACCAGAGGGACCAAAAAGCCAACATTTCCAGATAAACAAACATGAATAACTCTAGAATGGAAAATCCAAATAAAACGATTGAAACGTCTATTTAATTTCCTCATAGTAGTGAACATCCATACCTAATTTCATTGAGATCCTGGCACTGCTGTTCAAGTTATGACATGAACAGACATCGGAAAGACGTACAAACGGACGCACGGACGGACAGGTGCAAAAAAAATACCCTCCCTTTTTTTTTTAAAGGGGGTATAAAAACATTATTTCCAGATAAATAAAATGAAAATGTCAATGACACTGTTTCTAAACTTGGGAAGGATTTAAGTTTATGCTGTACAGTCAATAGAATGATAAAGAATAGGGAGAGTCAAAAAGTTCCAGTGAAGGGATATTGTATTGTGACGATGGATTAAAATGTGAAATCTAAGATGCCTGCTGGCAGCCATCTTTTTTTTATACTTTCAGAATAATTTGATGGCTTTTGTTTGAACATATTTTATTTGACCCTCGTTACATAATACATTTAACAAAATAGAATATGAAATAAGATATGAGTTAATCAAAAGGGATGGGAGCACAAGTTATTCAACTTAGAATATTGCTCCTCTCCCTTAACAATATTGAAACGCAAATTATTAATTATATATGGAATTATGTAGGACTCAATATTAGCTTATAATTGGAATGCAGTACCTAAAAACGAGGAGGGTCGAGAATGAGGGTGAGGTATAAAGTGAGTAGACAGATATCAAGGATGGGATGTAGGTCCTATGGCGAGCTGAGCCGAGTATTTTGATGGTAATATGGGGAATGTATGAAGATATAGGCTTATTTGGATTTTGAAGGTTTTCCGTCAATGAAATCTACCCGATGATGCAATGAAAGTTTGCGTATTGCGAAACAATTTATCATTTAAAGTATTGGATAGGTTGCTTTGACCAAAGAGGATATCTTCAATCCTATCAACGAAAATTCCATTTAGCCAAAGGCGTTGGATGAATAATAAGCGACTCTCTTCAAATAACGGGCACTGGAAGAAAAAATGTGAGGCGTCTTCAATATAAAACCCACATTGACAGTGAGCTGTTATAGAAATATAGTTTTCAAGTTTATCAAAATTTAAATCGCTGCAGTTATTCCTTAGCTTGGTGTGCACAATGTTCCATTTGCGAGTGCCTGAATTGAAGTATGGCGGCGGTTTGATGGCTCCCATCTAGAGGTCACCACAAAGAACCATATGAAGGTTGGTGATGATCAGATGAGGGATGTGGCATGTAGGGTGTGCCGGAGGATTTAGACATGCAAAGAGTAAAATCCAAGTTGGTTGCTGGCAGCCATGTTTTTTTTTTATAAAAAATTGTTTTTCAGTAAAATTTTTAAAAATTGTATGGCTCCAATTTAGTTGTCACCCAAAAGATCCATATGTTTGGTGACGATTGGATGAGGGATTTGTAGGGTTTTCCAAAGAATTTGGTCATGAAAAGAGTCAAATCCAAGATGGCCATCTAGAGGTGATCCTAAACAGTACATGCCGCCTGTAAATTCCAAACATTCTCCAAGAAATACGTGCTGCATTTGAAATCCAAGATGGCTGCTGGAGATCATGTTTTTAACAAATTTTGGAAGAGGTCACCCCGAAGATCCATATGATGTTTGGTGACAAGCGGATGAGGGATATGGACTGTAGGGTGTGCCAAAGGAAATTGTTGATGGATCACGCACGCATGCTAGATGCGAACCCAATTGGCAGACGAAGTCAACTTTAGAAGAGAAAATGTGAACACTGTCATATGGCCCTTTAGCTCTTTTGAAATCACTCCCTATGGAAAACCTACATAACAACCTACATGACTTTTAGTGGCTTTTTTTTATTTTTTAAATGCCTTCGAAGGTGACTAAATCTGGCAAACCTGCACAATGGACAGAAAAGATATTCAAAGATGTGACAGTCAGACTGTTTGTCTCTCAAGAATGATTACGTCACTTTGTACGAAACAGCAAAAAATTATTATAAAATTGTTTTTTTTTACAGTTAATCCTCTTTATCTGTTCGGTTCATGAGCAGTTGTAACACTGCATTTAACAATGCATATTAATGGCGACTTTGTACATGTAAATTCCATGTATTTATGATGGTCGGTGTATTATGACCAAGGATTATTAATACAATAGGATAATCAGTCAATATTAATGATGACAGATTAATTAGTGGCTCTTTGTCTCCAGCAATGATAAGAGTCGAAATAATATGTATGCTTTGATGACCGAGACTTGTAATTTGTAACATTGCTACTTTGATATACATTAATGCCCTAAATAATCGACTCCTTAACCACAGCAGAATCATGGTAATTTTTCAGGATTTAGTCGGAAATATGGCTTGTTGCCATTCATCGGAAAGCTCTTAGTGAGTACATAGCTATAATGTTATAACATATTTCCTTGCTCTTGTCAACGTTTGATTTGTTTATATTCAGCGTTTTGACAATGGGGTGAGGATGTTAGTGTAAGTGAGAGCACTTGTCATCCCATCCCTTTTGGCCTTGTAAATGTTTATATTATATTATGCATTGAGCAAATAAAATATGTTTAAACCGTGTACTGTTATAATGCAAACATGCCTTCAAAATGAGTTTGATCAAAATTTTGTTGTTGAAAGTGTTGCCAAGATAGAGATAACATTTTAACCCTTCCATGATAGGAGCTGCGCTGGTGCAGCATTAAAGATCATGTGTCAGTGCATTCTCTTACATATTCGAGTCTCCTGTAGGGAGCCTCGCATATATAAGAGCATGCACTGGCTTACAAGGGCAAGGTAAATATTGTTAGGCCAATGTATTCTCTTATATATGCGAGGTTCCCTATGGGAGACTTGCCTATATAAGAGAATGCATTGGCAAAGGGTTTCCGAAAAATTTCAGGAAGCTCCAGTCATGGAAGGGTTAAATGTTATGAATTTATAATAAATGAAAAGTTTTCCTAGTCGAGAACATAACATACAAGTTGTCGCCTGGTTTTCACAGAATTTATCAGTCAGCCAGCCATGCTCATCCAGGCCTGCAATGATCCCATATCATCAATTCCTTTAACGTCTTTTTCCATTCTGAAATTAAAATATATTTTACAACTCGATTAATATTAATAAGAGTTACGTTTGTGATGATCACATAAATATTAATCCTTGACAACCTCTCACAGGCTTCTGTCTAAAGATGCACTCAATCGGAAATAACTCCCAACAAAAACTCCAAATTCTGTGGTACAGATACCTGGATAAAGAACCTTCAGATCACTATACTACTATAGTACAGTGACCTTATGACACAATGAATTAAAGGCTGCCGGCCACATGTCTACCAAATAAGGTGGCTTTATTTGTCAGGTCGCTTTTATAGAAATGAAACAAGAGCATGCCGTCGGGGCGTGGCATAATACGCCCGTTTCTGGAGTAGAGTGGGGCTAGGTTTAATTCATTTGTTTGAAACCTTTGACTTATGACGAAATAATAACAAAAATAAAACACAATAACTTCAAGTGTGGTATTTTTGACTGAAAAATTCACATACCAAATTTTGTTATCAATCAGAAACCTCAAAATATAAACAAAGGGGCATAACTCAGTCAAAATCATGCGGACGAAACCCATATTCGAACTTGATCTGTATTTTGGGGTGATAAACTTTAACATACCAAATTTGGTTCAGTTCACTTGATTCAATCTAAAGTTATCATCCGGAAACCAAAAGCGGATGGACGACGGACGATGGACGACGGACAACCCATTTACATAATATGACCGTTTTTTCAAACGGGTGTATAAAAATTTATTCTGGAAACAACCATTGAATCAAACTTTGTTTCCAACTGTCTATATTAACCCTTCCATGACTGGACCTTCCTAAAATTTAGCAAAAACCATGTGCCAATGCATTCTCTTATATATGCGAGTCTATAGGGAGTCTCGCATATATTAGAGAATGAATTTGCCTAACAATATTTACCTTGACTTTGTAAGCCAGTATATTCTCTTATATATGCAAGGCTCTCTATTGGAGACTCACATATATAAGAGAAAGCACTGGCACAAGATCTTTAATGTTTCACCAACGCAGCTTCTGTCATGAAAGGATTAACAAATTTTATTAGACATCAGAATAATAAAACTGAAGTTATCACCAGGAAACCTAAATAATCAGCAAATTAGAAGTCAACAAGGACAATAACTCCAGTAAAAATTGGCGGACCGACCCCAATTTGAACTTGACCTGTATTTTCATGTGAGTATTGAGTAAGCCATATACCAAATTTAAAAACAATCAGTTACTATAACTGAAGTTATCATTTGGAAACCAAAATAAACGGCAAATTATAGGTCAACAAGGAACATAACTCTGGTAAAAATGGGAAGACCAAACCCAAATTCATTCTTGACCTGTATTTTCATGTGGGTAATTACAATTTTAAGAAAATGAGATAACTGATATAGAACTAGAGGTGGGCTGTCCCAATGGGATCAAGGATACCCCATGGCAGCCATCTTCTGCATGTTGTGAACATTTTTAATTCGAAAAAGGGGGATGACTAAAAAAAATTGTCTGATATACCTCATAATCGCAGGTGCACAGGTTCCCATGGTACTAAATATATGTGCCAAACTTAAAAAAATTGAAATAAAAATACAGGAATACAACCTCGGACAAAATTGAGAAAATGCAAGTAGAAACAGGGGACTATAACTCCACAAAAAAGTCGGACAGACCTCATAATCGCAGGTGCACAGGTTCACATAGTATGCACTACCTGTGCCAAGTTTTTAAAAATTATAGGCATCGAAAGATGGCGCCAACGAGTTTTTTTGCTTGAAAAAGTGGATCTATTGCTAAAGAATTTTTGGTGGTCATGTTTTTTAAATGAATTTCGGAAAAAAAGGAGGCTCCCATCTAGAGGTCACCCCGAAGATCCGTATGAAGTTTGGTGAAGATTGGATGAGAAATGTGACCTGTAAGGTGGTGTGCTCAAGGATTTACTCACACAAAGAGTAAAATCAAAGATGCCACTTGCAGCCATGTTTTTTAACACAATTCGCCAGCAGCCATGTTTTTAATCAAAAATCGTTTAAATTTGATAGCTCCCATCTAGAGGTGATCGTAAGCAAGCCTGCAATGATTCTCCAATAAATGTGGGCTGCAGGGCGAAGGATTCACATTTGAAATCAAACATGGTGACCATTTTTTTTTAACAAATTTCGGGAAAAACGAGAGGTTCAAGGTGCTAAAGGATTTAGTGATGCAAAAGAGTACAATTCAAGATGGCTGCCGGCGGGCGGCAGCCAGGTTTTTCATCGAAAATCGTTCTTCAAATCTGGAGGTGATCATAGACTCATATAACGAATATCGTTGAAATCGGTCAAAGTTTGTTTGAGTTATCGCGCTAACGGTCACAGACAATCAAAATTGCTAAAAAAAATAGACAAAGTCCCATAACCCTCTTATAAAAGATTGGACAAACCTGGTTTTCGAATATTGTTGCAACAGACCCATATACCATATATGAATGAAATCAGTTGAAATATGTTTCAGTTATCTCGCTAACAGTCTCAGGCCTGCCCGGACGCCGAGAAGCCTGCCTACCGACCTCGCCAAACAATTTTTTCAAAAACTTGACTAAAAAATTGAACGAAATGTAGGATAAATCTCGGACAAAGCTGCGTCTGCAGACGGACAAGCTGATTCCTATATACCCCAATAACTTCGGGGGGATTGGAGTATAATCATCCAGAAACCATCTGGAACAAACAGATGACTGCCAGACAGATGCATGGACAGACACCGGTGAATGGCGGTGATTTCTATAGTCCCCCAAATTTTTTTTTTTTTCGAGGGACAATTAAAGATGCCCTGACATCATAAAACCATCATATGTACATTTTCGACCACAGAAAATAATTAGATCGAAACCCATGAGCCCATTTATAATTAGATCGGACCCATGACCCCATTTATAATTAGATCGGACCCATGAGCCCATTTATAATTAGATCGGACCCATGAGCCCATTTATAATTAGATCGGACCCATGAGCCCATTTATAATTAGATCGGACCCATGAGCCCATTTATAATTAGATCGGACCCATGAGCCCATTTATATTTGAAGGCCAGATATCAACTTTCAAAAAGGAAGTTTTAAGACATTTTGAATTTTTATCAGCCCAGCAAAAATGTCAATGATTGCCTCTTA
The DNA here is from genome assembly GCA_032622095.1 of Siphonodentalium dalli. NCBI lineage: Eukaryota > Metazoa > Mollusca > Scaphopoda > Gadilida > Siphonodentaliidae > Siphonodentalium > Siphonodentalium dalli. The sequence goes on from CP136069.1 coordinate 64,092,728, forward strand.
TGTGGAGCGTCCATGTTTCTGTTGCCCAAAAGTGGTAGATACTGGTAATAAAGAGCGTTCTAACTTACGAGCTTTTTTCAATTTATGATAATTTTCGACATACATTGTATTTACTTACCTCCCCTACCAACAAACACTATAAAAACTAAGAGTTACTAGCACACTGGATATTGCTAATGAATGAATCTGGTTGAAGAGAGATAACCCAATCCACAAAACGATCATTTAAATGTACATGAACCTGGTTTGATTACTCTTAGTAAGTGAATATAATTTGCTCTTTCCATGTATAATCTCTATGCTTCTCTATGATTCTTGGATATTCCACAAGCTGGTGCAAGTCATAAAATCAATTTTATTATATTTACCATGTTTTTTGCATCGTTCATGCAGCACATGAGTGTATTTTGCGCTAATCCATGGCTCAAATTCATTTGTTGCATATATTCTGCTGAGCATAAAAGGAGAGGGTCTCATAAATGGTCGGATTTAGTGTACAGTGCCCCTTTATATACCTCTCATCCTTAGTTGCAATAGCTTGCGGTAATGATTACATGCAATTCAAATTGGTAAAATATTGTTTTACAATAGTCATATTTAACTATAATAGCTATATACAATTTATAGCTATAAACCGGATTTCCCAGACCTGTTTATTAGTAATATTAGTCATATGACCATCGACGCCATGCACACATTGCTCTTGTTACATCTTGTACATAATTCTGATTTAAGGGCCTTCTAAACCAGCCCAAACCCAAGGACTTCAGGCCTCGATAAGAAATGACAGTATTATGACACTGATTAAGGATCAAATTAATGTTCACATTGAAGTAACAGAATTTTAAAACCACATAGAAACTTGTGTTCAAAGCTATGGTGTCAACATACCATGTTCAATGATAAAAATCTTACCCAACTGATTTTTCTTGCAACAGAAGAGAGGTAACTCTATTTTGCTAAAACTGGCTATGATAGGTTAAAGTGATGTGAAACACTCTGATGGGGAGATCAAATAGAAATGGAGAATAATCTTGCTCAAAGTAGTTATTTTTTACAAATATTATAACCAAATTGACTTTATATCCAAAGTGAATCATGATGGTGAAATCGTTTTCGTTAGATTATTGCCGATATTTGCTTCCCAAATTGGGAAGTATATATTTACAATTGAGTGTAATTCAGACGATGTTTTCTATGGAGTGGTACAGTCGATTAGCTTAATATTTTCGGCGATGTTAGTAGAATGCTACATTCCTTCAGTTGGCATATAAGCGCCTGAATAACTAATAACTAACTTATCAGTTTCAGTTTCACTCATCCATTCAAGGCCGGCCATTATATGTCTTTAATATTTTCCATGTGACATTAAAGGTACTCAATCCGAATTAACACTCGCACATTACTATTTCCTTGGCTTCGGGGGTAAAAAATATTTGATTAGAGTCGAGGAACCCACCCATCAAAGCTAGGAGTGATCAGATATCGATGTTTTAAATCTATTATTTTGATTTTAAGTGGCCCAGTAAACTGTCGACGAGAAAAACTTATCTGACCAGATAGCGGAAGAAGATTGATAACTCTAAAATCCAGTGGCTTTTTTGTCAGATATTTGACAACCGGCAAAATTTCGTTGAACAAAACGTTGATAAATAACAGGTTTAGGCAATTTTATACTATAGTTGACTGTGGTTAGCATTATTTTTGGGCAATTAATCGATTCTGATAACTGAAGTGGAATTTCAATTTCAAAATCTGCAGACGACCCAGCGCGAAATCGCACGTGTCTCGGTGCCCTTCCGGTCACAAATGTCAGGGTCGGCTCCAAACTTAAAATTAAACAGCGACAAAGGTGAGTTAATGCAGAATATAACACACAATGCATACTCCACAATGATCACTAGTATCGAATCAGTAGCTTTTATGGAGTATTATGCGATAAGATTTGTTTATTTTACATGTTTACAAAAGTCATTATTTCCAAGTGCATATTCCACCAATTTCCACGAGTGATTAACCGCAATTCTGGAAGCTACGCTTGAGTATACTGTTGCTCAATGTTAGATACATACATTTCCTAGCTCCCAAACCACAAGTAAGTTTAGTATTATACTTGTATGCCACAAAAAATGAATCTTAAAATGACCCGAAAATGTCACGGTTCCCTTCCGGTCAACTGTTAGCATTTGGGTTCGCATCGGTTTGATCATGCCCCAGTTCCGAATCTGCACATATTTAGTTTTCGCATTATTTGTCCAGTATTTTCGTGCTCGTTGGAGACTTATAACGCATATTTTATTTCCATATTTACTAGTAATGACTAGCACCACATATAACACTATTTATACGGCGATATCTTGTTAAATGCACCTTGCTAGGCGACTTCGAAGCACGAACAATTATTTTATTTAAAAGGATGTCGTTTTTATGTGTAAACAATAAGTGGGAATACATATACACACCTGGCATTGATCCGATATGACTTGTGTTGCGTACACGTCGCTAAAATCATAATAGGCCTACTGTCTACATTATATAATGCATCGTCTCAAACTTACACAAGTTTGTTTCTGTTATCTGACCGAATAATGGTTGTTTATGCCTGTTTGGTGGTTTCATATACATGTCCAAGCATATATCATGCATATTGCATAGCACGATTTAAATTCATTTAACTTGACAAATCTGACACCCAAGTAGTGGTGGACTTTTAGAGATCTTTAAATAGGCCCACACAAATAAAACATGAACTCGAAGTTAATCAAGTACCTAACATTTACTTAATTCTCTACTTTTCAGTAAGTATTCTGCAGTAGAAATCTCCAGTATATCTATGGAAGACGCGGATTTGTTACTTGACCTCTCATGTGAGTTGGCAAGGCCTACAATGGCGACCAGCGCTCGCGAGGAGCACACAGGCATACTTGATCTGTCCTGTGATGTGGCAACTCCAGCATCTCCATTGGCGACCAGTACACCGAAACAGATCAAATTCAGCGACAGCAACGCCCGTCGGTTGTTATCATGTGATCAATGCAACTTCACAACACCGTTACAGATTAATATGCGTATATGAAGATTCATATACAGTGATATCTTATATATAGATGTTGTATTGATGTTCATTATACAAAATAATATGATACACATGCAGTATTATGCAAGTTTTAGTTTTAGTATATGAAGATTCATATATATAATATAATTATATATGTTTTTATGTTTATGTATAGATATGGTACTTCAGATGTATACATACATAATTCATTTAATTATGTTTTATTAAAGGTCAGACTAGATGTCTCAATTATTTTAATGATATGTTGTCAGTGTGCAGTGAATACATTAATACCTCCAAATGGTCATTTATATAATGTGTAATATAAAATCCAGGGCATATGTATAATGTAAGACCAGAACAATTATTTGTTCAGTCAGAATGTTGTCTTGTTTTTCTTAGTGGGCACAAACAAATCAATCTGCATTATAATACACATCCATTTATTCATGTAATGGGTGATCTCTTATAAACGCAACTTTCTCATCAATGTGTTAAACAGTAATACAACCATAGCTCAATTCAACTAAATACATAGTTCAATTAGTCAGAATGTCTCATATGTTCAAAATAAATATGGATACAATCACACTCATCACAACTTAGGCTATATATTTTCACAGAACTGACGCAGCATTTCCCTATTGAATTTAAATCCTGCTATGCAATATGCATGGTGTATGCTTGGACATGTATATGAAGCCACCAAACAGGCATAAACAACAATTATTCGGTCAGATAACAGAAACAAACTTGTGTAAGTTTGAGACGATACATTATATAATGTAGACAGTAGGCCTATTATGATTTTAGCGACGTGTACGCAACACGAGTCATATCGGATCAATGCCAGGTGTGTATATGTATTCCCACTTATTGTTTACACATAAAAACGACACCCTTTTAAATAAAATAATGGTTCGTGCATGCTTCGAAGTCGCCTAGCAAGGTGCATTTAACAAGATATCGCCGTATAAATAGTGTTATATGTGGTGCTAGTCATTACTAGTAAATATGGAAATAAAATATGCGTGATAAGTCTCCAATATGTGCAGATTCGGAACTGGGGCATGATCAAACCGATGCGAACCCAAATACTAACAGTTGACCGGAAGGGAACCGTGACATTTTCGGGTCATTTTAAGATCCATTTTTTTGTGGCATACAAGTATAATACTAAACTTACTTGTGGTTTGGGAGCTAGGAAATGTATGTATCTAACACTGAGCAACAGTATACTCAAGCGTAGCTTCCAGAATTGTGGTTTATCACTCGTGGAAATTGGTGGAATATTCCATTGAAAATGCATTGGAAATAATGACTTTTGTAAACATGTAAAATAAACAAATCTTATCGCATAATACTCCATAAAAGCTACTGATTCGATACTAGTGATCATTGTGGAGTATGCATTGTGTGTTATATTCTGCATTAACTCACCTTTGTCGCTGTTTAATTCAAGTTTGGAGCCGACCCTGACATTTGTGACCGGAAGGGCGCCGAGACACGTGCGATTTCACACTGGGTCGTCTGCAGATTTCGAACCGATTCTCGCGGGGCACATGACGCACAGGCTCGGCGACCCGATAAAATTCGTATCCGGGGCAAGATACATTCACATAGCAAATTTCAAGTCGATAGCTCCAGCCGTTTCCGAGATCTCGTCTGCGCATGCGCGAAGCTGGCGTCGCACGGGCTCGGCGACCCGATAAAATTCGTATCCGGGGCAAAATACATTCACATAGCAAATTTCAAGTCGATAGCTCCACCCGTTTTCCGAGATCTCGTCTGCGCATGCGCGAAGCTGGCGTCGCACGGGCTCGGCGACCCGATAAAATTCGTATCCGGGGCAAGATACATTCACATAGCAAATTTCAAGTCGATAGCTCCACCCGTTTCCGAGATCTCGTCTGCGCATGCGCGAAGTGGGCGCCGCACAGGCTCGCCAATACGACAACGTCCACCGCCTGGTCAAACTACACACAAGTACCAAGTTTCGTCCCAATCGGTCGAGAATCGTAGATTTGTATTAATGACAGACAGACAGACAGACAAACAAACAGACAGACGGACAGAGGTCTTCAAAATATATATGAGATATAGAATGTTAGTTTCATGTTTGCAAATTTTGTTTCATTTTGTCCCATAGTGCATCTGAACAAATGTTGAAGGAGAGTAAAACATGAAGGAAATACTAACAACCATAGCCAAGCAGAACAGTCCATCGTCTCTGCGATGAAAAATTTCGGACTGATTTTCACCGGGCTTTTTGGATATAGTCAGATGTGATATCCTGCCGTATTTTGTATTAATGCTTTACATGAATTGATCTGTCCGTGCGTTATAACGCATACCTATGTTCGTATAATATTGTTTTTAAAGTTGTTTTAGTTATATTTTTATTCTGAGTAACAAATACAGTTTAAAACAAAAATTTTAGTCAATAATTGTGAAGCGCCAAGAAAATGAGGATTTAATTTCGCCAAAGTTTTTTTAATTTCGCCAAAAAACATTTGGCCAAAGTTTTTTTCATTTGGCTAAACTTTTGGCCACAAGATTTTTCGGTCCATCGCCAACACTGTTCATACTGGACTTATTTGATTCTTTAAAATGCCCATAGTGAGCTCAAATTAATTTTGTTGTGGTTTTTTATTTTTTATTTATTTAATTAACAAAATTAAAAAAAAAAAAAATTTAAAACTAACGCTGTTATAACCTCCGCCAGGGTACCCCGAGGCACCACACCAAATTTGGTTGAAATCAGTCTAGGAGTCTCGGAGAAAAATATGGACAAACAGACAGACTTGGGCAGTTGCCATTTCGGTGAAATATTAAAGCTACTTTTTTTACAGTGGCACATTTGGTAGCCGCCCTTGCACCAACACAATACATAAATGTAATCCATGACATGCCGTTCTACAGTAAAAGTTGTTTACTGTACACCATACCTCATTGTCAAATACACAAAAGAAAATGGATTCTTGCAAATATTCCTATTATTTTTTTAATCAGTATTAAACTAATTAAAGTCAAACTTCCATTGGATCAGCGAATGGATAGTCATTTATATTTGTGCTTAGCCATTACTAAGTGGTTTCACGCACGTTTAATACTAGAATCTGGACAGCCACTGTACAATGAATTGATACTCCCTCTAATCTAAAATATAAAATGCAATGTGCTTGTAACCGAAACAATCTATTAATTGGTAACCGAAACTCAACACTGATTGTAATTTATCTCGGGTGTTCTCAATATTTTATAAGCTCGGCTTTTGTTTTGTCCACGAAAAAAAAAACCTTCGGGTGCTTGTGATGTTTAATATACTCTATTGAATGTTGGCATTCTCCGGTATTGCAAAAAGAGCATCGGGGAAACACCTTTGTGCTAATTTTAATGTCATGCGACGTCATCATTTTGTCGGCACTTACTAGTTGCTACATGCCGGAAAGTTACACCTTAGCATAGCGGAGGCTGAGCACAAGGAACAAGTCCAGGTTATTCTCCCATGGGCCCCATAGATCCGAAGCGCCCGTATGTTTAATTTATATAAAAAACAAACAAACAAAAATCAGGGTGATGGACTACATAAATTAGTGACGTCACAACTATACGTGCGTAGCTCCTGAACCATAAAAACAACAGGTTCAGTGTGGGTTGAGATTATATCCCCATATGGACGCAGACAGACATATACAGTCAATCCAAAATACTCCCAGTTTCTTCAGCATAATTATGCTTCAACGTGGAATCATGACAAATTGAAATAAGAAATAAATGTGAAAAGGCCTCACATAAAAATTAATAGATCATAATTTAAAAGTTTCAAACTCTGCTCAAGTTCAATTTTAAGTTCTTTCATACAAATTGAAAAAGTGTAGTTGGACTCACACGGTTCACATAAAATAACTGAATAAACATGCTTTACTGTGATCAATGCCTTCTGTAAGTCCTGCATATGGGGACTGAACTCTCCATGGAGCTTGGTGGTCAATATGCGACGCCATTTTTATTTTTTCTAACACAATCACGTGACTTCCTATTTCCCGCCAAATAATTTTCTTATTGGTGCGTTCACACGATGCGCTTGCTAGTATGCCGCAGAATGTTGTCGGAGATCCAGGTTTCAAAGTTTGAAATCAACTGCTCCGAATAGGTCAGGGAGGTTAATTGTATCAGGGTCGGTATCTCTTCAATCCGGCATTACAAGATTCTTCAACAATTGGACAAATTTGTAATAACATTAGTTAGAAAATCCAGCTTGATTGAAACAATTCTGAAATCGCTCTGATATCGTATTTAGGTTTTCAAGCGATGGGCCTATATTATGAAGGATTGTTGGTCCAAGAGTTGATTATTATTCCGGCAAACTTTTAAATCAAATTCAACCTAATTATACGTGCCAATTAAGGCTCAAATGGTCCCACTTCCGATTAAAGGCGCACTTTCGTGTGACTGTGAATGCTGATTGTGTTACCAGTAGTTGATCAATGTCACTGTATGATATGAATCGACATTCTATTGTATGATATGCAATGTTCGCGCTAGCCATACATGTTATCGATGCAGTGAATTGATCTGGGCGAAGTATCACGTCCAGTTGAAGAGGTCAGATCTCCGGATAAAATGAGCCGCGACAGGCGTCGAGTTTGATCCCTGATTTGACCTCTTCACCGAGACGTGATGCGAAGCCCAGATCAATTCACTGCACAGCGATAACAGGTTTATTATATGACATGCTTTTTATTTAAAAAGCACAATATAATTAAGAAATGAAACCACATGTATAGGCCACTAGTAACACGAATAAAGAAGGAACTATTTTTGTATAATAAATCGTCTCGTATATAGGTAGTAGGGCCTACCCACCCACCACCCCATCCTGCCACCCATAGTATCTTATGCGCCGCAGGCGCTCGTATATAGGTAGTACCCACCCACTATGGGTGGCAGGATGGGGTGGTGGTGGGTACTACCTATATACGAGCGCATGCGGCGCATAAGATACTATGGGTGGCGGGATGGGGTTTTTACGGACATGCGCATTATGCGAGATAGAGAAGAGTGGTATGGAATAAGATCAAACTGTAGCTGATCCAATGATCGGGAAATGATCGCTTTACTATAGTGGTATTGGGGAAAGAAAAACGATAGTCATATAATAAATAATGTCATTGGGGGTGTACCTATTGCCAACATCACCCAAAGTCCATTAAATTGAACCCATTTGTAAGTGCATTAAATTGAACGCATTTGTTTTATTTTCCCGGGGAGCATACCCCATGATCCCACCAATTAACTTAAGCATGCACAGACACGCCTTGTCAAAGGCGGTCCGTGTGTCATCCTATTTTTTTTTTAGATATGTGGAAACACGTCTATGGACCCCCTCCCCCTTATATCCTGAATTGAATTGCTTTATTTCACTCACTCATATAATTTCTATGCCATACAGAGTGAAACACGTATATACAGAGCTATGTACACAATGTTAGTATGGCTGTTGCGTTTGGCGGTCGAGGTCCGTAAGTGTCATTCGTCGTGTACTTCGTCATCATCATCCTAATTATCATCATCGTCGTAATCATCATCATTGATATCATCATCGTCGTCGTCATCATCATCCTTAGCGCCATCATCGTCGTGAGTGTTTCAACATCAGCATGCATATTGTCATTATCTTTGTCACCATCATCATCATCATCATTATCATCAACGACGTCAACATCATAACCATCCTCATCATAGTTGTCATCGTCTCGTCGATATCGTCGTCCCGTTGCCATCATCGTTATCGCGGTTGCATGTCATTGTCACCATTATCGTCGTAATCGCCAACATCGTCATCATCATCTCAGTCATGGTCGCTGTCTTTGTCATCAGCTAGGCTTGTCGTTTAGTTGTCAATCCTACTTTCGTGAAAATTGAAACACTGGTATAAATTGACATGTAGAGCGTCACGAGACACATGCTGCTGACCTCAGACGACTTAAAGTGGCAAATATGAGCAATAAAGAGCGTTCCTTATCACCTTAGAAGATAAATTGGTAAAGATGGGTCATCTGACCAGGGGAATGTCATGGGATAGGCGCATTTGACCTCAATGTCACAGGGTAGGTTCTGTTGACCTCATATGATTTAATGAGGCACTATTATCAACTTAACATATAGATGTAACTTTATCCGGATAGTCATGCAATAGGTGCTGTTTATCCCATATGACTAATAATTGTTTAAAAATGACTTGAAGGGCCACTATTAATTGGTACATATAGGTTACCTGACCAGGGGAATATCATGGGATAGGTGCCTTTGACCTCATGTGACTTGAACGGGGACTAATAAATTATATGATCAATAAAGTGTTTATTATCAGATCATGCAGAGATGTGAGAATGATGCGGGGAATGTCACAGATAGGTGCTGTTGACCTCACAATTATTTAAAGAGGCACTCTAATAATTAGCAATAAAGAGCGTTTATTATCAACTTAAAAGATAGATGTTACTTTACCCAGAGTCATGCAATAGTGATGTTTACCCCAGATAACTAATAATTGTTTCAACTGACTTGAAGGGCCACTAATAAATTATGCATTTTTCACCTGAGCAATGCCGGGAACCCCAGCTAGTATGTAATAATGATGTACTGAGCTGTGGATATACATTATGCAACAATATGAAGCTGAGATTGGGCTAAATAGTTTCGTCGCAAATTCAGGTAGGAAATTTCCAACAGTTGGAAAGCTATAAGTATTAGTTGGATATGATCCAACTCAAGGGGGAAGGTGGAAGCAAATGGAATTTGCCCAAAATTCTTACTTTTACTTTGAATAAACTGTAATAAGCACATTTCTTTGACTGAGAAATCAACCCATTCTGAGTCATTGAAATTTAAACCAAAGTCCAAATCCCATAAACCCCTTTCGTTGGCGCGGACAGACTAATAACATAATTTTTGTTTTAAATGGGCAAATAAAAAAACATGATTGTCAACGAAAAATATAAAAATCAAGAAAACTGATTTTGGGTGCGGGCAATGCGGTCAGGTACCGGAAACACACATTCAATTCATTTTGGCCTTAAAGACCTGGGAATAAATCGTGATCATGAGACGCATGGACCTGACTAATGTCTGGGAGTAAGTCATGAACATGAAGGCAGAAGTAAGCCATGATAACACCCAACCCTCCCAATAAAAGCCCCACATGGAGAGAAGTATGTACAACTGAATGACTCTGCATATCCCAATGTGGGGCTCATTAGAGGAGCATGGGTAGCTGAGACCTGACTAATGTCTGGGAATAAATCATGAACACCAAGACAGTGGTAAGCCATGATAACATCTATTTAATCTGCAAATAATCTCAATGTATGCCATTCACTTCACCAGTCATTCAAACAACACACAAAGCTACATACATGTAAGTCTCATGCCTACATAGAAGATGATGATAAAGAAATGGTTCTCTGTTAAAACAAGCTAGCACAGATCATTAGCAATGATACCAAGACATACAGTAATGTCCTAAATAGTCGACTCCTTAACCACAGCAGAATTACTGAGAGCTTTCCGATGAATGGCAACAAGCCATATTAACGACTAAATCCTGAAAAATTACCCATAATTCTGCTGTGGTTAAGGAGTCGATTATTTAGGGCATTACTGTAACTCAGGAAATAATATAGATTTTTAACTTTGTTAAATAGCATTGCCAAGTTATGAAATACATGTTTTATAAAAGTGATGCTATTCATTCCACTGGTAAATAGGGAATTTTCTTTTAATCCTTGGATTATTTGATATCAAATTGTTGAGGAATAGTTAATTGATTCCCATTATGTTACCCTCTGAATCATTGGGAATCAAGTAATTATTCATTAGAAAGTATTTAGTAATCAAAAGGTTAAATTACACCTCATTCTCAGAGGCTGGAAGAACGTGTTATTTTCCATGACTTTTTAATGACTATAACCCCACAAAAAAAAAACAATTTTCCCATGACTTCCAGGCCTGGAAATTGGATGGTATTTTCCATGACTTTTCTAGGATTTCCAGCGGTTAACCCTTTCTACACTAAATGGATTTTCCCATTCAGTAAACATTGGAATGATTAATTATTCATTTGGAGGGAAGTTAAGGTTAATAAAAGTAGACGACAGACAAATAAAAGTGCAGAAGAGCCCTATTTATTGAGGGAAATGTTTCGATAGTAAGTTCAACAAATAACCTGTGGTTGTTTATTGAACTAATTATCAGAAAATTTCCTATGGGATAATTACTCGTTAATGATGCTTTAGAATAGAAAGTGTTTAATGCATAGAGAATTTGCGATACTTGCCAGATTTACAGAAACACACATTATGGCTGGTATGGTTGACCCATTTGATTAGATAATACTGAAGTGACAACGTCTATCCATTCAACGACGGCAGGTACCCTGGTTATTGAGCCTTACCACCTGGTTTATACAATAGTCTGCCACGTGGATATGATTGCATGCACTTGTTTAATGAGTGAACCACTTCTCAAATATGGCAATGTAAAATAACAGTAACAAGCCTGGATTTAGTGTGTCTGACATTTACAGAATGAGGAGGTCCACAGAGGGTGAATTTAGTGATGATATCCCCCACGGTGGGCTACCATCACCAAATTCACCCTCTGGGAACCTCATTCTGCTTAGGCCTCAACTGCTATGGGAGACCTAGGACAGATTGAAGTTCCCCAGTTGAAGTTGGTGATGTTCACCCATTAGTCACCTCGATTGTGCGTTTTATCTTCTGCAAATTAGGGGATATAGAAACTGAAAAGATGTAACTAAAACAGCTTTAATTTGAGACTATAGATACTTCCCAGAAATGAGGCCAAAGCAGAATGAGGTCCACAGAGGGTGAATTTGGTGATGCTAGCTCGCTGTGCAGGATAGCATCACTAAATTCATCCTCTGGGGACCTCATTCCGCAAATGTTAGACACAATAAATTCAGACTTGAACAGTAACGTATAGAAATTTTCTACATCGAATCAGCAGTAATGAACAAATCGAATGTATCAGAGATGAAAGGATGACATTTGGTGCACTGGACAGAGATCAATGTGGAAATCCTCCGATCACATGTGTATATACAGCAGTTTGTGAATACACATAAATATAAAATGTGGAGAGAATACAAACATGCAAAATGATGAAGAATTCAGCACTAGTCAGAAAAACATGTATAAAACTCGACAATATAATCATAAGCTGTCAATTAACCATACACTTCAAAACGATTGGTTGTCCATTGTTGCTTAACCCTTTCATGACGGGAGCTGTGCTGGTGCGGCATTAAATATTCTGTGCCAATGTACAGTAATGCCCAAAGTATATGACCCTTTAACCACAGCAGAATTATGGGAAATTTTTCAGGATTTAGTCGGAAATATGGCTTGTTGCCATTCATCGGAAAGCTCTCACCGAGAGCTTTCTGATGAATGGCAGCAAGCCATATTTCCGACTAAATCCTGAAAAATTTCCCATAATTCTGCTGTGGTTTAGGGGTCGATTATTCTCTTAAAAATGCGAGTCTCCCATAGGGAGTATTGTATTTATAAGAGAATACATTGGCCTAAAAATATTGACCCTGACCTCCCATAGGCTTACACGGTCAAAGTAAATATTATTAGGCCAGTGCATTCTCTTATATATGTGAGGCTCCGTATGGCACAGGGTTTTCTAAAAAAATTTTAGGAAGCTCCAGTCACGGAAGGGTTAATTAGCAAATAAGGTTATACGTCAACATCCTTAATAGGTTTTGGTAATTCTTCCAGAAAGCACAGGTGTACAAAATAGTTTTCAGACAGCAGCCCCACATGTTAGGAAATATACCAGCATTTTTTTTTCAATTGACTGATCAATAAAAATAAAGTTTCTCTGCAAATGGATGTGTAATTGACAGGTGTTTGTTCCCAAGTCCAAATTTTTACTTGCAAAAAACTTATCTAATATTATGAAATATTGATATATTACTCTACAAGTATTTTATCTCAAGATCCATATAAAATTCTCAAAAAATATACCATTTGTTTTTAAATGCAGTTCACTATGAAAATATCTTAGTGAGACTTGCTGGCGACCGTTGGGTAAAACCAATCAGTTCGATTATGAGGACTTTTAAATTCAAATACAAGGGGAATTATCATCCAATTGTATTAGTTTCAGCATTTCCATAATGAATTAGTGAAATCACATTGTTATCACTTACAATCTTTTCTCTAAAGTGTGACTCTTGTCTATTTGACTATAGCCGTTTGAATTTCCTATTTTAATTAGACAGGTCAGCTAAATCTGAACATTTTGGACAATTTTTATCAATAATCAGTTCATTAACATGTGGATGTCTGGGGAGTAACAGCAATGGTTTTTATGCATACATGTAATATTCTTAATAGCTAACCTTTGGTTACATACCCAAAGGATAAAAGTCTTGCAAGATTATTACTAATGTGATTTTACAGTAATGTCCTAAATAATCGACTCCTTATCCACAGCAGAATTATGGGTAATTTTTCAGGATTTAGTCGGAAATATGGCTTGTTGCCATTCATTGGAAAGCTCTCACTGAGAACTTTCCGATGAATGGCAACAAGCCATATTTCTGACTAAATTCTGAAAAATTACCCATAATTCTGAAGGGGTTAAGGAGTCGATTAATTAGGGCATTACTGTAGCTGTATTGGCCTTTCTTAACCCTTTCTATACTAAATACTCATTGATGAGTAGTTCACTTAAGAAATTCAATCTCAAACAGAGAACACCGGTCATACATCCTTTCTGACTCTGTCTGTGGATTTCTATATTTAGTGCACGATTTTCCAGCCAAAATGGCGAAACCGATCGACCCAAAGTCAAATTTCCTATGTGCTTTGACAAAAATTCCCACACTAAAAACTTATTGACAGAATGGAGAAGTAGCGGTTGTCTTGTTGATGGTTTTCGCACGCTACTCATATCAGTAAAATGGCAGCAAATTAGAACTCTTGTGTTCGGCTTGACTGATGTTTGCCATGGGTGTTGTCGTGAATTTAGACTTTTGTTTGATAAAATAATTGGAGAACCAAATCACATTGTTTTGCGATATAGTACTTTGGTTCTAATGGGAATTTCCAAACTTAACACGTTGAGTGCTGGCTCCCATTCAATCACATGCAAAGTGTACGAGATAACTGCTAGTTGGCACTCAACCTGAAAAGGTACGAAATTACACAATTGTTTTTTCTGATCCTGTATTATCTGCCTGCCATTTGCTTTTATTATCTGAACACCCCTCCAAATGAATAACAGACCATTCCAATGTATACTTTTATAACTGACTAGAAGAATCCATTTAGCATAGAAAGGGTTAAAGCTGATACTCAATGACACAAACCTCACACATTTATGATCCGATGTTATTCAATACTTCCACCAAAAAGGTACAGAAAGATCTGACCCATCTAAATAAATGAAGGAAATCGTTCAGTTGTCCTTTAACCCTTTCATGATAGGAGCTGTGCTAGTGCATTCTCTTATATATGTGAGTCTCTCATTGGGAGGTCAAGGTAATTATTGTTAGGCCAATGTATTCTCATCTCTTATATATTGGAGACTGGACTGGAGCTGCTCTGGTGCAGCATTAAATATTATGTGCCAGTGCATTATATTATATATGCAAGTCTCCCATGGGAGCCTCGCATATATAAGAGAATGCACTGGCTTACAAGGTCAAGGAAAATATTGTAAGGCAATGTATTCTCTATATATGCGAGGCTCCCTATGGGAGACTCACATATATAAGAGAATGCATTGGCACAGGGTTGTCGCAAAATTTATGGAAGCTCCCGTCATGGAACGGTTAGAAATATACTACCATGTTTCATTCAGACATGAGTGAAGATGATTTTGAGTCAGACTATAAATAATGAACAAGTGTCCATATCTACAGCGCCGTAGATGTAGCTAAAGGCAGGCATGAGAATATGGTGCCGGACATCCACAGAATGAGGTCCCCAGAGGGTGAATTTAGTGTTGCTACGGCACACAGTGGGCTAGCATCACCAAATTTGAACATCCTCTGGGCCCCTAATTCTGCATAGCGTCATCTATGGGAGACCTAGACACAGTTTTAAGTTCCCAAATGGTGAAATGCACCATAGTGACAGTAAAGAGGTTTATTATATTTTTATTAACTTTTTATGTCAAAATATAAATCATATCCCCACTGCCAGATGACTGAAAATGTCCTACTCTCAAGGTGTTATCCTACTCTCAAGGTGTTATCCTACTCTCAAGGTGTTATCCTACTCTCAGCACTGCGTCATTATGTCAATTATGCACTGTGTTGTCTGCCAATTTGAGGATATACAGAAACTAAACTACAAAATAAACTAATTTTTTTAAATTTTATATGAAAGAAACTTTCCAGAGAAGATGAGGCCCCCAGAAGGTGAATTTAGTGATGCTAGCCCACTATGCATGGTAGCGTCACTAATTTCACCCTCTGAGGACCTCATTCTGCAAATGTCCAGCACCATATTTTCAGGCATGGCCACATGCATTAAAGACCCAGAACAAAATAAACAAAACATATTCCATATTTTATTACACACCCACTGACATGAGGCACATGTATTCAACAGAATCCATATTATTGTATACCACCAGTGGGATACAAGCTGGAACTATTTTTGTTAACATCGCCAAGAAAGATGACGTACATTACGTCAACAATCGGCCTCGGGTGATGCCCCGATCATTACTGGTTATTTGTCAGACTTAAAATCACAATAAAGGTAGCTGTAGTATCAATGAAGGTGAACTCCATGGATTGAAATTATTATCTGACAGAACGGTGTAAATTTAATACAGAACACAACTTCATACTTGTTGCAGACGGCACATAGCTACGCTCTCGCAAAATATATTCTTGCGCCACCCACAACTCATACGATAACAGATTTTCAATTAAGATGCACGTTGTGTTCTGTCTATATATACCATCTTCCAAACCAAAAATATATATATTCCACCAGAATATGGAACAGCTTTGGCCCAGGAGTGTCCACCAAGTGATAAAGATTTCCCCCGTTATTTACCCCAGAATGCATCATAATTCTCAACTTTTGAGAGATAGAATTATTCCCCTTCCATTGAGAATAATAAACTGGCGCTACAGACCAGATCGAAATTGAGCACAAAACACACCTTGACATACAACATGTTCACAGTTTATTCGACAAGATAAGTTCATAATATAATGTTTTGGAGCTTCCTTTTTCAAATGGAATATGTTGTATATAATGTGATCTGGCGATTCGAAAATTAAGTGGGCATTTAAACTCTCACCGTGATGTCACCATACTCATAACTATGCCATGACATATGCAGTTTTTATTCTTCCACAATGGCGACAGCGGTCTAATACATGGCATCTGTGGGGTATATTCATGGGTTTAGAAATTGGGTTTTTCCTGAATGAGCAGGCTAAACAATACGAACAGCTTAGAATATAAAATTGAGTTCAGTTGAAATTCAGAGAATAGTACAAGTAACATTTGGTAGGCCTTTAAAGGCTGACCAATAGAATTGTGTATAACGTCATCAAATAACTTGAATGACATCAAGGGTAGATTTAACCCTTTACCCAACAAACCGGCCAAATAAAGCTTCAACAGCCTAAAATATCTTCGGTCTGTCTAAATAGAACCATACAAATATGGATATCATTGGAACCGGCTCCTTGACCACATTGTGATAGTTACAGTTATGCCCTGTGCCAATGCATTCTCTTATATATGCGAGTCGACCATAGGTCGCCTCGCATATATAAGAGAATGCATTGGCCTAAAAAAAAATCTTTTTTTAACACTTTTTACCATTTTTTCTTACATTCTTTAACAATTTTATAATTTTTAATGTGTTAAGCCAATGCATTCTCTTATATATGCGAGGCGACCTATGGTCGACTCGCATATATAAGAGAATGCATTGGCACAGGGCCCTTCTGTTGGGTAAAGGGTTAAGACTCGCAGCTGTATTTACGGCGTCATAGGCAGTCACGGCCTTTGTAAAAAGCTGATGACGCATTCACACATACAAACCCATATATACATACTAGTAAACACTCTGCTAGGCTTAATGCATGCTCACCACAAGATATCAGGCAATTTCGTCCAAGTTTCTTTGAATTAACCATTTAATGACTGGAGCTTCCTGAAATTTTGCGAAAACCCTGTGCCAATGCATTCTCTTATACATGCAAGTCACCCATAGGGAGAGGATATAAGACAATAAATTGGCCTAATAATATTTACTTTGACCAAAAAAGCCAGTGCATTCTCTTATATATGCGAGGCTCCCTATGGGAGACTCGCATATATAATAGAATGCACAGGCACAGGATCTTTAATGCATCTCCAGCACAGCTCCCATCATAAAATGGTTAAACCAGCTTGTGATATCAAGTACAGTAATACCCTAAATAATCGACTCCTTAACCACAGCAGAATTATGGGTAATTTTTCAGGATTTAGTTGGAAATATGGCTTGTTGACATTCATCGGAAAGCTCTCAGTGAACTCCCCAAGCTCTCAGTGAACTCCCCAAGAGTTGTCAATTGAAAGTAGTGTGAACTTAATGTGAAAAATATATATTTTATCACAATGTTTACATAATTTCAAAAGAATACAAACTCATTTGCAAGCTTACACCTCAGCAAGAATGAGGTACCCAGAGGGTGAATTTGGTGATGCTAGCCCGCAATGTGGGGTAGTATCACTAAATTCACCCTCTGGGGACCTCAGTCTGCAAATGACAGACACCATATTTCAAGGCTTGCTCATTTGACCTCGCGAAGTGGCCTCGGCTTATTTCATTATTGCAGAAAATGTAAACATTTCGTCTTGAAAGAAATTCTATCATGTACCCAGTAATTTGTAAAATACATACAGCACATGACATCCAGTGTAACAAATGTTTAACTTACAAGCAATATGGGAACACTAACAATTTAAAAAGCCCATAACAGTAATATTGGAATAAAATCACATCGCACATGTCTTCATGTGTGTTGTTTTAGGGCGCATTCAATTATCTCCCAGTTGTCGGCATAAAAGCCTAACATTGCTGATAAGACCTTCTTTAAATCTTCTTTAAATGTAAGCTAACAAAGAGGAAATGTGAGGTTACTCCTAATTTCATGGCATATTCTCTGCATAATAGGATTATAAGATTATGATTCATCGTTATGACCCAAAGATATCACTCTTTCTCAGTGTTCATTTGTATTATAAAGTTGATTAAAATTGATGAAAAATCCTGTCATTTGATCTGGGCATAAAGTCTGCTATAGAAGAGTTAGGGAAACATACTTCAGTATATTATACTAGCATCTCGTCCTACTGATATCACAAGCTGGATTACGTTGAGGAAAACTTGGACTACAGGCAATTAAGGTTTAGGAAGATTAAGAAATCTTAGCATACATTAAAAGTAAGCCGCAATCTAAATATACAAATAATAAATACTCTCTCTCTCATTTACATTGGTCATTTTAAACTCCTTTAATAGTCAAAAATCTTTAGCACGGCTGAATGGGTCAAGGTTTTGGATATTCTGGGTGCTCCAATCAAGGTGTTTTAGATCCTGGGTGCCCTAATTAGCATTTTGGAGATCCTCGGTACCCAAATCAAGGATTTGGAGATCATGGGTACCCTAATTGAAAGAAAATTGACAAATTCAGCTTTAGTAGGCTGTATGTTAGAAGTTAATAGCTACAAATAATTTGAGTGCTTCTCTACCTGTTAACATCATTTGAACCTATTTATGAATGAAGAATGGAGCAGTCCAATGGATTTTAGAAACAAGCCTTGAAATTGTGTGTCTGCCATTTGCAGAATGAGGTCCCCAGAGCATAAATTTAGTGATGCTACCCTAAACAGTGGGCTAGCATCACCATATTCACCATCTGGGTACCTCATTATGATTAGGCCTCATCTTCTGGGAAGTATCTATAGTCTCATATTAACATTGTTTTCAGTTACTTTTTCTCATCTGTTCAGTTCTATATCCCCTAATTTGCAGAAGATAAAATGTATAATCGAGATGACTAACAGGTAAACATCACCAACTTCAACAGGGGAACTTCAATCTGATCCTAGGTCTCCCATAGCAGTTGAGTCCTAAGCAAAATGATGTTCCCAGAGGTTGAATTTTGTGATGCTAGCCCGCTGTACCTCATTCTGCAAATGTTAGAAACCATATTTCCAGGCTTTATCACATTTGCTAGGGATTTATTATAAGAGAACACAGATTGAAAAGTATGACATCATTGCAATGAAAATGACATGGTCAGGAATATATTTTGATGGCCACAATAAATGCAAGTAATCCTTTCATGACGGGAGCTGCGATAGTGCAGCATTAAGGATCCTGTGCCAGTGCATTCTCTTATATTCCGATAGGAAGTCTCGAATATATGGGAGACTCGCATATATAAGAGAATGCATTGGCACAGGATTTTCGCAAACATTCAGGAAGTTCCAGTCATGAAAAGTTTAAAATATGACAAGGATAGAAATTTCAGAATCAATATGAATACATGACAAAAGAAACTCTATTTGATATGTTGGTCAAATGGTATTTCGTGAGAAATATATTATAAATGTTTCAGTACTTCCAACGAATAATGGAATATGAAAGTGAGTTGCAAGTGGTTCTTTTCCATTGCTAAATGAGTTCGTCCAGATTTATGATTGGCAATGTTACAATGACAATACTCTAGAAGTCTCTAGTGTTCCAAATAAAGATGCATGTACGTTTTTTTTTTATTCCATTATTAATTTCATTTGAAATATTCACCCTACATGTTGCCTATTTGGGTCTGCTGGAATAATTTGTTTGTTCCCCCCAAGAGAAATTTGAGTATGTTTCGTTAAAAAAAATTGTGGGGAGCTATTTCTTATACCTTTTGATGCCAGCTCAGATGAAGCAGTAAATAATCATGTACCATTTGCATGACTAGTATTGACATGCAATGTATGACGTCAAATACACTCCCTATATGTGTACTCCCCTGCACCGTTGTCTTTGAAGCAAGTGACAGTAAGTATAATACTTGCTAGAATCAGAAGATATTGCAAAATATTTCACTGCCAACAATTTCAGGTTAGAGTAAATCAAGTTTAATTTATTTCTATTCAGAACTGAACACAGGATTTTACTTCTATTCTCTGTCTAAGATGCCATGTTGTTAATGTTTTGACAACTGTGCGGAAGAGTGCCACCAGAGCAGGCATAACAATAACTGGATTGGATACGCCATTGTGGAAATGTTGGTGTCTGTCTATGCGCATTCTATCCCATAATTACAAATGTCAAAAGTTAAAATAGTCTCCAATTGCATGCACTTCCCTGCACATTTATTAGGGTCTGCACGTTTATTTGGAATACAAGAGAAGATACAAAATTCCTGGCATTCTTGTGATGTATCTAATTGGAGAGATTAATATGTTTTTAAATAAAGCTTAATGGCCTATCAAAGAAGAGATTTGCCTGTCATGTTTTCATACCGACTAATAATTTCCCAACGTCTTCCTGGCACAGTAAATAGACTGATAATGGACTCGGATTAAAGATGCCATTTGTTCAATCTTATTAGACCTATAATGTGAAGGCTTGGCACAGTAATTAGTAAAGTTTGCAAGTATCAATTGATCTCAAAAGTTCAAAATATATAGTGCGGAACAGGGTGCCCAGGATATCCACATCTCATGTGCTGGACACTTCTCTCATGACAAGTTCTTTAACTTCTTTTTAATTCAAAACTGCAATATTTAAAATTAAGTTAATATATTTACCATCATTTTCACCACATGTCAAGCTAAGATTTGAAAATATTCTAGGCAGCCATATCAGCCTGGTACCTAAATATATGTAATCATGCAAACTTTACCAACTCAAATATACATATCTACTTACAAGCCTTGAAATGGGGTGTCTTTCATTTGCAGAATGAGGTCCCCAGAGGGTGAATTTAGTGATGCTACCCCGCATAGCGGGCTAGCATCACCAAATTCACCCTCTGGGAACCTCATTCTGCTGAGGTGTAAGCAGAATGAGGTCCCCAGAGGGTGAATTTGGTGATGCTAGCCCGCTATGCGGAGTAGCATCACTAAATTCACCCTCTGGGGACCTCATTCTGCAAATGACAGACACCCTATTTCAAGGCTTATCTACTCAACAACTTTGGGAAAATGTTATCAATTTTTGCATGACATGCAGTGCACTATCATCAACTAAATAAAGCAATTAAGTACCAGGAATGAAGTCACCGTAAAACTTCACTAACCAGCTCTGGTATCATGTCTGAATTTAGTGTGTCTGACATTTGCAGAATGAGGTCCCCAGAGGGTGAATATAGTGATGCTACCCCGCACAGCAGGCTAGAATCAACAAATTCACCCTCTGGGGACCTCATTCTGCTTAGGCCTCATCTTCTGAGAAGTATCTAGTGTCAAAATTTAACATTGTTTTAGTTAATTTTTCCCTTCTGTTCAGTCTATATACCCTAATTTGCAGAAGATAAAATGCATAATCGAGGTGACTAATCACCATCTTCAAATGGTTGGTGATGTTCACCCATAGCAGTTGAGGCCTAAGCAGAATGAGGTCCCCAGGGGGAGAATTTGGTGATGCTAGCCCACTATGCGGGAAGTAGTCACTAATTTCACACTCTGGGTACCTCATTCTGCAAATGACAGACACACTGAATTCAGACTTGTCTGGTAAGTGTGCATGCAGTCCTTATTTAAAGGGACCCAGGCACTCACAGTGTGTAAATGTGCAAAAATAAAAAGTCTGAAAAATATCACCAACAAGAAGAATAAGGAGAAATAGATCAACTTTGTTATTATATTCACTATTAATGGTTCTCAAAATAATGAAATTTCCCGTGTTGAAACCATTGTTATTTATTAAGCGTAATTTTTTACAGTGATTTGTCAACAAACATCATTAATCATGTATTAAGTTAAAATATTCCAGTCAGAATATGATTCTCAGAATTATTTTCAATGCATTATCTTTTTCAATGTTTACCGTCAAGTTTTGATTAAACTTTTGTATCTGATTAAACAAATTTATGTACTTGTTGATGAAAGGTGTTTTACAGACTTTTATGTGATTTCCTATGAACCCACTTTAAAGGCCTTGAATCCCTTTAACCCTTCGATAACTGAATAATCAAAGAGGCTAAGATCATGCAGAAAGTAATGCAAACAGTAAAGAATGATTATCATGTGACCTCTATAGAACAGAAGTGCAGCATTCATAAAAGAGTCAGTAGTTGTGTAGCTCAGAACAAGTCACTCCTCTAACTAGACGCTGACTATATGACACTCCGACGTCCTGTTATGTCATGATGCCGTCATGATAAGACTAGTACAATAAATCTGCCATTTTGTAAATGATGTCATGGAAGAAATTCCCCATCCAATCAGAACCGATCATCCTGATTGCTATTTTTGGATTGCCGTTGATCGCCTCTAAAAACAATAAGTTACTGACTGAAATAATACGAAAACTTATTAATGATTGCATAAGCATGAGTTTCCTGCTGCTAAAACATGTAATGTATATTTGGATATGCCCATTTATTGTTGTTTCGCAAATGAAGCACACAGACAGTTCAAGTTACATTGTTTACGGTCACTTCTAATTCTGGGTTGTCCAGCTTTCCAGTTAGATATTATTAAATCATGATGCGTGCTAAAAAATAGGCAGGCATTATTTTGCCTGTTGACGTAATAATGGCAGATAGGTTGTACTGGTCTCTCATGTTGGCGTGTAGAGGTAAACGATGAGGCCTCATAGATCCAGTGTCTAGTCAGGTCACTCCTCCAGACAGTTTGAATGGGGTCGCTCATCACAGATTGCCTTTATCTACCCTGGAACACAATCCTAGTTTATTTACTCGACGGATGCCGACTGATCTTTTTACTCAGAGTTTCCTCTTCTTGTAACTCTGATCTGAATGTCACAACTTTTTCTGAAAAACAAAAGAAAGATAAAGTAATGCCCTAAATAATCGACTCCTTAACCACAACAGAATTATGGGTAATTTTTCAGGATTTAGTCGGAAATATGGCTTGTTGCCATTCATCGGAAAGCTCTCAGTGAGAGCTTTCCTATGAATGGCAACAAGCCATATTTCCGACTAAATCCTGAAAAATTACCCATAATTCTGCTGTGTTTAAGGAGTCAATTATTTAGGGCATTACTGCAAATAGAAAATGGTTGTGCAATATGATCAAACAACAACTTGAAATTTGAGGTGGAAAGATGGTAAATCAACCATATTTCAATTGAGTTAAAGGGGGACTGTACACTAAATTCGGCCATTTATGTGACCATCTCCTTTTATACTCAACGTAATGTATGCAACAAATGAATGAATTTGAGCCATGGATTGGTGCAAGATACACTTGTGCACTCTATGAACGATGCAAACAACATGGTAATTATAATGAAAGTGAATTTATGACGGGATTTTCCACTAATAAATAATAAAACACTGCACGTGTATTATCTGTTTGTCTATAATCTGTTTATATTTCCTGAGCACTCCTCAAAATAAATAATAGACCATTCCATTGTATATTTTTATAAATGAATGGGAGAATCCATTTAGTATAGTAAGGGTTAACCCTTCCATGACTGGAGCTTCCTGAAATTTTGTGAACACCCTGTGCCAATGCATTCTCTTATATATGCGAGTCTCCCATAGGGAGCCTCGCATATATAAGAGAATGCATTAGCCTAACAATATTTACCTTCACCTTGTAAGCCAGTGCATTTTCTTATATGCGAGGCTTTCTATGAGAGACCCGCATATATATGAGAATGCACTGGCACAGGGTCTTTAATGCTGCACCAGGACAACTCCCATCATGAAAGAGAACCCATTTAGTAAAGAAAGGGTTAATAGTATATATAAACACAGAACAACACGATGTGTAAATGGGTTTGTCGATACGACACGAGTGCTGTCGCGCCTCGAGTTCTATCCTTCCGCGACAGCACGAGTGCCGTATCGACAAACCCATTTACACATCGTGTTGTTCTGTGTTTATTACACGCTTCGCGTCCTAGAATCCGTGCATTAAAAATACAGGATTAGAAGGTTTATTTAGGCTCATACAGGGCGTGTTTGTCATGTGTGATGATTCTTTTATTTAAATAGTTCCAGTTCATTGGTTGAGGCGAACGTCATGTACGTCATTTTACGTCAACGATATTCCATACGGATTTGTAAATATGGAACAGCAATAACACTGTACTTCTAGGAACAAGCGTGTAATAAATCTACTAGCTGATTTACCAGCCTGATTTTTTTAACCAAGGAATTCAAAACTTCCAAGGATAATACCAGTGTGATGTTTTCAAACAGACTTCAGGTGAAAATGGTTATTTACTAGATTCCTAGGTATGATTTAACATGATTTCTCGAGTGATTATAAACGATTATTTCACGAGTGAATTATGTCGCTTAACTATCGCATGCAGATGACTGGTATGTCTAAGCTCCGCCCTCTAATGGTGGTATTATTCGGATTTGACCTGTATTTTGGGCTAGTTAACTCATACCAAATTTCATTCCATTCAGTTCAGACTTAATAAAGTTATCATCTGGAAAAGAAAATTGAGTAGGCCATAAGTCTGCAGGGCTCGATTTAACTGGATTCGCATCGCAAACAAGCCATGAAATAGTGTGTCTGTCATTTGCAGAATGAGGTCCCCAGAGGGTGAATTTAGTAATGCTACCACGCATAGCAGGCTAGCATCACCAAATTCACCCTCTGGGAACCTCAATCTGCAAGTGACAGACACACTACTTCAAGGCTTGATCGCAAATTGCGATGAGATTTCCAATTTCTGCTAACCAATTTACAATGAAAAAACATGTAATGGTAGGGAATGCAATACAAAATCTACCCAGTACTGCAAAATGCTAAACAAATTAAAAACATTAAATCAATCCCTGTAACTCTGGTGAAAATTGGCATGCAGAACCCAAATTCGAACTTGATCTGTATGTGAACGAAAAAAGCAATCGGATGGGCAAACGGAGCAACATCATAATACGTTCTTATGTTTTTTTTAAAACAGGCATTTAAAAAAACAAAGAATAATCAGCAGTGTGATCACTATATATGCATGATGAATGGAGTGAATGTCATTGGATGTAGGAAAATGAACCTGTGTGGAAGTAACTAAATAGGACAATTATGTGAAATCGTATTCGTGAGTACTGTAATTGGTGATAAAGATGCGCAGTGATAAATATAAATGAACTGTAACAGAATCAGATATCAAGCGAGAGGCCATGACAGGGAGATAAACATACGGCAATATCTGCTACTAACAGGACCTTCTCTGTAAATGGAAAACAAAATTCTCATATAGTATGACTGAGAGCTTTCCGATGAATGACAACAAGCCACATTTCCGACTAAATCCTGAAAAGTAACCCATAATTCTGCTGTGGTTAAGGGATCGATTACTTAGGGCATTACTGTATATTTGAGAGATTTTAAACGCGATATCAGGACTATGGTCAAATGATGGTCAGAAACATTTAATAGTCACCAATCACTAAATCAGTGATTTTTCAATATTGAGTGCCCAAATACAAGAGATTTTCCAATCCAATCAGGGTTAGTGCTGCCACTTGCCAGAGGCAAAAATAACTCAGATCTGGCAAAAAATATTGTCATTTGGCAAAAGTTTTGGCAAGTCACTTTTTAACTTCTCAAGAAACTAGAAAAATATTGGGTCAACAAATACCATTAATTTCAGGAAACTGTTACAATATAATTGTATTAGTGGTGTTTAATCCTCTTCTACAAAATGTTACTGTTCAGTTATTGTATGATGAACCACAATAGAGAAGCGAGAATAATTAATAACTAACTGCTTCATATCGATATCAAAAGTAGTGCAAACAGCAATTGTCAAAATATAAGACTCAATGTTGCAGAAACTGATAGCACTTGGCAATTTCTAAAAGAGTTTAGCAAAAAATATTTGGCAAAAGTAAATTTTGGTCTAGCGCGTACCCTGAATCCAATACTTATCAATATAAAATAAATAAAATTCAAAAAGTTTTCAATGGTTAGTGGCCAAGCTTGCAAAAACTTTGTAGAAGTGAACAAACCTCTCAGTTCTGTTAAACTTTGAATCTTTTTCGCCAGCAGTGCATCCAGATTTTTTGCATAGGCTAAAAGAAAAAAAGACAAATATTAGGATTACATAGGAAAATAGGCAGGAAAAAAAATCACAATTATCCCTTTCATGACTGGAGCATCCTGAAATTTGGCGAAAACCCTGTGCCAATGAATTGTCTTATATATGCGAGTCGCCCATAGGGCGCCTCGCATATATAAGAGAATGCATTGGCCTAACAATATTTACCTTGATCTTGTAGGCCAGTACATTCTCTTATATATGCGAGATTCCCTATGGGAGACTCACATATATAAGATAATGCACTGTCACAGGGTCTTTAATGCTGCACCAGCACAGCTCCCACCATGAAAGGGTTAAATAAGAAAATAGGCAGAAATATATCACAAGCTGTAAGAAAATAGGCAGCAAAAAATATTGATTATATCATCAATATAAATCTGACATGAAAATTCAGCCATGACAAATTTCGGACTGATTATAGTGAATTTGGACAACATTAATATAGATAATAGTAATGCCGCACATCCACATAGAAACAAGAAGTTGCACCTCGTGCACAGGTGCTGACGTATCTCGCACGGTGCCAAATTGAAACATGGGCAGGACCAAACCCAAGCTTAAAATAAACGAAGAAGGATAACTCTATAGAAACACTGATAGAAACGGAAAATGCAAATGTCGTCATTGGGCACTGTTGAAAGCAGTCATGATTGTGAACCTCCATACAAAAGTACATTCAGATCTGATGAACCATGGCTGCTCACAATCAAATCCAGATAATTGTAAAATTTAATCCTTCCGAGTACATTGGCCTAATAATATATACCTTGATCTTGTAAGCCAGTGCATTCTTTTATATATGCGAGGCACCCTAAGGGAGACTCACAAATATAAGAGAATGCACTGTCACATGATATTTAATGCTGTGCACACCAGCACAGCTCCCGTCATGAAAAGGTTAAATCTTGGATAAATTGAGTACTAAATCTAGTATTGGCTCAGAGCCATTTTTCATATGACCTAGAAAATTCTGTGTTTACTTACTATCAACATCATAGTCAACATCGGACGTCATTTTTAACAATTTCTTGTCCTCCACAAGCCACTTGGAACTCATCTGAAAGATAAGTAGATAAAGACTGAAATTATGAGAGAACTCACAAACAAATAGTGTGTCTGTTGTTTTCAGAATAAGGTCCCCAGAGGATGAATTTAGTGATGCTATCACTCATAGTGGGCTAGCATCACCAAATTCGCCCTCTGGGGACCTCATTCTGTTTGGGTCTCAACTGCTATGGGAGACCTAGGATAAGATTGAAGTTCCCCAATTGAAGTTGGTGATGGTCACCTCGATTATCCATTTTATCTTCTGCAAATTAGGGGATGTAGAAGCTGAAGAGAAGGGAAAAAGTAACTAAAATCAATGTTAATTTGAGACTATAGATCTATACTTCCCAAAAGTTGAGGTGCACAGAGGGTGAATTTGGTGATGCTAGCCCACCTAGCGGGATAGCGTCACTAAACTCCCCGTCTGGGGAACTCTGAAAGTGACAGACGCTATTTGCAGACTTACACACAAAGAAAAAGTCAGAATAGTCCACCATATCCAAATGCAAGGACTAAATTATTATCTGGTCATAAATAGGAGTTTATATACAGTACCAGTATGTGGTTGAAAATTAATTTCATAATTTAAACAAAAATATTTTTTTAGATAGAAGCTGTTCCATCAACTAGTATTTCATTTATAATAGATATAATGCTTAGTGTCACCAGGGACCGGCCTAGAGGTTTAAAATTGAGAGAAATCACTTCTCCCTGTTTGGTTATTAGGGAGAAGTGGACTGTTATCAAGGAGAAGTTATAGTGACTCAGGTTCGATTTACACAACAACATCACCATTCTATGATCCAAAGTCTTATGCAACACAAGAGCCCATTTGTAAACCCATTATAGTGAGTAAGAACACCATTATAATCAGTAAATATACTTTAAATATGCAGTTAGGACATATCCATACTGGTACATGAGAGAAAAGTCACTTCCCCCTCAGACAAAGTAGGGAGAAGTGGGCCATTTTAGAGAGAAGATGTCTGGAGATAGGCCTGAGAATATGATGCCAGACATTTGCAGAATGAGGTCCACCAGAGACAGTGGAGCTAGCATCAGTAAATTCACCCTCTGGGGACACATTCTGCTTCGGCATCATCTTCTCTGGAAAGTATCTCTATTATCAAATTAAAAAATTATTTAGTTTTCTTAGAAACGTCTTCACAAAGTTTCTTTTTCTTTTTTAGTTTCTCAATATCCCCAAATTGGTAGAAGACACATTGCATCATCGAGTCCAATGGGTGCACATCACAATATTTACCATCTGGGAACTTAAATCTGAGCCTAGGTCTCCCATAGCAGATGAGGCCAAGCAGAATGAGTTGCCGAGAGGATGAATTTAGAGATGTTAGCCTGCTGTGTGGGGTAGAATCACTAAATTCACCCTCTGGGAACCTCATTCTGCATATGTCCAGCACCATATTTGCAGACCTGCTGCTAGTGACATTGTTTAGTATTTTAAGTCTTCTTTAAAAGTCACATTAAAAACATTGGAGTGGAACATAATGTATAAGGCTTCGTGTGTCCGTTACCTCTTTTCATTTCTCCTTGATTGTGCTGGGGAGTGCAGTACTTTATTAATTTTTCAACAACAAAGTGACCATGTTCGTGTTTGGTATTTTAATGGCGAGATGTACAGAGCTTGTGTATTATACTCACACATGTATCCACAGCATATACTTGACCAACGCACATGTGAAGTATTGTGCCATTGTGCGTGTAGACACAATAATAGTGTCTGCTGTATGGCTTGAATGTTTGATCGGATCATCATTTGGTAACCTCAGGTGTTATAATGGCATTGAAAGTAACGATTTGTATTGGCAGGAATAGACACTCTTTTTGTTTTGGATTTTGCACAATATTTTTCGTTTTTTATTTCTGGAAAAGTTACATAGACCTTATAGTCAATAAAAACAACACGGCATTCTAATCGCATGGTCACAACGTGCAGGCCTATAAGACGATGATTGAGTTATCAACTGATACGAATGACTGCACGACCAAGAAAGCGACATGAGGATACACCGGCAATGTCCTGTCTTTACAAAAGAACAAACAAATATTACATGTATGTATTAGTGCTGGGACGGTTGGGGTTTTTTCCTAACCGGTTAACCACGGGCATTAACCTAACCATAACCGGTTAACCGCTACCAGCATTACCCTAAGTACGAGATTGAATACACTGGTCACTATATCGGCAAAACAAGTGTTTATTACGCGTCCCGGAAACATTGATATACATGCGACCACAAACGATGTTTTAGTCGTACAATGCGTTCCCGTTACGGCGGTCATAGTTGTAAATGTGTATAAATTAATTCAGTTTTGAGCCCAAACAAACTAAAATATAATATATATTAGTGGTGCGGTAGTATATCGATGTTTACAGGATTTCCGCACCGCATAAACAACGCTTGCTTGCAAACCCTTCAGCGACGAAATATAGTTCCTCCCTTGTGTATATCCCGGACACGATTAGCCCAAACAAGGTACTGAAGGTAGGTATACTGTTGTTTAGTAATGTTTACTAGTGTTTGTGTATAGGCAGGTATGTATTAATCACAGTGGCTACACGATGTTACTTCAATTATTTCATAAACAAATTCAAACAAAATTAAATCGTCGCGATTCATTATTACGCAAGCCCCAGCCAGTGTTTAGGAAATAAAGTTATCGAACACATCACTAGATATACTCTGATTTCCCACTCCCAGTAGGCCTGTGTTTTTTTCTGGATGTGCGACTTCATATTGGATGTTGATCCACAATAAACGAATCGCGTTCGACGGGCCTTGCATATCGCCCATTTCTTCTTTTTTTCCGTCATCTTCAATTAGAATTAAATGTCCCCAAACGTTCGATTTCCGTTTTTGTAGGTCTTCTGTCATCGCTTTGAGACGAACTAATGGTAATGACAAAGGGGGGGGGGGGGGGGGGGGGTAGTTTCAAGAAAACAGACATACTATTGATGACGTAGTAAAAGTCTAGACTTGATTGCTTTGATGTATGCCGCGGTGCGCGTGCAGCCGGAACGTCATGTAATGCCGCCAAAGGAAATTGGCATTGAATGTGTAGCAAGTGATTCACAGAGTTGTTGGTTTCATGTCTAGAAAAGCCGCCGGTGATCAAACAGGCGTGTATTGTGGGGTATATGAATACACAATCAACTGTCCAAATCGCTTCCGTAAATGATTTCGGCAACATTTACACGGAGTACTACGGTTATCCGGTTGTGGCCTCCTCCAACCGGTTGACACGCGTAACCGAACCGTAACCGGTTATCCGGACAACCGTCCCAGCACTAGTATGTATCCCATATATAACAACTGTTGATACATAATACACAAGCTTCGTACATCTCGCCGCAAGTCTTCTTTATCAGTCGCATTTGTTTTTAAAATATTTTCAAAGGAACCAAGTCATTTGTGACGTTAAATTAGATTTCTTATGCTGTTGTTGTAACAGGAATTCTAAAACCATGATTGCATTTTCCATATTCAAATATTAATAATTGATAAAAGAACATTCAAGAAGTCACACAAAAACACACAATACCTTCTGAATGAAGATTGGGCTAAATTGCAATAACTCATGTCAATACGATTTTTGTGTTCATCAAGGACTTTTGATTGCATTGGTCGATATAAAAGAACTCACGTCAATAAGATTTTTGTGTTCATCGAGGACTTTTGATTGCATTGTTCGATATATAAGAACTCACGTCAATAAGATTTTTGTGATCATCGAGGACTTCTTCTTCCATCTCTTGCATCTGATTGACTGCTTCATGGAACACCATTTGCTCATCAGTAAGCTCTTCTTGCTATAGTATTAATAAATAAAGGATATATATAGTGCTTTTGATTGGATATCGATAATTACATGTATGTCATGAGTGAGCGAGACAAATATTTTTTTCGCGAGCGGATTGCATTTGTCTTGTTCATGAATGACATAATTTTAAGAATCCGCTCGAAAATACCAGATATTCTTGTTTATTATAAGCGTTTCCAAAAACATTTGCCAGTTACGATGATAAATGTTCTCACAATCACCTTTAATTAATCAATGTATGAAAGCAAACAGCTGATCGTTGTCTGTTCACTTCATCATCCGCAGAAAAGAGAAATAGAGTACGCATAATCTTCCGTTTATTTCCCCCATAATTGTGTCAAATTTCAATATAAAATAGATATTTACAACTAAAATAATAACCATAAGGCTACTTATTTGCGAAGATTTTGAAATATTCTGGTAGCACATTGGTACACACAAGTGAATTAATCGTGAGCGCGACCTAGTGTGAAAGTGAAAACTTCTTTTTTCTCTTTCTGGGGTATAAAATTATTAAACAGCGATTTTTTTTCGATAAATCACTGTTCAGCGTATAATAAAGAACTATAAAGTCATACCGTACTGACCCGGGTTGAGGCCCTGGGGGCCTTTGTTTTATTTGAGCTCAAAAACCCAAGTGGGCTTAAACTGGGATATGGGCCTTTGCAAACCAAAAATCCCAAGAAATCTGGACAGTAAAACTGATGAAATAGATGAAAGCAGAGTATCGGGAAATATACCCGGCTTCCAGATTAAGTAAAGGTAAGTATAAGTTACTTTGAGAAAGTAATTTTTCAATTAAATGTGAATATTAAAATATTATAATAACACTTCCAGTCTTGTTGTTTTATTGCCCAAAATTCCCATAAATGACACTATTTGTAAGCAGTGTGGGTTACCGGGAAGGGACAGCTCGGTAAATCCCGTATCTATAGTCTATAGTAGTCTATAGTTTATATCAATGTTCAGGTGTACGTGATCCCCAAATTGAATGATAACGATAATTTAAATAGTTCCCAAAATAAATATCGTTGTTCACTTTATTGACATTCATTAACTTCAAATCACAAACACCAGTTGTTCTTATAAAGGGAATTATTGTCTTAGCAATAAAAGACATAAAGTGGAACTGCCGTATATCCAGGGAAAACAAAAATATTCTGTGCAAAAGCATGTGTCAATGATTACGTCATACTGCAGCTGGTAGACTCTGTTAATATAGGACACGGGACACTTAAGGCTTGAGGCTTAAATTTGACCTCATTAAATAACAGAGAGACCAAGGGATGGTTGAATCAAAACAACACGTGGTACCCAAGACACAATTAACATATTCATAAGCTTTGAAGTTATACATGGAGCTGACATTGGCGAATTCCCCAAGTTGTCAAATCCACGCTGTGTTTCATTGTGTACTTATAACAACATTGCTGCCACATTTTAGCAACTTTTGATGTTTGATACTTGATCACTTGATACTCAATGTTTTCCATTGACTAATTATCAGGGCATGTTTTTATTTTCAACAGAAGACACCGGACTCTATACATTAAAATATATTTAAAATGGTGCTGTTAATGAATAGAATTACCCCCCTTCTCATAACGTGAAACGAAAGAAAATAGTATTTTTATCGGGAAATTATTGGCGTTTTTCTTACCAGTTCTTGGTGGCTATTAACAGATAGTTGGTGGGTAGTTAACTTACTTACCACCGCTGAAATTGAACAAAATTTGGGATGGGCCTAAACTGGAATATACCCCTGTGCATGGAATTTGACCAAAAGATATGGTTGGGCATAAACACGGGCAAGGGCCTTGAGCCGGGTCAGTATGGTAATGTGTAAAACAAATGGATGACATCAGAATAATTTTTTTCTGTTTAACCCTTTCTATACTAAATGGATTCTCCCATTCAGTTATAAAAGTATACACTGGATTGGTCTATTAATATTTTGGATGGGAATTCATGTAATAAAAGCAGACAGATGAAAAGTTAATACAAGTGCAGATGGATTCATATTCATCGGAGGGAAATGTTCAGATAATAAGTTCCATGTTTGTTGAACTTATTATCTGAACAATTCCTAATGGAACATGGAAGTAGTAAATATTCCAAATTCAGAAATTCATAGTGTAAAATTTAAATTATATTAGTGTGCACACTAAAATGAGCATTTGCAACTATCAGTTTTTCTCACATAAATCTTTCCAAGGTGTTTGAAATTCATATATAGATGTTTAAATTAATTACCAATGAAAGCTGATCCACAGAACATGACAAAATTGAGCAAATACTGTGCTTAAGTTAAGATGTGACGATCAGCAGGATCGCTTTAAGGCAGATCAGAAGGCTGCTTTAACTCTTTTGATGCCAAACATGCATTTATGTGAAATTGGAGGATTCCTTGGTCTAGGATGTGTAATTCTGTGAAGACAGGCACACTTGGTTGCCTATTTATTTTCTATCGATGGCCCTGATGAAAGCAATAAATTTTTTGAGACACGGGGTCAAAGTCATTGCATTCTGTGAAGTCAGTCGGTACCATTATTTATACTTAGTGTAAGTTCTGTAGAAACATCAAATCGGTTGATTTCTAATGTATAATTGGCGGTATTTATTGTAATAGAATACAGGGATGATATCTAGATATTATTCGTAAGGATATACTTAGTTATATAAAAATGTCGAGCTAGGGGAGGTGGAGGGTTTATGTTAATGCGCAATATTGGAAAACAATTTCTAGGGTTGATAGATTGAAGTCATACCAGTTCAAACAAGCTTGATTCTTTGGTTGTGGCATTACTCTGTATTTGGCTGTTTGGTTTCTGACAGAACAAAATTGTCTCGACATGGAAAATTGCTTGGTAGACATGTTGTATGAAAATATACATACAGGGGTCAGTGATTGTGTGACCTTTTCAAAGATGGTCATAAGAAGATAAGCAATGTCATGTACTAATCAACTACTAACACATATTAGTGATATTGAAACAAAATACAACTAGAGATGGGCCTGTCCCAGATGGGACTGAGGTATACCCCCCGTATTCAACATGTTATTTGAAAGTAGTAGCCATTACTGTATATTGGGCACTGAAGTTATGTGAACAGGTAACCCTAAATCCCCTAAGCCCTAACATTAATCTTGAACATCTTAACCCTTAATCCTAATCCTAAAACCTATTGACTGAAAAATGTAGGAATAAAAGCTCGGTCAAAATTATGCATGTTGCATGTTCACCAAATTCACCCTCTGGGAACCTCATTCTGCTTACACCTCAGCAGAATGAGGTTCCCAGAGGGTGAATTTGGTGAACATGCATTTTGTAAGTTGAAAAAGGGAGCTAACTCCACCAAAAATAAAAGCTCGGACAAAATTATGCATGTTGCATGTTCACCAAATTCACCCTCTGGGAACCTCATTCTGCTGAGGTGTAAGCAGAATGAGGTCCCCAGAGGGTGAATTTGCTGATGCTAGCCCGCCATGCGGGGTAGCATCACTAAATTCACCATCTGGGGACCTCATTCTGCAAATGACAGACACACTATTTCAAGGCTTGATACTTGTAACAATTCAATTTGTGTTCAGTTATTCATTCTGTTGTTATGGTAAAAATATCAAACAGTACATGAATTTGAGTTTATTCTTTATGCAGTTCAAAATGAACAAATACTGAAATATTAGGTTCAAATTTCCCTATTAATTTCAATGGGGGAAAATAGGGGATATGTTGATTTGAATCTACTGTTATGGTCAATAGATAAAATTGTCACCCTGTGTCTGTTCACGTAGTTACGGGTTTTTTACCTGCCCTCAACCAGCCGTATCCAATTCGACCTATGGCCTCATGGGATACAACTGGCTTTGGGTAGGAGAAACCTGTACTATGCGGACAGACACGGGGTAACTAATAATATACACCTGAATATACCCAAAATACAAGCATACAAATAGAAATCCAAGTTGGCCACTAAGGTCATGTGACCTCCATCGAGTGGGCAAAGCGACCACATGTGGCCAACTGTATGTCCACTCACCTGTGAAGTTTGAACAAATTATACCCAATGATACCACAGAAACACCACATTAACCATATACACCCACAATCTATGTATACATGTAGAGAATGTGTGGCAATGGGGCGTCCATATGTGGTGCTGTGTGGCATCATGAGAGTTACGACTTGATGAACAGAAGGCTCACTTTAACCCTTTCTATACTAAATGGATTCTCCCACTCAGTCATCAAAGTAGACATTGGAATGGTCTATTATTCATTTGGAGGGGTGTTCAGGAAATATAAGAATCCAATAGAAAATAAAAGTGGAAATAAATTCCTATTCATTGCTGGGAAATATTCAGTCTTCAGATAATAATTTCAATTACGGTTGTTTGTTGAACTTATTATCTGAACATGTCCTAAGAGACAACTTTTCATCAATGAGTATATAGTAAAGAAAGGCTTACGGCTGATCAGAAGACTAGCTTTGAGGTCAGCTTGAAGTGGATAATGAATCAGAAACCATTGGAAATGTACAGAAGAAATCAAAAGTATATATATAGATGTAAAATCATGTCAGCTGGCTTTAAAATTTATACATACGTTAGAAGTTTTGACCATTGCAAGATCACATTGTTGAGGAGACATCAATCCAATGTTGTTTGGTGGCTCAACAGGTCGGTTGTCAATCAGTGGACCAAGCTCCTTCACTCTGTAGTTAAAAATATATAAATTTATTCATGAATGGGAAAATGACATAATCAGAAGTTCATTGCCATGTGGACCAAGCTTCCAGACTTTAAATAAATAATTTCTTTAGTCTATAGTGAAGCATAAACAAAATTGGGGATGGAAACGGAATCATGTGAACAAATGGGTAAATATAAAGTTGTTGCCATATTGAATGCTTTTATTTTATAGTTCCGGTTTCATGGTCGAGACAAACATTATTGTTGTGTGATGTTCGCGTCATCCAATTCCAAACATATATAAGAAAATGCACTGACACAGGATCTTTTAATTTTGCAACAGTGTAGCTCCCATCATGAAAAGGTTAAAACCTGTGTAGTGACTAAATAATTAAATATCCATTAAGGGAAATAAGCACATGAGATGCCTTTAATAATTGCTCATGCACAAGCAAGCCTTGAAATAGTGTCTGTCATTTGCAGAATGAGGTCCCCAGAGGGTGAATTTAGTGATGCTACCGCGCATAGCAGGCTAGCATCACCAAATTCACCCTCTAGGGACCTCATTCTGCTTACACCTCAGCAGAATGAGGTTCCCAGAGGGTGAATTTGGTGATGCTAGCCCACTATGCGGGGTAGCATCACTAAATTCACCCTCTGGGGACCTCATTCTGCAAATGACAGACACTCTATTTCAATGCTTGTGCACAAGCCTGGATTTAGTGTGTCTGACATTTACAAAATGGGGTCCCCAGAGGGTGAATTTAGTAATGCTATCCCACAGTGGACTAGCCTCAATAAATTCACCCCTGGGGACCCCATTTTGCTTAACCCTCATTTTCTGGGAAGTATCTATATATAATCTCATATTAACAATGTTTTTAGTTACTTTTCTGGGGAGTTTCTATATACCCATAAGATAATAAAGCATAATCGAGGTGACTAATGGTTGAGCATCACCAACTTCAATTGGGGAACTTTAAACAGTTGAGTCCTAAGCAGAATGGGGTCCCCAGAGGGTGAAATTGGTGATAGCTAGTCTACTATGCCGGATAGCATCACTAAATTCACCCTTTGGTGACCTCATTCATAAAATGTCAGACACACATCCAGACTTGTGTATCTGTTAATGATGTAGATGATAGGGCTGCATGGTATCCACCTTCACAATACCGACTACGGTATTAATTCAATACCGCGGTATGACTAAATACCGTCAAGAATAATGTCCGAACATTTTGCTAGTTAGGATCCTTTGGAACATGCAGACCGCAATTAAATATTCACGTGTGACGACTATAAACACACATCCATCAGTTTACAACGTGTTGTCACTGCCTTTGTGATAATTGATTTTCGCATTTTGCTGCAGTTACGCTTTGGGCAACTGGCTCGTTATCGTCTCGTCTCGCTGGTTCTCGTTTCATCTCGCTGGTTCTCGTTTCGTCTCGCTAGATCTCGTTCATTACTTACAGACACGCTTTAGTGCCTCAGAATATGTATTTTATCGACATCTGCTGTCGTAAAACCGACTAAAAGAAGAAAATATAATGTGCAGCGGTATACCGACTATTCAAGAAATCCAATACTGACTACACGGTATTAAAAACAAAACCGCGGTATGACTATATACCGAAAAACCGTGAAGCCCTAGTAGATGACTCTAGGATTATCCTTTTAGTAGAGTAAATGTACTAATCCACTTACCTATAAGCATATCTTAATGTGTTCAGCGTATGTTCACAACAGGCCATACCTGGCGAGACCATGGCAATCTGAAAGAATAAGGGACGTGAGTTATAATACCTTAGACAACTTCTTCATTTATAATAGAGCTGAAACGGTTGACCCATTCTTCTAACCGGTTAACCATCTGGGTTAACCGGATTTCAACCGGTTAACCGCTAAATTTCTAGCGGACTTCGCTCACACTAATTAAGTCGACATTATGCCATGCTCCAGGGACAAACCTAGGTGAGAAGTAGTAGCTGAAATAAAGACCTTATTCACGGCATTTAACGATATTCAAAAACACGCATTCACTGTTCTTTTGCTGGCTCTCGTGATGGGGAATGAGCAAGTGAAATTTGTGAATGGCAGGAGAGATCGCGTATTTGCCGTGATCAGCATATGTTTTGGGCATTTGTAAAACGAGTAAAATAGTATGGGTATTGGTAAAACGAGTAACAAAACTATATATTAAAGATCTGTAATATATCATATCATCATTGGTATATCATCGAATGCATTATATATAAAGACAAGAAAGTAATAACTAGAGAACAAAAAGGAAGGTCAGTTAGGTCAGACTCGCAGTCCTATTCAGTATTCGAGCTATTCGTCGGTATCATGATAGCGGACACTAGTGTTGGGAGGTTATATAATTTACGTTTCGGTTTCAGTATGCAATCACTTAACATATAGCAATTACTGCCAAATTGAGTGTTAATTAGTCCCACAGGCACAACCAGTTACAGAGTAGCATGGAGCATCAATTTCCTTGATAAAAGGGAAGATTATTGAAGAAGTTTTGGGTTGCTTCAACTACGATGTCTGTTTGGTCATTCAATTGAATTGATCATATTAAATCACAACAGGGAGGAAAAACGGGAAGAGTGAAGACATTGTGCAGCTGATCTAAATCTTCAAACTTTGTCGACTTACATAGTTTTTATAAACCCCACTGTAAAACAGTTTTATATATAGTATGTCGTGGTGTGGTTCCAATTTGAATCCATGTTGCTTCGTGCAGTATTAACTATTAAGTTACGAAAGCACGCATTGCCACACAACGCCACTTTTACGTTGTCACTTCCTTGTGTGCATTCAGACTTGATACACAGTGACTGCACACGTGCTTTTGTCGGAAGAAAACTTCAAAGGGTCGGAATTGATTGAAGGTCGCCGACACTTCCAGACAGTTCGAGAATTGCTACTAAGTATCTGATACTACCGCGTGTACCAATTAATGCTTGCATTGCACTCTGTGACACGGGATTTAGTATTAGTTTTGCATCATTTAACCTAATATTTTGAGGATTATTCACGTTCACATTCAACTGACAACGGGTTGCGTTACGTCCGGTTCATTTTGTTCTAACCGGTTACGTCGCTAACCGGATGCTAACCGATTAACCGTCTAACCGTTTCAGCTCTAATTTATAACTAGTTGAATGTGACTATTGTATGACAAGATTTTGCCAATTTATATCAAATGTAAGTATTACCACAGGGACTAGCCTAGATGGTGCCATGGGAGACATCTTCCCCGTAAAATGTGCTACTTCTGATTGATTGATTGTTTATTTCCAGTCATTTTGACATGATACAATACATGTTTGTCCTAGGGAGAAATGACTTCTCTCTCAAATACAAGTATATGCATATATTTCTGAACAGCGGATGTGAATTATATTTACGGATTATAATGGTATTAGGCCAATATAATTAAATTGCTAGATTTGCATCCAACTTTTTCCGAAAAATGGGACAGGAGGGCGAATTTTTTAAATATATTTTATTCTTCCTAACATAAATGGTCATGGACAGTTCTAGATATTGAAGCAGTATTTTATCTTATATAATAAAAGGTAATTTAGATTGTCCAATTTGATAAAATAAAAAGACTGATTAATGGGTCATTGAAATGTAATTTGATGGTTAAGGCATAACAAATTTTGTTATATTGGCCTTATAAATGGGCTCTTATACTGCACACTACTTATTGGATCATTGAAAGGTGTAATATTTTAGTCTGAATATGATAGAACATTTTCTGTGTACCATACACATTCAAGAAAACTTTTCACTTTCCATACAGGTTCGAGAATATTTTTCACTTACCATACACGTTCGAGACTTTTCTCCAATGAAGGAATCTCTAAGTACTTGAGTCAGCTTACTCGCTCTGAATGGTAAGTGAGCACCATGTCTCCCAAGAGCTCGGATACATTCCTGTAGAAGATTAATATTATTCATCATGACCTGTGGTGTGGGATGGAAAAATCTCACCCGAGGGGCCAGATATATGGGCCGGACACGAGGCATGCCCAGGTCATGATGGATAATTTTTCTCCCAACCCAAGAGCCTCATTCCGATTTTTTTTACTATGCGGGATAGCGTCACTAATTCACCCTCTGGGGACCTCATTCTGCAAATGACAGACACGCTATATGCAGGCTTGGACAGCAGCATGACCCGTTATATACTGAATGGATTCTCCCTCCCACCAAGTTAAATAAAAGGTCGCAGACTCTATGTCCCATGTCACAAATGAGGCGGCAGTCAATAAAAGGGTGTAACTCTGTAAAAAATCATCGGATCATGACCAAATTCGAACATGACCTGCGTCTTCTCATAAGTAGTCAATGAGTATGTAGTAAAGAAAGGGTTAACCCTTTACCCATCAGAACGGCCCTGTACCAATGCATTTACTTATATATGCGAGTCGACCATAGGTCGCCTCGCATATTTAAGAGAATACATTGGCTTAACACATATTAAAAATGATAAAATTGTCAAAGAATGTAGAAAAAAATTATAAAATTTATAAAATTATAAATTATAAAAATTTTAGGCCAATGCATTCTCTTATATTTGCGAGGCGACCTATGGTCGACTCGCATATATAAGAGAATGCATTGGCACAGGGCATAACTGTAACCATCACAATGTAGTCAATTAACCGGTTCCAATGATATCCATATTTGTATGGTGTTATTGAGACAGACCGAAGATATTTTATGCTGTTGAAGCTTTATTTGGGCGTTTTTGGGTAAAGGGTGAAATGGTGAATGGGTTGACATAAAGAATATTTTTGATGAAAATAACTGATCGGGCGAATGGAACTCATTAATATCTCGATTCATGAAACATAATTTATTGCTAATTAGGTCCTCACCTTTAATGCCAGTAAGCTTTTGTTGATTTCAGCGCCCTCTAACCGGATTTGTCTGTCAGCACTTGAGGTATCAGCTCCTCGCTCATTACCTATTGATGAAAGTTAAGATGCAATGTCCAATTTGAAACCAAATAATTCAGAATTTCCCAAGCCAATTCTTCATTTATCAGACAAAATAAAATTAAAAAGGTCGCCGACCACACATCCCCCCAAAACAAGACAGTCAATGACTGTTAGGTATTTCACCAGACTGAAAAGACAGAGAAGACTGGGACTCTGATGAATACAATAGTCAGTACATGTCAAATCACTTCAAAACAACTTAGTTCTAAACAGGGACACAGGTAGACGTTCTTCGTTGAATGTGGGAGGGAATATGGTGGTGCCCACCATGAAATTTCTAACTGCAAACCCTCCCCCTCCCCCTAGTAGATCATTGCCCATTACCTCCCAACAGGACCAAACTAAATTACAACTGGTACTTCAGAATCTCCATCTGTTGGAAATTTATCAAACCCTTACTGATAATACCGGTATACCCCGCTGGACAAAACAAGTGTCCATTGGCACCGCGGTGTATTTGCCGTTCGGCCGCGGTGTCAGAGTTTGTAACTGCAGTTGAGCACCGCGGCCGAACGGCAAGTACACCGTGGCCCAACAGCAAGTACACTGCGGCCGAAAGGCAACTACACCGCAGCCGAACGGCATGTACACCGTGGTTAGATTTCTGGTTTGTATCGTCTTTTTTCAGTTTAATGAACGTACACCGCGGCAATTACACCATGGCCGAACGGCAAGTACACCGCGGCCCAACTGTAGTTAACCGGTGGAGCCGCGGTGTAGTTGCATTTCAGCCACGGTGGCAACGCTAACTGCACCGCGGTTAGGTGGACACTTGTTTTGTCAAGCAGGGTATATATATATCAAAATTATTACATTCAACATAGGAATCTATATACAAGTAACAAACATGAATTCATAGCATATATAGGGTGGGTGTGGGAGTGTTGAAACTCCTATCTCTGCCCCTATTTGAACCAAACGTAAATCCCATCTATGAGATCCATTGATCTAGTAATTTCTAGGTATATTATAGATGTTGAAATGAGTTCATTTTCCATAAAATAAGTTACAAAATTAAGGGAAAGGTTATCAACATGGTACCTCTGATAATTGCCTTGAAATCATCAGCATGATAAATAAGACACATCATTGCAACAGATGAAAAAGAGTTAATAGCCTATATAAACATAAAATTGTAACACCTGTCTGTTCAACTCCATAGAACACAGCACATGGGAATTCCCCAATTTAAATTGAAATGAATGACACAAACAAACATTATCCAGCTGTTTCTGTTATTTGTTTATCAAACACTGTCTGTAAGATAATATCTCATTTCATACACAAGAGACATTAGAGAGAAAGGCAGGCAGACAAGCTTTATATTGTTAGTGAAAGAGACTTCTCAAATAGTATTGTGGCATTAGGAATGTGAAAGAACAACATTTGTAACAGGGGTACATGTACTACTGTACCCTGGCGGATGTTATAACATGGTTGGTTTTTCTAAATTTAAAATAGAAAATTTAATTTTCATTTTTAAATATTGAGCAAGGAATAAAATATTTTTTTTGGCATTTAATTAATTTAATTTGAGTTATGGCCCTAACTCAGGCCACATTTGACCCAGTGACCTCATTTGAACAAATCTGAACCCCAGTCAGCCAAGGACCCTTCATACCAAATATGAACCCTTTCAGCCTCATGGCACTTGAAAAGAAGTCGTTTTAAGAATTAATATGGAGGGAAAGAGTTATGACGCAACTATTTGACCCAGTGACCTCATTTGAACAAATCTGAATGTGAGTCACCTAGGGAACATCCACACAAAATATGAACCCATTCGGGCTTATAGTTCCAGAGAAGATGTTTAAAAATTGTTGATGGATGGACGAGGCGTGATGACTATAGCTCCACCAGAGACTTCGTCTCAGGTGAGCAAAAAAGATGGTTTTCATAAGAGGTTGGCTTTTTCGGAACAAAAAAATCAAACTTTGGTAAAAATTATTCAAAAATTTAAAATTAGAATGGTAAAAAGTCGAGAAAGGGGAATAACTCTGTGAAAGATGATTTCTGTTCGTCATCCATATACATGTTTCTCGTGTGCAATATATTGCTAGCAATATACTAAAGTTTCAAATCTCTACATTGGAAACTGTAGGAGTTGATTACACAATGAAGGTACCATAATTGGCAATAAAACATGACCACACACCCATACATTTGAGCCTTAAGTGGTCTTTCCTTTGTTCTTTTTGACCACTTAAAATTGAAATAACAACCACTTAACTCCTATTCCTGTATGGAATAACATGCATTACAGTAATGTCCAAAGTAATTGACCACTTAACCACAGCAGAATTATGGGTAATTAAATCCTGAAAAATTACCCATAATTCTGCTGTGGTTAAGTGGCGAGAGCTTTCCGATGAATGCCAACAAGCCATATTTCCGACTAAATCCT
The DNA here is from genome assembly GCA_032622095.1 of Siphonodentalium dalli. Lineage (NCBI taxonomy): Eukaryota > Metazoa > Mollusca > Scaphopoda > Gadilida > Siphonodentaliidae > Siphonodentalium > Siphonodentalium dalli. Next base: position 64,136,121 of record CP136069.1, read on the forward strand.
GAAAAATTACCCATAATTCTGCTGTGGTTAAGTGGCGAGAGCTTTCCGATGAATGCCAACAAGCCATATTTCCGACTAAATCCTGAAAAATTACCCATAATTCTGCTGTGGTTAAGTGGTCAATTACTTTGGGCATTACTGTAGGTGGTATTATTTTGTCAACATGTCACACTCTCATTTGTCTTAGGCTCCTCCCTTGACCACATAAGGCTAAAATGTATAAACGGCCCGACGGATGGACGCCCCAATGGACGAACAGATGGCTGGATGAAGGTTATTTCTATAGTCCCCCAAAATTTAACCACCATTATTCCTATCATACAAGCATCGTGAATATCCAACAAAATCATCCATAAGTAAATACATTGAAAACTATCACACATGCTCATAAGTGAGGACGCTCTTTTATTATCTACCACATTCGGTTGATTCTGATTGGATGCAGGTACCCTTCCAATAACGGAGCTTCCTGCAATTTTGCAAAAACCCTGTGCCAAAGCATTCTCTTATAAATGTGAGTCTCCCATAGGGAGCCTTGCATATATAAGAGGTTGCACTGGCATAGGATCTTTAATGCTGCAACAGCGAAGCTCCCGTCACGAAAGGGTTAATATGTATACTTATCAAAACTAATAAAGTACTGTCACTTACCCGCCAGATCAATAAGTGAGAATTTCCCAAACAACTTCTTATTGCCACTGTGAAGACAAAAAACAATAAATTTAAAAACGTGCAACAAATAAACAATCATTGAAGCTTAACAATAAGTCTACGTGTTAACCAAAACTCCACAACAAGGTTGATGATACTCAAGCTTATGAAATTAGAAAACAACCAAATTTTTATCAACAATTTGTTGCCTAATTTGAAATGTGCTGTCTGTTACTAGTGTTGTTACATGTTATAAAGGGTTAATAACCAGGTTTAGCCTCACATATGTGTTATGTTTTACTATGGTACTGCTATGGAGATGCCCTTGACAGGAAAGGTCATATGATTGTATGGTTCCACACCTACACGTTTATTTACATGCCCAATTTAGTAAACAAAAGGCAGTTGGTTAGGACAAGCTGTCCACAGTGCGATCAACGATGCGCTTACTTGACTTTAACCCTTTCAGTGGCACTGAAAGGGTTAATCAAAACAAGATCTTCCAGTGCAGATAAATTCCCTTTCTTCCACGTCCTAAATAGTGATGATCGCTCATTCAGTTATTGGACCATCAAGCCTGCTAATAGAGTGTCTTGTCATTTGCAGAATGAGGTCCCCAGAGGGTGAATTTAGTGACCCTATCCCGCATAGTGGCAAGCATCACTAAATTCACCCTCTGGGGACCTCATTCTGCTAAGGCCCTCAACTGCTATGGCAGACCTAGGATCAGATTGAAGTTCCCCAGTTGAAGTTGGTGATGTTCACCCATTGGGCACCTCGTTTATGCATTTTATCTGCTGCAAATTAGGGGATATAGAAACATCCCAGAAGGGAAAATGTAACTAAAAACAATGTTAATTTGAGACTATAGATACTTCCCAGAAGATGAGGCTTAAGCAGAATGAGGTCTCCAGAGGGTGAATTTGGTGATGCTAGACCGCTATGCGGGATAGCATAACTAAATTCACCCTCTGGAGACCTCATTCTGCAAATGTCAGACACACTATTTTCAGTTATTGGACCATTCCTTTTTAAATTAACCCTTTCTATACTAAATGGATTCTCCCAATCACTTATAAAGTGTACATAGTAATGATCCATTATTGATTTTCAGGGATGTACAGGTATTATAAGCAGATGATAGATAAATAAAAGTACAGAAGGAGTCTTATTTATTTGAGGGAAAGGTTCAGAAAACAAGTTCAGCAAATGGACTATAGCCTCTTGTTGAACTTATTATCTGAACATTTCCTATTGGATAACTACTAGTCAAACATGCTTTAGCATAGAAAGTGTTAAATGGGATTAATGTTGCTGTTGTAATTTGAATTTTGAGGTCTTTGAATCAAAATCAACAACAAGATATAAATTTTATTTAACTTGATGTACCCTTGTTGTCATAAAAAAAACATTAACCCTTTGAGTGCCAGTCCGATGTGGTGTAAGCAGAATGAGGTCCCCAGAGGGTGAATTTGGTGATGCTAACCCGCTATGCAGGGTAGCATCACTATATTCACCCTCTGGGGACCTCATTCTGCAAATGACAGACACCCTATTTCAAGGCTTGAAAATTTCAACAAACAGGTTATTTTGTTGAACTTAATGTCTGACCCAACCCAATGAACAATAGACCATTCCCATGAATACCTAGTAAAGAAAGCCTTAAAGCAGGACTCACCGTCGTCTGAGAACAATTTGGAATATTGCGTGAGATCTGGAAGAATGTGCATTCGCAGATGTCTGTCCGGATGTCCTGGAAAAAAGATTAATTAATATTACAATAACATGTTCATTGTGAAAAATTACATCTTCTCCATTTTCTATTGTATTTTGCCCAAGGACCAGCCTAGAGGAAACTTCTCCCTAAAATATGCCATTTCTCCCTATTTTTGTCCTTGCTCCCTCATATAGAAGTATGCATATGTACCCAAAGAATATATAAAATTTATGTACTTATTTTAATGGTGTTATTACTCCAGGGTTCATACAGGCAAGGCCAGATAAAATTCAAGGCCAATTCAAGGCTTTGTGAGGATCACCCGCAACACCACAAACCCATTGTGCGTATTCTGGCCTGTTTAACCATTGATTGTTGAAAGTACATTTCCCCATGTTGGAAGATGAAAAGAACTTGCAAAGTGAAAAATTATTTCTCAGAAAAGCACGTGCTTTTACAAACAAAACAACATGCGCACACGTCACGAGTTCATGCAGTACCGGTTAGGTATAATTGCGTACACGTCATCACTTTTCAAGCTAAACATAATGAAGTGAGACATCAGTTCGCTGTACTTGTGTTCGATTTGTTTTCCCGAGAGAATGACCGCAATCAAATGACACTGAATCGGTTGTTTCCCCTATCAAACTCCGCGATGACTAGAATTCAAGTACTTTTCAAGCTATTAGTGGGAAAATCCAATTACTTTTCAAGGAACAAAATTCATTCAAGGACTTTCCAATACAAGCGGAAAATTCAAGTACTTTTCAAGGCCTGTATGAACCCTGTACTCACCATAATGGTTTCATAAATGGGCTCTTATGTTGTATACTACTTATTGGATCATAGCAGGGTGATGTTGGGGGTGTACATGTAAATTGAACTTCAGCCATTGTTTATTTCTCCCTGATAACTGTCCACTTCTCCCCAATAACCAAACCGGGAGAAGTGAATTCTCCCAATTTGAAACCTCCAGGTTGGTCCTTGAATTTTTGCAATAAAATGCTAATGTATTTATATAGGATAATTACATTAGAGTGGAATTGCATGTTGAGTGCAGGAATTTTCATACGACCATGCAACAACTGAGATTAATTAATGGCATTTATACTTGAAAAATTGGCAAGTTATCTGATGAACTTATGTACAGTAACAAAAGACAGTACAGTAATGCCCTAAATAATCGACTAGTTAACCACAGCAGAATTATGGGTAACTTTTCAGGATTTAATCGCAAATATGGTTTGTTGCCATTCATCAGAAAGCTCTCACTGAGAGCTTTCCGATGAATGGCAACAAGCCATATCTCCGACTAAATCCTGAAAAATTACCCATAATTCTGCTGTGGTTAAGGGGTCGATTATTTTGGGCATTACTGTAATTGAACCCGTAGATTCCAAATATGCAAAAAAAGGCCATGCACAACATTTTAGAAGCCCACTGACGATGAGTGATGTATGTTTTCAGCTTGGCACTGACCTCACAGTGTTTCCATTGTGTATAAGTCGTAAGACACCGTCAACATTTTCCACAGGTTCTTCTTTCAAACCGACAACCTGAACCTGATTTTTGTGGTCTTCTAGTATCCTCAACTTGACTTTATCATTCAGTAAGTCGAAGACCTAAAATCAAGACAAAGATCGTATTACAGAGCCAGTAAACGTGCGTTCACACATTGGCAATTGCAGGCATTTCATCATAGAACACCATAATAGTATGGTTGTGGTACGCGAGGGGATAACCCTTTCTATATTAACAGTTCATGCAATTCGTTGTACAAGTTTTTAAAACAATCTGGGTGGTAATAAGTTCAGCCATCATTTTAAGGTGGTCGTGAGGTTCCTAGATGTGACGGTGTATAAACTCCCAAAACTTACCCTCAACTAGGTTTGCAAACCACCACAGGAAAGCAGTTTAACCCTTCGAGTGCCAGGTCGATTTTTGTATCAACCCATATACCCTGTGCCAATGCATTCTCTTATATATGCGAGTCGACCATAGGTCGCCTCGCATATATAAGAGAATGCATTGGCCTAACATTTTTTTTTTTTACAATTTTTTACAATTTTAATAATTTATTCTTATATTCTTTAACAGACTTATTTTGTAGGTTTAGGGCCGATGAGATCAGCCCCTGGTACTCAAAGGGTTAAAACTTACTGAACAACTGAGTACTACTCATTCAGGTGTTTTTAAATGGGACCGCAGACCCAGACTACAAAAACATAGACTCATTTTCATTATAATTACGATGTTGTTTGCATTGTTCATAGAGCGCATGAGTGTATTTTGCACTAATCCACAGCCTAAATTAATTCATTTGTTTCATATATTCTGTTGAGAATAAAAGAAGATGGTCCCATAAATGACCGGATTTAGTGTACAGTCCCCCCTTTAAATTTTATTCCAGGCACTTACTTTTCCGCTGTATATTTCAAAGAAACTGGAACTGACAACAAGATCTTGTTTCTTGTATTTTGTGTGCAGCAATCGAAAGACATCTCGGGCTGTACAATTAGAATAATAAGATAGACATTAGAGTTTATTTTCCATTCATTTACCTACTTAAAGATCAGTGTTCGCGCTGTCGGTAGCCAAATTAGCCAATGGCTAATCTTTTTCGAATTTGGCTAATAAAAATTTCATTTGGCTAAACTTTTGGCTAAAATTTTTTTGACCCAAAATAGAGACTGGAAGCATGAATTTTTGGCAAGTGGGTTTTTAATTCTGTGATGTGAACGATCTAGTCCGAAAACATCGTATACGTAAGTGGGAATATATCGCCGACTGTACAAAGGGAAACCCGATCGCGGACAGTACAAAGGGAAACCCGTCACTCTGCACGAAACAGCAAAAGGTCATATCATTATTTTACATTTAATCCGCTAATCCCCCATTGTCTGTCTGGTCACTCACAGAGCTCCTGCACAATGCATGTTTATGATGACATTGTATTTATGACGGCCAAGGTTTATGAGCACCAAGTGTAAGACAATAGCTTAATCAGCCAAATGTGAATCACGACAGATATTTTGTGGCTATTTTTCGTCAATACCGATACATTCAAAATAATATGCACGCGTTTATGACAGATTGTAATTTGATAATGGCGTGCGTAACAATATTAAGTTATTAGTTTCAAGATGTCACTTAGATATTTTCGCAAGGATAATTAATATTTAATGATTTAAAAGAAGAAAGTGGGGAAATGTCCGGTGGGGAAATGTCCGTATACCCAATCCCAGGTTACCCCCCCCCCCCCCCCCCCCCCAAATCACTTTTTCACATAAAGATTACTAAATTTTTAATAAATGACATACATAAAAATATTTCTAGTTCATCAAAATTAGTTAAATTATTGTGTATTTTACCTGTGCCTGTTAGATTTGACGTTTTAGTCATTAATTGTGAACCGACCATAAAACGATGATTTAATTTGGCCATAGTTTTTTTTAATTGGGCCAAAAAATATTTGGCTATAGTTTTTTTCATTTGGCTAATAAAATGTTCATTTGGCTAAACTTTTGGCTACAAAATTTTTCGGTCCAGCGCGAACACTTTTAAAGATACACAATCCGAATAACGCTCCTAAATTACAATTTCTTTGGTTTCGGGGGTAAAATATATTTGATTTTGGTCAAGGAACCCACTCATCAAAGCTCAGAGTTATCAGATATCGATTTTTTAAATCTTTAATTTTTCACCACCTGGAATATTTGGCGCCCCGGCAAATATTTGACGAATGCCAACAGACATACTCTCGATACCGAACTGCATTGAACAAAATGTTGATATACAAAACTTTTTGGGCAATTTTATACTATAGTTGACAGTGGTTAGCATTATTTTTTGTCATTAATCGATTCTGATAACTGAAGCGGCATTTCAAGAAATGTTGTTGTTGGAGTCTGATGTCAGTGATGATATGGGGACCATTGAATCGGATTGTTTACTTTTAAGTAAACATACTATTGGTTTCTCCAAATTACAACCAAATGACTCTCACAAAAAAAATCCACATCATGGGTATTAAAAATGTTGCTGACAAAACGATCAACTCGAATTTCAATCAAGGAGATCATAAGACATAACATCAATATCTCATACTTCATCATGGAAGTCATGTACCAAGTGACCCAGACAATGAGTAAAACATAATGTCGGCAGAAAACATGATATTTTAATATCCAGAAAGAATGACCAAGTCAGACATATTTTGGAGACTATTTTCAGCTTGTATTATAATTTGATTCGGGCCCTTCGATTGGATTCAAAATCGTTTGTCTGATATGATTCAAAATCATTCCGTCCGATTCAATTTGATTCAAAATCAACTGTCCTGATAAATTTTTTATCAGAATCATTTCCACAGGTGCATTCCCATGGTTTCTACAGATTGACTGAGATGATTTTTTTATTTTTGGTGCGAAGAGACTTTCTCAGTACTAACAACCACACTTACAAATAGCAGTGTCACAAATGATTGAAATAGACTGCACAATCTCTGTAACAATGACTGGCCGGACTGTGGTATTACATGTAATGCGGGTCACAAGGGAATTACATACAAATTCATTTGGCAAACCTCGCCAGCCTCCACACTGTATACTACCACATGACAATGGGGTTCAAAATTATACAAATAGCAGATTTCAGTATACCATACAGAGACAAAGTGTGCCAAATGTGAAAGTCTGGAATCACATTAACCCTTGCTTGACTGGAGCTTCCCGATATTTTGCGACGGTGCCAATGCATTCTGAGAATTTCTCTTATATATAGGGAGCCTCACATATATCAGAGAATACATTGGCCTAACAATATTTACCATGACCTTGTAAGCCAGTACATTCTCTTATATATGCGAGGCTCCCTATGGGAAACTTGCATATATAATAGAATGCACTGGCACAGAATCTTTAATGCTGCACCAGTGCAGCTCCAGTCATGAGCCCCATGAAAGGGTTAAACGGAGTTACTCCCAATCAATCGCTCATCACAGTCACTCTGAATTGTCCCATAGCTGAACACTTGAGACAACGATATTGAATGATTTGATTCGAAATTCAATGCGATATTTGAATCTTTTGCCCGATTCGTTTCGAGATTAGATTAAAAATTAAACCCCCCCCCCCCCCCCCCTGATTCGCATGGTTCTAAATTTGTTTGACATTAGTATGGGATAAATTTACCTGAGAAAGCATAAATTCCTTTTGAGCAGTCCTGTTGACATTTCCAAGTAAAAAAATGGGTTAAATTTACCTGAGAAAGCATAAATTCCTTTTGAGCAGTCCTGTTGACCTTTACAAGTAAAAAAATGGGTTAAATTTACCTGAGAAAGCATAAATTCCTTTTGAGCAGTCCTGTTGACCTTTACAAGTAAAAAATGGGTTAAATTTACCTGAGAAAGCATAAATTCCTTTTGAGCAGTCCTGTTGACCTTTACTGGTAAAATCTCCTCCCATCGTCTGGCAAAGAAAAAAAATAACGACATATAAATACCCTCATTCATCTAGTTAGGCACAAAAAATGTTTATTTATTATTTATTTTAAATTACTTTTGTGAGGAGGCAGGTAGTATTAGTTACAGTAATGCCCTAAATAATCGACTCCTTAACCACAGCAGAATTATGGGTAACTTTTCAGGATTTAGTTGGAAATATGGCTTGTTGCCATTCATTGGAATGCTATCAATGAGAGCTTTCCGATGAATGCCAACAAGCCATATTCCCGACTAAATCCTGAAAAGTTACCCATAATTCTGCTGTGGTTAAGGAGTCGATTATTTAGGGCAATACTGTATCTTCACCAACATCGGGAGTACATGGAGATTTAATACCTGGATGTGGATATTTTCAGCATCGGGGTTCAAAAAGAGATATTAAATCTCCATGTACGCCACGATGTTGCCAGAGATCATGTGCTTTTCACAGGTTCTCAGATTAATTCACACCAATTGTGAGATCAGATTGATACAAGAGCAACTATTAAAAGATCCCTTTTTTAATGAATAAACTTAGTACCTGTATAAAAACATATTAAAATGTTAGCAAGGGTTGTTTATATATATATATATGATTCCTTTACTCAATTCATATATGCTTCTACATATACCATAATGATTGCCAGTTACAAATGATTCTTATTTTACTTATTATCTAAGGCACTACTTACATGTGTTTTACCACTACCGGTTTGACCATATGCAAAACATGTTGCCATACCGCCTTCAAATATAGATTCAACCAGTGGCTTAGCAGTGTACCTGAAACATGACAAAAACAGTTAAATAACCTCATGTTGCCAAACATACAACATTCAAGAAGTTTAGCAGTGTACCTCAAACATGAAGAAATATGTTATGCTCAGGATCCAAATAAACATACCCGAACGCTTATTTTTAATTTGCTAGGAAAAATCCGCCCTGTATAGTCCTTACTTGGGTCTGTATATTTATGAAATTTTATTTCTGGAGCACACTCCAATGCATCATCCCACCTCTGCAACTGTCAGCTCTGGGTTAAATTTACACTCCAATGCATCATCCCACCTCTGCAACTGTCAGCTCTGGGTTAAATTTTAGTTCCCCGTAGCCATTACTACCCAAACATTATGTCCATAAAAAGTTAGTTGATAGATTCCATGTGATTATTTAGTCAAAAATTACTCAATAAATTACCAGTGACACATTTTTATTGAGGTTGCAGAAGTAATATATCACGCATTTAAGACATGGTTATAAATTACAGTGATGAAAGATATATTTGAATCAGGAATTGGGTCTCAGTTCTGTGCCTTGTTTGTATAAAAACATACCGCAATTATCTTGCACAAATTATCATTTTTTCCGACATGTCCATTGCAAATAAGACGCGTTGGATAAGTACGATACATTATAAGTTATTGTGGTAGATTGACGGTAATATGGTGTAACATTGATGGCTTGGAGTTTATGTTCATCCAAGTCACGAAGCAATGAGGTTGAACTTAGAGCTCAAGCCGTCAATGTCACACTATGTCACAGCCAATCAACCACAATAAAGCATAAGTTCTGAACATTTCATGCAAGGTCAATGTAAATATTGTTAGGCCCTACGGGAGACTCTATAAGAGAATGCATTGGCACAGGGTTTTTGCAAAAAAAGCTTCTGTCATGGAAGGGTTAAGAACTATCATGATTCTATGTTCAGATGAGTAAAGTATATAATGTATATTTGTTTAACTTACCTATATACAATTTCATTTGAAACTGATTCATTGAATGAGTAGTCATATCGATAATTCTGATTTTCTAAGTATTTTGTTAAGTCGACTTTTAACTTAGGTTCATGAACAACTACACTGTCTTTGTTTGGAACTGTAAGGACGTCAATCTCTTTTTTACCCAATTCTGAAAAATTAAATTTAGAGATGTTTTTTGATGGAATATCGTTCAAATTTGATAGCTCCGATCTAGAAGCAACCCTGAACATGCCTGTAAATTTTAAAAACATATCTCCAATAAATGTGGGTTTCAGGGTGTGCCGATGCAAACAAATATGAAATCCAAGATGGCTGCCAGCGGCAATGTTTTTAATGAAATTAGAATCCCATCTGGAGATCACCCCGAGATCAATATGAAGTTTGGCAATGATTGGATGAGATATGTGTAGCCTGTATGGTGTGCCAAAGAAAATTGTTGATGGATGCACGTATGGACAAATGCTAACTTCTTCAAGTTGAGCTAATAAATGTGGGCTGCAGTATGAGCTGATGGATTCGAATGTAAAATCCAAGTCCCAAGTGTTTTTAACGAATTTTGAAAACATTTGATGGCTCCCATCTTGAGGAAAACCCTGAAGATCCTTATAAAGTTTGGGATGAATCTGATGATAACTGATGGCTGTAGGGCATGCCAAATTTTTTAGCCATGTGAACCGTAAAATCCAAAATGGCTATGGTGGCCATTCTTTTTTCATCTAAAATCATTCAAATTCGATAGCTCCCATCTAGAAGATCCGTGAAGTTTAGGATAAATTGGATGATAAATGATGGCTGTAAAGTGTGCTGAAGGATATAGTCATGCAAAAAATCCGGAATAGCTGCTCGTAAATTGTTCAAATTTGATAGCTCCCATCTAGATGTGATCCAAAACATTACTGTAAATTCTATAAAAACAATTCTCCAATAAATGTGGGTTGCAGGGTATGCTGATGGATACAAATTTGAAATCCAAGATGGCTGTTGGTGGCCATGTTTTTTAACAAATTTTGGGAAAAAATTGATGGCTCCCATCAAGAGGCCACCCCAAAGATCCTTATGAAGTTTGGTGATGATCGGTTGAGGAATGTGGCCTGTAGGGTGTGCTAATGAAAATTATTGATGGACTTACACACACATGGATGAATGCCAACCCATGACAATAGGTCAAATTTTTACTTGACTTCGTCAAGTGGAGCTAAAAATGTACTAACCTTTTTTGCTGAGCGGTCGTTTTCTGACACACACACATATCTTGTGATTTTGAAGCTCATCAGATGCTGTGAGAGGCCGTATATCGAGAGTATTTATATAATCGCTGTAGATTAAAAAAAGATGCCATATATCAAGACTATTTATAGTATCACTGTGAATTGAGAAAAGAATAAATTGTACAAATTAGGCCATGCAAAGCAAATTTCTCGTTTTTCATAACAAAGAAAATTCAAAAAGCTTAAGGTACATGTATTACCCCTGGCCAAGTGGTCCTGCTAATTCGTTATGATGTTGGGGGTCCTGCTGAATTGCTATGATGCTGGTAGGGCAAACTGATACCATTACAATAAAGTACCGTTATTTTTACTGTAGTTGTCATTTTAGCGGCGTTTGGCTAATCAAAGCGTTCTGAAAAAAGGCCAGCGCCTGTATGTAACATTCAAGAACAAATGATTTTCTTAAATTTTAAAATGGCTGCGCTGGTGTTTGCAAAACTTGATTATAGTCGATTTGAAACCACTAATGCAACCAGTATTAAAATATTTCGCAAAATATATGTTTTACAATGATTGATACACATAATGGCTTTTTCTGGATATGTTTAGATTATCTGATCTGAACACTGCAAAAAAGTGACAACTTAAAAAAAAAATTGGTACTTTTTTATTAGCAGCATCAGTTTCCCCTAACAGCATCATTGTAGTTTAGCAGGACCCACCAGCATCATAGCACATTAGCAGGACCACTCGACCAGGAGTGTGTATGCATATATCAAAATTCAGAAATGCTTGTTAAATATTTACATACAGTGTGAGTTGTTTCTATCATACTAGTAATTTCTACTCCGTCGTTAACATCAAAGAGCCAGCTGTAAATAGTTACACTTAGTTGATTCGCGCGACCCTCACATGTACGGTTGGTGACATAGTGACGCCGTCAGTGTGTCCTTCATAGCCGACAGTTGTTTAAAGTGTGAATAATTTGCATCCTCCAGCTAATTATAGTTTGATTTATGTGACGCTATTCGCTGCATACGTAGCATGGCCGACCAGGTTGTCTTATTTGTGCCCGATTGACAACACACCTATACATGTGTTAGTGGTGATTAGTTTATTTCTGCTGTTGGGATTTGGAAAACAATAAATATTAACACAATGGACTAGTCAATCCAAATAAAGAAAAATTTAAAAACGGGCAAGAAAATCTCAGCCAGGCTGGGTTACTGTAAATAGAGAAGTTTTTTTGTTGGCCTAATGTTCACCACATTCACACGCCTGTTTGGTTCTCTCTATGTCTAATGTGTGTGATTAATGTATAAGACTATAAGCTGTCATTAGTATATTTTATCCTTACTTGATCATTCCTCGGAATTCCCAGTTAGGTAATGATGTGTCGTATTTTGTCTCGTTTGTCTCTTTTGTTTCCTTCTGAGCTGCTCTCCTCGCATCTCTTTTATTTTGAATCTTTTCAATCTCTTTGACGACATTTGATTTCTTCTTGTTTGCTATGAAAATAAATGGAATTATTAGCTGATCATAATTGTAAGCCACAATTCTTTGTAATTCCTCTATTCTCATTGCAAATACATTATATCTTTAACCCTTCCATGACTGGAGCTGCCTGAAATTTTGCGAAAATCCTGTGCCAATTGATGCATTCTCTTATTAATGTGAATCTCAACATAGGGAGCCTCACATATATAAGGGAATACATTGGCCTAACAATGTAAGCCAGTGCATTCTCTTATATATTTGAGGCTGCCATATATAAGAAAATGCACTGACACAGGATGTTTAACCCTTTGATGGGGGCTGCGCTGGTGCAGCATTAAATATTGTGTGCCTATATTTACATTTATCTATGAGGTCCTCTTTTAGCTCATGGGGGAGGTGCCTATGAAAACACAGTAAATTTATTTACTTGGCCTTTTTGTGTAACAAATATAGATACCTGCTGCTGCTGCTGCAGCTGTTGACACCTGTGACCTCTTGGCCTCCGGTGCGGGTTGTTCCACAGCCGCATTGACATGGTTATTCACATTCTGTGGTTGGTTTGTATGTAGTGGCTTTATATAACTTGGTCTTGACTTTGCAGATGGCACTGAAATGTGAAGAATGCTAAATCTGAGGAATGCGAATTAGATATAAAGCAAAATGGGAGCGTTTAACCCTTTCATGGTGGGAGTTGTGCAGGTGAAGCATTAAATATCCTGTGCCAGTGTATTCTCTTATATATGTGAGTCTCCCATAGGGAGCCTTGCATATATAAGAGAATGCACTGGCTTACAAGGTCAAGGCAAATATTGTTAGGCCAATGTATTCTCTTATATATGCGAGGCTCCCTATGATAGACTCCCATATATAAGAGAATGCATTGGCACAGGGTTTTCGCAAAATTTCAAGAAGAGTTAATTGGTTTTTATTTTCATTTTAGCTACTGTACCATATCACAATGTTGTCAGTTTTACAGATAGAACACTAGATTGGAAAATGTGAACAACTTCATAAGTGCTCTATTTTTAACCATTTCAATACTAAATACTCATTGACGAGTAGTTCCTTTCAAATAGGAAATGTTCAGATAATAAGTTCAACAAACGACCATAGGTCTTCAACATGGTCACTTGTTGAACTTAATATCAAAACATTTCTCACCGATGAATATGAATTCTTCTGCACTTGTATTATCATTTTGTCTGGCTGTAGTCTGCTCATATATCCTTCAAAGTCGACCAAATGAATAATAGACAGTTCCAATCAACATTTTTTATAGCTAAGTGGGAGAATCCATTTAGTTAAGAAATGGTTAAAGTACTAACGACAAACCTCCATACAACATTTCATTGATATCAGATAACCCATAGCTGAGATATACAGTAATGCCCTAAGTAATCGACTCCATAACCACAGCATAATTATGGGTAACTTTTCAGGATTTAATTGGAAATATGGATTGTTGCCATTCATCAGAAAGCTCTCATCGAGAGCTTTCCAATGAATGGCAACAAGCCATATTTCCGACTAAATCATGAAAAGTTACCCATAATTCTGCTGTGGTTATGGAGTCGATTACTTAGGGCATTACTGTATGCCCAGACAGACAGTTGGACAAAGTCAATCGAGTATATACCCCCCTAATGGAAAACGTAAGTGCTCTATTTTAACCCTTTCTATACCGGTACTAAATACTCATTGACGAGTAGTTCCCTTAAGAAATGTTCAGATAATAAGTTCAACAAACAACCATAGGTCATTTGTTGAACTTAATATCAAAACATTTTGCAATGCGGTCTAGCATCACCAAATCCACCCTTCTATGGGAGACCTAGGATCAGGTTAAAGTTAAAGTCATTTCTATTATGCAAATTATCTTCTGCAAATTAGGGGATATAGAAACTGAACAGAAGTGAAAAAGTAACTAAAAATAATATTAATATGAGACTATAGATACTTCCCAGAAGATGAGGGATAAGCAGTATGAGGTCCCCAGAGGGTGTATTTGGTGATGCTAGCCCACTGTGTGGGACACCATCACTAAATTCACACTATGGGGGACCTCATTTTACATGTGACAAACACACTATATTTATGCTTGGATGTACAGACAGACAAAGTAAATCGGTATACCCCCAATTTTTATTTAAAAGTTGGAGTATCATAATAAGATAAAAGGTGCCTATATTAAGTCAGTCAATATAATGAATAAGGTCATACTCACATCTAGATTTACCAGTGTCACCAACATTTGACTGTCGTGAATTCTGAAAAGATTAAAAAAAATGGATTTTTCAGAGCTGTAAAGCAATTTATAACATTGATTCAATTGGTTATTAGTTATTTCATGAATGTGAAGAAAAAAACAACAAGAGGTGTGCACTCGAGTGCTAGCATACCCCCACCGTGGCAAATTCAACCCGCAATATCCATAAACCCAACAAAAAAGATTTTTAACTTTAAAGAAAAATTCGGACTAATAATATCGATATGGTATCAAAAGAAGCTTGTACAGAAAAAAATATTCAAATTGGTTCATATTTGTTAAAGTTATTAAGTCAGACAGAATTTTCTAAGTCAAAATAAGTCGAAAATGAAGTGTAATATTACAAAAAAAAAGGTCTGAGCCAATCCCTAGCCGCATCATGTACAGAGGGTATTGTGAGAAGCATGTATACCAAAAATTATTGAAATCGGTTCATATTTGTTAAAGTTATTAAGTCGGACAGAATTAGCATCATGCGGAGAGACCGTCCTAAGGAGATTGCATAATTTTTTTAATTTAAATTGGTTCATAGTTGTTCGAGTTATGAGGTCGGACGGACGGACACACAGAGGGAGAAAGCGTGAGGGACGGACGGACGCAGTCAATCCAGTATACCCCCCATTTTCTTCGAAAGTGGGGGTATAATGAGATGAGAACAAATAAAAACATATCTGTGTTCCATATCAGTAAGTCAACTAAACATAATATCCAATCAGGGTTCGCGCTGCCACTTGTCAATGGCAAAAATAATTCACATTTGGCAAAAAATATTTTCATTTGACAAAAGTTTTAGCAAGTCACTTTTTATGGTCAATCAATACTAGTCATTTTGAAACTATTACAACAGAATTACCCTGTATATTAGTGGTGTTTTATAAAAGTTAACACCTCCATTAATATGCAGTTAATCTGATAGCATTAGTATCGATGGGTGGAGGGATTACCCGTATTTAGTGTGATGGTGGTGTTTACATAGATATCTCTTGCGATGTTCCCATTCTGATGAAGCAATCCTTCTACCATTTTATTGTTAGGTGATTAGTTTATTGTTGTATGATAAACCACAATAGAAATGCGAGTATAATTATTAACTAACTGCTTTCCTATCAATATCAAATGTCGTTCAAACTGCAGGTGTTAAAACATAAGACTCAATCAAGGTTGCAGAAAATGATACTATCAGGGATAGCATTTGGCAAATTCTAAGGGAATTTGGCAAAAAATATTTTCATTTGGCAAATTATTTGGCAAAAGTAAATTTCGGTCCAGCAAAGTAATCCAATGGTTGATAACTTAGAAAAGTACAGTATTCAAGAGTTGAATGATGACGTATCGATTTGCACTTGGTCAAGAATCCAGTTTGTCAGTCGTCAAAAATCATGAAGCGGTAAATCTTCCTGCTAATCATAGAAATTCATGGTCTACTGTAAGTCAAAACATCATTGTATTTCAACACCAGGTAACAGGAATTCACAGTCCACTGGAAGTCAAAACATCATTATATTTCCACACCTGTATTTCAAAGAATGGGTCACTTTCATCTCCGACAACAGTTTCAATAACAACAATATTCTTCAATAAATTCCGTTTTGATGACATGTTTGTATAAGTACATTTACATGTATCTTACAATTTGCTTATTTCCCATCAAATACACATGGAAATGACCAGGTGGTTTCCAATATCATGTATGGCAACAAGCCGTATCCTGAATAGCAACAGTGAAAGCATGTGAGCTATGATGTTCACGATTCACTTCTCAAAACATTGATTTACACGGACAAATGGCATTAATTATTTATATTCTCTTCTCACATTCTGATTAATACATTTATTATTCCCAATCAATTGAGGCATATCTGATGACATTGCCATAAAGAGTAATTAATTGTTGATTAGTTGATTAGTATTGTTATGACCTTCAGCTGTGCAGCATGGCATCTATATACACATGGCATTGTAGTTCACCTACAAAATTACAGTAATGCCCTAAATAATTGACTCCTTAACCCTTTACCCAACAAACCGGCCAAATAAAGCTTCAACAGCCTAAAATATCTTCGGTCTGTCTCAATAGAACCATACAAATATGGATATCATTGGAACCGGCTCATTGACCACATTGTGATGGTTACAGTTATGCCCTGTGCCAATGCATTCTCTTATATATGCGAGTCGACCATAGGTCGCCTCGCATATATAAGAGAATGCATTGGCCTAAAAAAAATCTTTTTTTAACACTTTTTACCATTTTTTCTTACATTCTTTAACAATTTTATAATTTTTAATGTGTTAAGCCAATGCATTCTCTTATATATGCGAGGCGACCTATGGTCGACTCGCATATATAAGAGAATGCATTGGCACAGGGCCCTCCTGTTGGGTAAAGGGTTAACCACAGCAGAATTATGGGTAATTTTTCAGGATTTAGTCCGAAATATGGCTTGTATTGTACTTTGTACTGTTAGTTGTTTGTTGAACTCATTTTCCGAACATTTCCCTCCAAGCCTTGAAATAGTGTGTCTGTCATTTGCAGAATGAGGTCCTCAGATGGTGAATTTAGTGACACTCCCCCACACAGCAGGCTAGCATCACTAAATTCACCCTCTGGGGACCTTATTCTGCTTTAGCCTCATCTTCTGGGAAGTTTCTATAATCTCAAATTAATATCGTTTTTAGTTACTTTTCCGCTTCTGTTCAGTTTCTATATCCCCTAATTTGCAGAAGGTAAAATGCATAATCAAGTTGACTAATGGGTGAACATCACCAATTTCAACTGGGGAATTTCAATCTGATCCTAGATCTCCCATAGCAGTTGAGGTTCCCAGAGGGGGGAATTTAGTGATGCTAGCCCACCGTGCGAGATAGCGTCACTAAATCCACACTCTGGGGACCTCATTCTGCAAATGACAGACACACTATTTCAAGGCTGGCTTGTATTATCAGTTGTCCTGCTTATTTTTCTTTAATACCCCATAAAAATAGATAATAGACCATTCCGATGTATATTTTTATAACTGAGTGGGAGAATCCATTTAGTATACAAAGGGTTATCCAATAAAATTACTTAAACCCTTTCAGTGCCAAGTCCGATTTTTGTATCAACCCATATTTCCTTGATCATTTTTCAAATTTATTGATTATAATAATGTGATACATTGATTAGATCTCTTTCCTTCAATGTATCACATTATTATAATCAATAAATTTGAAAAATGATCAAGGAAATATAGGTTGATACAAAAATCGGACTTGGCACTGAAAGGGTTAAGTCGCAGTTCATGAGGAGAGGGCGAGATTCCAGAAATCTTTGAAACACTAAATTCACCCTAGGATCAGGTTTATCCCAGTAAGATGAAAATTGTCAAGATTGTTAAATACAGCTGCTCTATTTGTAATAGTATTCTTCTGAAAGAATTAGAAATCAAATACAAAATTTATACAATACAAATAAAGCACTTAGAACCTAAGAGATTTGTCCCATACAGAATATTTAGAAAACAATCCAACAGTAAACACTGAATAGTCAGACCTCAAAATTTGGTGCTGGTCATTTGCAGCACTGGGCTATCATCACCAACTTCATCCTATGGGGACCTCATTCTGCATGGCCTCATCTGCGTATGATCTGGGAGACCTAGACACAGATTTAAGTCCCCAGATGGTGAAATACAACCATTGGAAACTTTGATTATGTATTGTGTCGTCTGCCAATTTGGGGATACAGCAAAACTACACTAATAATGAAAAAGAAACTTTCTAAAGTAGTTTCTAAAGAAACTACTAAATCTGTTAATTTGATATTAATTTAAATAAAGATACTTTCCAGTGGAGATCAGGCCTAAGCAGAATCAGGTCCCCAGAGGGTGAATGTAATGATGCCAGCCCACTGTGCGGGATAGCACCACTAAATTCACCCTCTGGGGACCTCATTATGCGAATTCAAGTCTTGAGCAATATTCATATCAACCATAATAATTGAAAGTGACTAAAAAAGAAAAACTATACTAATAAGGAAAAAGAGACTTTCTAAAGTAGTTTCTAAAGTAAGTACTAAATCTGATAATTTTATATTAAATAAAGATACTTTCCAGTGAAGATGAGGTCTAAGCAGAATGAGTTCCCCAGAAAGGGGAATTTAGTGATGTAGCCCACTGTGTGTGGGAAAGTGTGACTAAATTTACTCTCTGGGGACCTCATTCTGCAAATGACCAGCATAATATTTTGAGGCCTGAATACATTCGATAGGAGTATTAACCCTTTCAGTGCCAAGACCGATTTTTGTATCAACCCATATTTCCTTGATCATTTTTCCAGTTTAGTGATTATAATAATGTGATACATTGGTGGAAAGAACTCTTATGGGTTGATACAAAAATCGGACTTGGCACTGAAAGGATTAAAGTGTCAAAAAATATTTTCATTTGGCAAAAAATATTTTCATTTGGCAAACATTTTGAAAAGCGAGTTTTTAATTAATGGGATGTGAACTATCTAGTCATAAAACATCATCGAACGTGGGTTATTCGTTATGTGTGCCGAATTAAAGACAAAACAAGAAATCTATCAATTTACATGTATATGTAATCTTCTTTAGTTTTCCCAAACGGTAATCCCATCTTTCTGTCATAATCAAACTTTCATCAAATAGCTAAATTGACCGTGGTTAAACTGTGAGTCGGAAAAAGCAATGTTCTGTAAATTTTGCATTGAGGCTGTTGTAAGTACTTTGTAACATGATGCTCAATGTAGATACCGTAAAAGGTGATTATTAATTTGTTTTGACAGTTAATCCTCCCTTTGTCCATTTGGATTATGGACACATGTAGTCATTGTAACAATGCATATTAATGGCAACATTATATTGCACATATTTATCATGTCAGCGTTATATTACCAGCGAATATAAGTCAAAAGGTTAATCAGCCGAATGTGAATGACGGATTAATTTATGGCTCGTTGATTTCAGCAGTAATACAAGGCAAAATAATATGTATGATTGATGACTGTGTAGCAACATTAAACGTTTCCAGGCAGGTGTCGCTTAGATATTTATTGCTACTTTGATATTTATTAATAATACTAACTTGCTTTTCTAGTAGCTCATTTTACCTGTATCTGTGGTTAGTTTTTACAGTACATAACAAAGATCAAAATACAATAATTTCCCCAATTAATACTCACAATTAAATTTGGCAAATATTTGTTTAATTTGGCAAAACATAATTTTATTTGGCAAAAAAATTGGCAAGAGAAAATTTTCGTCCAGCGCCAACCCTTGGGTTGGAAATAATGGTTTTAGGAGAAATGGAGATATATAACTAAATTTGAGTTAGGGATGTAAAAAAAAAAATAAAGGGAGAAGATAGTGTTAGGGATAGCAGGAGGCAAAGAGAAAAAGAGAGTGAGAGAGAGGAGAAACTAGAAGACAAGAGGGGGGGGGGGGGGGGGGGGCAGATGAAGTTGTGAGTTCACGACAGTGGTGGGGAGTCTTCAATAAATTGGGTTGTTGCATGATAAAAATGATGCTTGTCTATAGTAAACTTCATGCGTCAGGTGCCATGGGAGGGGGTCAATCACAATGGATGTTAACAGGTTACATCTGTTAGAAAGTACTTAAACAAACACACACAGCTATGAGTGTTCATAATCAAAATATGTCATTGACTACATGTACATGTATATATCTTCTGTGAGAACAAGAACATATTCAGCAGCACTAACCAGGAACAGGACAATTCCTATTTCAAGGGTGTTCACTGTGAATATCGCAGCGTCCTTTGTGTAGAATCATTTCATGTATGTATAGGATAATAGCAAGTAAATGACATACAAAATAATCATTATACTTAAGGCATTTAGTACTACATACAGTAGTGCTCTAATTAATCAACTCCTTAACCACAGCAGAATTATGAGTAACTTTTCAGGATTTAGTCGGAAATATGGCTTGTTGCCATTCATCGGAAAGCTCTCGGGGAGAGCTTTCCGATGAATGGCAACAAGCCATATTTCTGACTAAATCATGTAAAGTTACCCATAATTCTGCTGTGGTTAAGGAGTCGATTACTTAGAGCATTACTGTATATAGTGAGGAATATCATGCTGCTGCATGGAATCCAAAGCAATTCGTAACCCATACAAGTGATAGAATCATGGGAATCTTTATGTTCTCATGATATATGTCTGTACAGCATTAAATATTTGTTTGTTTTCGTGAAGGCTAAGCTCCCTTGATCCCCACAATAGAGTATTCTCAGATAGGACAACACTGGGTAGGAAGTCATATAGTTCTCTTCTGGGCTCTTGATAAAATGTACATTCAAAGAGATAGTGGCAAGTTGTCTCAAGTTCCCCACAAAGACAGAAGGGGGAATTTTTTTTTACATGATTATCTGTCACAACTCAGGTGACTGCAGTTCAATCTTACCCAGGTATGAAGGATGTGAGATTTATGGCATTTACTATGATAAAAATATGCAGGTGGACATATATTGTCACTGCTGAGTTCCTGTTTGAAGTCTTCGATTGTACTGCTGCTCTTCAAAGTTTCTATATGTAGCATATGTAGGTGAACACATCCATAATAGTTGTTGGAATAAATGGTAAACCTGACTAAAATATAGCAAAATGCACATACGACTGATATTTTGACAGTGTGAGTTATGTTGTTGGTTGGAAGCATCAAATTGGTTGCATTTTAATGAATAATTGAGTGGTATTTATTATTGAATAGAATAAAGGGATAATATCCAGATATGACTCACAAGGGTATACTTGGTTATATAACAATGTTGAGCTAGGGGAGGTGGGAAGGTTTATGATAACGCGCAATAATGGAAAACAATATCTAGGGTGGATAGTTTGAAGTCATACCAGTTCAAACAAGATTGTTTCTTTGGTTGTGGCATTACTCTGTCGGCTGTTGCTCTTCTGACAAAACAAAATGGTCTCGGAAAATTGTTTGGTAGACATATTGTATGGATAAATGCATACAGGAGTTAGTGCTCATGTGACCTTTTCAGAGCGGGTCATAACAAGAAACGCCATGTTATGTGCTAATCAATTACTAACACCTATTAGCGATATTGAAACAAAATACAAATAGCTACTGCACACAACTGTCATTAGCCATTTGTTCCATTGTAAGCATGGATATATCTGAAATGCAGACATGCCGGTGCAAATTCAAGATGGCCACCATGACAACAAAACCCTTATGGGTGGTCAAATTATTGCCAATAGAGATCTTGAATTATTCGTACCTTTAAACAGAACAACAGAAAATGTAGCAGATGCAACAAATAAAATGCAACATCACTGCCTAAATCCACATGAATTGGATCATATATATAATAGTAGTCTGCACCCGTGGCGATGAACATGGTCATGTGACCCCATTCAGATGTGGTTATAATATAAATTATAGAGGTAGGATGTGTGTCACTGCCTACAATATATTAACTGATGAACACAATAATATTCAATGCAACAGACTAGTGGTTGCATTATTTTATAGCGGATATTTGCCTGTATACACCTGAATATACCCGATATCAGGCATAAAAGTAGAAATCCAAGATGGCCACCAAGGTCATGCAAAGCAGATACATGTGACCCAACCATATTTCCACTCACATGTGAAGTTTGAACAATATATACCCAATAATACTTTAGATACACCACATTAACCATATATACACCCACAATCTATGTATACATGTACAAAAAGCGTGGCACTGGGGCATCCATCTGCGGTGTTGAGTCGCGTCAAAAGAGTTAAAAAAGATTTTAGATTTCTGTTGCAAGCTATTTTATCAGGTAAGTTCAACTGCGGCATATATAAGTCCCATAATTTTAACTGAAAAAAAATAAAGCTGTCATTTACCGAGGCATCAATGGAAGTGGATAGTTGACATAATTTTATATCATTCATTACTAAATTCACCCTCTGGCCATGTTTTGTAACAGTCTACTAAATTGTTTAGTTTTGCCACACAAAGTTGATTATTTGCTTCTCCGACATTTTTTTTTCAAAATGGGCAGGTATGCAGGTTTTTATTTTATTTTTTAACCACAAAATTACACAGCAGCCAGGTTTTTATTCCAACTTTTTATGACAAAAATTTCCCAGCAGGCGTGTATGTTTACTCCTGAATTCAATAAAAAATAAAACATTGTCTGGTGTGAAAAATTACTTTTCATTATCACAATTAATGCAATTTTAATATAACAGCTTATTGTACAACCCAAGCACATATTGTTTAACCCTTTGAGTGCCAAGTCGATTTTTGTATCAACCCATATACCCTGTGCCAATGCATTCTCTTATATATGCGAATAGGTCGCCTCGCATATATAAGAGAATGCATTGGCCTAACAATTTTTTGTTTTTTTTTACAATTTTAATATATTTTATTTAATATATTCTTTAACAGACTTATTGTGTAGGTTTAGGGCCAATTAGATCGGCCCCTGGCACTCAAAGGGTTAAACAAACCAAAAAGAACACTTTGATATTGATCGAAATGTCAAGGAAAATATTAAATACAAGTTGAAATGATTCCAGCTAAATTTATGGTCAGTAGTGGACAGAGATTGTGGACATAATGTTGTGAAGCTGAGTTGCAGGATGAATTTTATTTTTATTTTGGTTGGCCATAAAAAGCACCCAGCGGGGGCCAAAATTTTATAACGGCTTTAGTTTTTCTAAATTTTGATTAAAATTACAAATACGCTTACTATGGGCCTATTTCAGACCAGATGTATGCTCTTTATAGATATGTTTTCACTGTGGCCTGCGCCATCCAAAGGAATAACGGGTATAAGTCCACTATGGGCTTATTACAGAATCAAATAAGTCCAATACGAACTTAAGTTACATGAGGATATATTGAAGTAGCATAATGAATATCTACATATATAAAAGAACAGGATCTGTCTGTCATGTGTGCGGTAAAATGGAGCCTGTTTAGGCTAGTAGTATAGTATAATGATAGTATGAATGCTATATTATCTACAAAAACACTTTATGTGAGTCGAGCATTTGTTTACATACAGCACGTAAATAGTGAGTGATAAGCAAAAACTCAACACCATGGTGATCTGTTTAGGAGAGTGATTCACGGTAACCCATTCAACATCAAAATCTTGAGAGGTGAGGATTTACGAGCGCTATACCAGCAGTATGTTGTAAACAACTTGGTGGCATTTCTAACCAACATTCACTAAGTGGGGTCTCCTCGGTGTTGAGCGGTGTATTGCATGCTCTTTATGTATTTTTTGTTTAAATAACATGGCGTTTGTTAACATAACACAGATTAATAGCATGCAATTTACGCGATATTTATGATTGGTATAAGAATAAGATTTGTCTATAATATATAATATTCTTTCTGTTTATGATGGGTTTAATGGATGAGACTATTTTAACAGTTATAAATACCCACCGCCAATACTTACCATATCTTTAAATTGTTAAGTTTGGCTAATATTACTTTCTCGAAATTATCACTACTTGAGAAGCCAAAAAAAATTAATAGTTACCACATATTATCTTGAAATAAGTTTAACCCTTTCTATACTAAATACTCATTGACGAATAGTTCCCTTAGGAAATGTTCAGAAAATAAGTTCAATAGAACATTTGTTGAACTTATTATCTGAGCATCTCTCACCATCCGCCAGGGTACCTGAGTCACCACACCAAATTTGGTTGAAATCGTTACAGGACAGACATAGAGACAGACAGATCTTACTCTTTTATAGATATATATATAGTTTGGAGAAACCATTTAGTGCAGAACAGGTTAAACAGAAAACTACTTGACTTCTAAGTTACCTACAACATTCTATAGGCTTGAATTAAGGTCCTTCCTGGTCCTTCAAGAAGTTTATGACCCTTCAACCACAGCAGAATTATGGGAAATTTTTCAGGATTTAATTGGAAATATGGCTTGTTGCCATTCATCAGAAAGCTGTCACCGACAGCTTTCTGATGAATGGCAGCAAGCCATATTTCCGACTAAATCCTGAAAAATTTCCCATAATTCTGCTGTGGTTTAGGGGTAGATTATTTAGGACATTACTGTATAAGATCCTTCAAGAAGTTTATACCTTAGGCAGTTTACTACGGAATGCTCTACTTTGATTTTCGCTATAGTTGCTTTTTTCACTGAGGGTTTCTGTTGGTTCATCTTCCATTGCTTCTTCTTCTTCACCATTCTCCTTTGAACAATAGACATGATAATTTGATAAATGTGATTTCTATAACAATAGACATGACAAAAGTGATATCTATATTCTATGAATCAGTCTTTCGATTTTGAAAATCGCAGGCATGCTAAATATGACTCGCTTACCTTTGAATTAAGTCACGCTATTGTAGACAGGGTTGGGGTAATCGTAATCAAAGTAATCGATTACATAATCTGGAGTAATTGCCTATATTTGGTAATCATGATTTTGTTTTTGTTACAAGTAATCGTAATCGACTACTTTCAAAAGTACTTATATATAATCACGATTATATTTTGATTACTTTATGATTACTTTTATTAAAATATCCATAGGGATGGATATGGGATACTCATAGTCTCATTGTCCAGTGTGCACAAATACAAACCAACAACATATCTGAACGTTAATACAATTTATCCATGTGTTGCGTTAGTGGTGCATTGTGATGTGATGATACTGAAATTATCAATTGTTATTTTACTGGAATAACAAGTCTATATTGAACTCATTGTTTTTCAAACCGTGTTTTAATCGAGTGTGGTAACGTTCTTGTATGTTTCATTGTGAATGGTTATGTAAACAAAAATCTCGTCACAGAGTACCAGAAGTTACTATTTTATTATAATCCGGGATAATACATGTACATGTACATACACATGTATGCAACAAGCATGCACAAAAAAATTAACCACAATATTTTCCAGATAACCTGTGTGTGTGGAGTCAAAGTTGAACCTATTGCAGTGGGCTACACGTATATGACACAAATAACAACACACAATTGTTTAATACAGTACGTGTACCATTTGTTGTGGTCCTGCACTTATATAGGAACTCTCCAGTCCTTACAATTTTTAGAATTGTTTAAGTGTGTATCCTGGTATACCAGCATGGAATGCATTAAACTTGTGACACAACACATTCATTCAAATGACAATGCAAGGTTCTAATATGAATACAGAAGCTAGCCAACTTCGATTAGGATTAAGACTTATTGGGACCGCGGTTGAAAATGGCTGTAGAGTCACACTGGTACAAAAGAGCTAATTAATAGAAAAAAGCAGGTGTTATGTACACCCTAAGACCTACTTAGCTGGTATTTCATTTACTGCATTCAGGGAGATTAAGCTGTATTTAGTCCTCATCATGATTTCAAAAGCTGATTATCAAATAAGTTTATTTTTACCTTAGTGTTATTTTCATTGTGTTCAGTATTGAATATAACAGAACATGCAAAGATTTTATAATTGTTTCTAAGGATGTTTTCAAAAAATATTATGCATTAGTTGCAACTTGCAATGCATGTAAGAAGTTAGAACATTCATGAAAAATATATTTAATGAAATAAATACACATAAAACATGGTCTTATTCCCAATATGTTGGTGCACAACTGCATGATGAAACATCACCAATTAATGTAAAAAGCTTATGTGTTTATTACTTGCTTGTTTTATTTGTTCAGTCATTCCTTGTTTACATGATACACAGTGATGTTTTTATCCAACAATACTGGATATTTTAATTTAATTTTGATTTGATTTTATTATCTATTCCTATGGGATCAGAATGGTTGGAAACTAACAATTTTAATCGAAATGTATGGTAATCAGTTACATTTTAATTGTAATTGTAATCATAATTGATTACATTTGAAAAAATGTAATCAGTAATCTTAATCATGTCAATCAAAAGAAACTGTAATCGTAATAAATTACATTCGCATGTAATAGCCCCAACCCTGATTGTAGGTCAAAGATAAGCTTAAAAGTTTCGAAAAGAAAAGCAAGCCTTGAGATACATGTACATGTAGTGCATAGATCTGTCATTTGTAGAATGAGGTCCCCAGAGGGTGAATTTAGTTATTCTACCCCACACAGCGAGCTAGCATCACTAAATTCACCCTCTGGGGACCTCATTCTGCTTATGCCCCATCTTCTGGGAAGTATTTTTTTATTCTCAAATTAACAATGTTTTAGTAACTTTTTCCCTTCTGTTCAGTTTCTATATCTCCTAATTTGCAGAAGATAAAATGCATAACCAAGGTGAATAATGAGTGAACATCTCCAACTTCAACGGGGGAACTTCAATCTGATTCTAGGTCTCCCATGTAGCAGTTGATCCTAAGCAGAATTAGGTCTCCAGAGGGCGAATTTGGTGATGCTAGCCCACTGTGTGGGATAGCGTCACTAAATTCACCCTCTGGGGACCTTATTCTGCAAATGACGGACACACTATTTCAAGGCTTGATTGCTCATCTTCGAAACTAACAGAAAGGGCATTGTCACATTCGGCAAACCTCGTCAGATTCCGTACCGTTTCAGACTCGGCTTTAATACAATGCCATGATTGGTACAAACTATATCAGGTTATTTTTAGCTGGGTGACTGGCTCAATTTTTTAAGGATAGGCACACATTTTTTAATTTAGTTGTATTCCGAAAACATTTACATTTAACATTAAGAACTATTTAAGTTTTGTTTTACAACAATGATATAGAATAGTCTATAAATATACATGTATATGAAATTACTGCATGGCCTAAATTGACTGCTTAGACATGACAAATAGCACTATTATTGCGAGGTGACAACATTCGTTGGTACGTCTACGATATGCCGGCATTGTTGATAACAGACACCATGAATCTGTGCCGTCAACGGCTTTTTATTGGGCAGTAAATAGCAACTAAAATATTGCTTTCAAATGGTAATCAGATCAGGTCTTCCTGGCTTCAGGCCTGAAAATATAGTGCCGACCATTTGCAGAATGAGGTCCTACACTGCACAGTGGGTTAGCATCACCAAATTCATCCTGAGGAGCTCATACTGCATGGCCTGATCTGCTATATGGGAGATCTAGACTCAGATTTAAAATTATGTCATGATGTGAAACACTCCACTGAGATGTTCTGAATACAATAACGAATAATCATACCAAAATAACTTACTAGTATTTTCATGAATTTGATATCCAAATAGTCAGAAACAGCATTATTATATAACAAATTACACAAAATGACTACTATTGGCGCAATCATTATCGTAATGTATATATCCAATAATGCGCACCCAAAAAAGTAATAAATATTAAAATTTGTGCATTGTTTAACCGTTGTGTTCTCTAAAATGATAGTCGATATCGTTGGAATTTTCAACAATCTTAGTTCATTGCTACATTCATCCAATGGGGACATTGTTTGGATATAAACTAATTGGTTTTATTCAATGAAATAAGACCACAATATGCCTTTAAGTTCCCAAATGGTGATGATGGTGATGCGCATGTATTGAGCACCATGATTATGCATTGTGTCGTCTGACAATTTGGGGATGTAGAGAAACTAAACTAAAAAAAGAAAAGAAACTTTCTAAAGAATCTACGGTACAAAAATTGTTAATTCGATTATAAAGGCATTTTCCAGAGAAGATAAGGCCTAAGCAGAATGAGTTCCCAAAAAGGTGAATCTAGTGATGCTAGCCCGCTGTGCAGGGTAGTACCACTAAATTCACCCTCTGGGGACCTCATTCTGCAAATGTCCGGCACCAGATTTTCAGTCCTGAGTCAGGGAAGAATCCAGAGATTGTTTGGGGACACCTGTTCTCTATTTGAGGATGTCCCAAGGTATATACATGTACATTGGTATGTTAAAATACATGTATTCCGTACTGGACACTAGATTGTGCAAATAAAGGCTCTATATAATAGACTATATCATCTGCAGACTGATGATTTGCATTACATGTTGTTCAATTATAGAAAAATTCCTTGAAAATATGGAAAATCCAACTTTAATAAATACTATCCAATTGGAATTTGGGCCTCCAGAGTTTGGGCGCCCAAACCTGTAACAGGTATCAAAACAGCCCTGGATTCTTTTCTGCGGTCCGTGAGTGCATTGTTGTTAACACATAAAAGATGGAAGATTGTGGGAGACATGATGCACAGGAGCAACAAATCCTGTCAATATCGAAAGACTGGAACAATAGATCTATATAATAATATGTGATATCTATATCTGATGAACAAAGAGCAAAAAGTGTGGTGCAGTAAGCTACAGTAATGTCCTAAATAATCGACTCCTTAACCACAGCAGAATTATGGGTAATTTTTCAGGATTTAGTCGGAAATATGGCTTGTTGCCATTTATCGGAAATCTCTCAGTGAGAGCTTTCCGATCGATGAATGGCAACAAGCCATATTTACGACTAAATCCTGAAAAATTACCCATAATTCTGCTGTTGTTAAGGAGTCGATTATTTAGGGCATTACTGTATGACATAGCCAAGAAAGTTAAATACACAGCACTAATACCTCTCTACGATGAAGAGCATCTATTAAGCACAAATAAAGCTGATATAATTTATATAACAATGATATTAGTTTAACCTTTCCATGAGGCTCATAACGCTGGTATAGTATTAAAGATCATGTATCAGTGCATTCTGGTATAGTATTAAAGATCATGTACCAGTGCATTCTCTTATATATCTGAGTCTCCCATAGGAAATCTCGCATATTTATGAGAATGCACTGGCTTACAAGGTCAAGGTAAATATTGTCAGGCCAAATGTTGAGATGTTCAATAAAATATGGAATTAAAATAGTGGGCTAGCATCATCAAATTCACCCTCTGTGAGCCTCATTCCACTGAGGGCTCAACAGCTATGGGAGACCAAGGATCAGATTGAAGTTTCAAAATTGAAGTCGGTCATGTTCACCCATTAGTCACCTTGATTATGCATTTTATCTAATTGCAAATTTGGACACATGGAAACTAAAAAGTAACAAAAACTTAAAAATAACTAAAAACAAATGTTCCCGGGAGATGAGGCCTAAGCAATAACGTCCCCAGAGGGTGAATTTACTGAAGCTAGCCTACTGTGCGGGATAGCGTCACTAAATTCACCCTCTGGGGACCACATTTTGCAAATGACAGATACACTACCAGTATTTCAAGCTTTGGTGGTTGGATTCCCTACAGTTCGTTTCAGACTATCTATCACATACTGGTAGCAGCTCAACAGCCAGGATTAACCATTTGAGTGCCGGAGCCGATCTCATCGGCCCTAAACCTACAAAATAAGTCTGTTAAAGAATATAAGAATAAATTATTAAAATTGTAAAAAATTGTAAAAAAATTGTAAAAAAAATTGTAAAGAAAAAAAAAAATTGTTAGGCCAATGCATTCTCTTATATATGCGAGGCGACCTATGGTCGACTCGCATATATAAGAGAATGCATTGTATATGGGTTGATACAAAAATCGACCTGGCACTCAAAGGGTTAACTCAGCTACTTTACAATGTGCCATTTCTTGATTGGTCAGGGTTAGTTCTGAACAACACTTGCAGAAATAATTTGCACTGTGAGTAGTTAAGATACACTAATCATAAATACCTGTTTTCTCAGGCAATCATACGAAATATTTGTTGAGGAAGGGATGCTTTTTATAGTTATTTTTTCCAAGAATTCCATAAATAAAACTGTACCCCCCCCCCCCCCCCCCCCCCCTCATTTATTATTTTTGTCAAACATCACATTCCTATGGTGCTTATTTGGACACCTACATTTATTAATTTCTGGTAGTCACAAATTCATGAGGCCATGCAGAATGAGGGCCTCAGTGTATGAATTTGGTGATGCTAGGCAGGGCTTAAAATTCGTACGAGAATCAGAATTGATTCTCGCAAATGATTCTCAAAAAGTGAAACATCAGAATCAAGTTTGACTCTTGAATACATGTACATACACATGTTCATCTATCTCTGCTTTGTTATATAAAGACATCATATCATAGCTATTAGCCCAGGGTGTTTATTTTCAATTGGCCAACAGTAAATCTTTCAAAATTGAAAACTATACATGTACAATAAATATTGAAACTCTGCATTCTTGTCACATTCACATCAACTCATTTGACTGAAGATACAGGGATAGGGTAAACTGTTTTATGATTTGAAAGTAAGATATTACTGTTGAGAAATTGACTCAGTGCATTGAATTTTCAAAACTGTCCCAGGGGATGCACTTCAAACATTCTCTAACTTGGAATGAGTGATATACCATATTCCCTCCCAACCAACTTCTGACATAATCAGGATTTGATTTTGATTCTCGTACCCTCAAACTTGGGAATCAGCTTTGATTCTCGCAAAAATGGATGGATTTTAAGGCCTGCTAGGCCATTGTTCAGGGTAGCGTCACCAAATTCACCCTCTGGGGACCTCATTCTGCAAATGCACAGCACAATATTTTGAGGCCTGCAGATGGGGCCCTTTTCAGGTGATGAGGAAGGTGCCTGAGAACCCAGTAATTTATAATTATATGGCCTTGGCATTAGTTTACACTTATACATATTGTACCTCAACATGGTTTTCTTTCTCGACGGTCGAGTTAGCATTCAGGAATGGATTCAGTCGAAGGATAGCGTCAAGTTCAATCTGAAAGTAAATTGTTCATAATTAATACATACAGTGACTTTATAGTTAAGGCCTAAAAAAATATGACGTTTTCGGTAACTTAGGGAATAAAAAATTAGGGGTCGGTGGGCTAGTTTCCAAGGAAAAGACTTAATAAAAGCTTTCAGGTTTGTTGCCGTATCCCCGTTTTTGAACATATGTGTTGTAAAATTATGTCAATTTGTTTGTATGTGTTCAATGGGCTTATTCTCACTTTGCCGACGAGCCTGCAAAAATATCGCCGGCAAGGTGTGATCGTCGCGCCTATAGTCTGTATTAATTAAATAACAGTTTTCCCGGCTCCCGTTTGCAGTGTTGTTTTAGCATGCCGCTAAACGAGTTTCACATGCGTCGTCATCAGATGAGCGATTTTCATGTTCACTCAGTGAAATAGTAGTAAACTGTTATTCATATTGAGCGATCGTATTGAGCTATAAAAACCCAATGTCTCTCCAAAGTTGATCATATTCAATGTTCTATCTTCATCATGGCAAGTTCTCAAGTAAATGTATTCTTCATCGCCAACGATCGAGGCAAACACCTGCAGCATGGTCTTCAACGACTTCAAATTCCGCATCAAATCACATCGATCCGAGAATGTCCACTGTGTGTGTTGTAAGAATGGCTGTGGTGCCACCATCAACACAAAGATCGGTCTTCCAGACACTAAAACAAAAGGCCAACGATTTCAACATCCAGCTTAATTCGACGTGCCATCGCCTTACCATTTGTCTCCGTTGACCAGTTGAGCGATGCTTGGCTCAATGTACTAGAAGAATGGGAAGAATATATGGAAACAACAGACCGCCCAATCGACGACCGTGTGACAAAGTTTTCCGATTATGTGACTATGCAGTGGATTGAAGGTGACGAAGGCCGTACCATGTGGAATCACTATAATACAACCGCCCCCGGACCACAAACCACGTCGAATGGTGGCACAGAAAACTTCAAGGTTATATAGCAGCTTCAAAACCAAATATATTCGACATGATCGACCACATTAAAAAAGAACAAGCCTATACAGAATCGACGATACTTCAACTGACTGTTGGCGGCAGAGTTCAACCACAGATAAGAAAATATCTGGCGGTCAACGCGTCTCTTAGACATTTCAAGAGAATATTCATGGAAAACGAGATCGACGTTGTAGAATACTTAAGATTCAATCACTAAATTAGTTCGCCATTGAGCTTTTTGTTAAAGTATTGTCGTGTATTTGTTATATGTTTGTTATCTCCTTGTATGTATTTTATTAATTATTTTGCATCAATAAATAAATAAAACATGACATAGATTATTTCCTGACATCAACATTGAATCAGCACCAAAGGTTCCAAAACTCTCGTTCCCAAATTGACAAATCATTAAAAACCTACAAAAAGAGAGGACAAACCATTAAAACACCAAAAGAAAATAGGAATAGACTATAAGCGGCAAATGATTGAAGTAAGGGATTATTGACACCTCGTGCAGGTACCCCCGGAAACAATAGCCGTCGGCAAAGTGAGATGCTCCCGTTCAATGTTGTGTTTGAAAAAAATATATTGATTACACTAAAAAAAAACATCCCTAAGATAATAAATGGAATAATTAATTCTGAATACATGCCCTTGGCAGTACAAATGATGTAATAGGACACAATGAGCACAGTATTGTCAGTATTGGAAGGGATAATGAAGCCTTGGTAGTATTTTTAAGAAAAAATTATCATGTTATCAACTGCCAATTGAACTGACCCGCAGACACAAGGGCACGCCATATTAAAACATCGACTTCGAGTGTAAATAATGCAGATTGGCCACTGATCTGCTCAGTTTTACTGCGATAGGAGATCGATATATGCAATTTTTTTGTTTCAGTTTTTAGTAGGAAGAGAGGACTGGAATAAGGGCGGACAGGTTACCATAAAAACTTCACAATCTTTTTAGGCCTAATGTTTATATTCATCAATATAGTTCTCTTTTTTGTTTTGCAAAAGAAGACTCAAGTGAGGGTTACATGTACCGTAGTTCATTTCCAGTGAGTATTCATTGTTTCTCTAATTGATGGTCTGTTTATTCAGATTTGAAGCAAGTAAAACACATAGAAACTTTCCCTCATGAGTTAGTTTTTAAAAAATTCCTCTATCTTTGGGCCCTCAACATTGACTTGTAGGTTAAATAACTGTTAATTTATCACTAGCAGTATTCATGATAATATTAATATCCATATACATTTGTCATTCAAGTTAACAGAAAAGCATGTTTTTTTCACACATTTTAAAATTCTATTTAAAGACATCCATTTCAGAGAACACAATGGTTGAACTACGCACAAATGTTAACTATTTACTATTTTATTCGGGATGCTTTAATGGCCATACTCTCGAGTACAGAAAAGATTTGTGATTATTGAACACATAAAACAATTACAGCGCGTGTGTCATCGATTCGTACGCACGTTTGAAGATCTTGTTTAATAATATCTACACTATTTCTGTCACAGGATTTTCTTCGGACCAATCAAAACATCCGATATTAGTCCCCTGGGAATCGCTTCTTGTATCAATGATTATGACGTAATTTCTAAAACGATCACCCGAACATGTGGTCATTTGGTTCTATTTCATTCACAGAACCCCCCGGAATCGCTCATTGTATCAATGACGTCATTTCTAAAAGGAGCACAGAAGTTCGAACACGTGGTTATTTAGTGCTTCGCATATGGTTATTTAGTGCTGGGCGAGATATGGTGGATTATAAATGAGTATTTAAATAGATTTGGACAAATTTCCACCCTGTATGTTTTATAATATTCCGCCCTGTATGTTTATTTAAAAATTGGGAATATTCCGCCCTGTATGTTTATTCCGCCCTGTATGTTTATTAGGAACTCGAGAGTAAACATTACAGCAATGATTCTGCCAACAATAATCACTGTACGTAATTAGTTTATAACAATGACGCTGTTTTCTGCCTATATTGATGCTACATTTATGAAAATAACTTATTTTGGCGTGATTCTTTGTTATTCCATTTTAAACACTTCAGTGGAGTGTTTCACATCACTTTTATTGTGTGTCATCGCAGAAAAAAGATTTCTCTGAATGCCGTTATCCTCAAAGTAATTGACTAGAAAAACAGGGTGGTTACTGGTATTATACAGTATCCACAGCGGTAACGAGACGGTCACTGTGGTGGAGTAACATTACCGTGTGGTTATGATACTGCAGTCTATTTGCGGGTCGTCACACCAAAAGTTGAAAAAACAATATGTCCAGGAGCCCGGCATGAGGATCTCGTTAAGTTACATAGATATAAGGAGAATCACTGAACTTAATGTTCATGCCTGCATGTGTAATGCCAATCAATGCGGCATGACACCAGGCGATGGGCGGAGTTAAAAATTTGACAGCTGCAACAATGTCGTCAACTCCAAAGTTGTGTAAAGTTCATGGAATGCTACACTGTGGGGTACTCAGCTGGAAGATTACAATGAAAACCAATCATTGTCGCATTCACAATAAGTGCACGTGATTTTTTAATAACGTGTTTACTGTTGTAATGGTGACATAGCTGTTTGAAATTTTACTTTTAACTGCTTTAAATCCCGGTGTATCACTGTTTTGAAGCGGTAACCTTACTGTGGTGTTGGAGGTTACTGCAGTATGTTACCACAGTATTACAGGGGTGACACCACATTATAGTTGGTCAATTACCTTAAGGATAGCTGAAGTCAATACATTATTTTGAGTAGGGAGGTTTTTTATGGGTTGGTCAGGCCCAGTGGAACAAAGTATGTTTATTACAGCCCTGGCAATTCAGATTTGTTTGCTACGGCAGTAGAATGCCGTAGCCAATTTGATGTGCTTCGGCAGTGACTACGGCATTTTTACATCCTGTCAAAAAATGTGGCTTAATTGCTGTTTTGTCAAAATTTGCATGACTAATCATAAAACGTTTACAAGAAAATGTGTACTATTTATTTCTTCCCTGGAATATATAAATGGTATATGTAATACCCACTAACAGTAACAAGAAACACGTCCGTGGGATCGAATGACAATTGAATGACAGAACCTGCCATGCTTCTCAGGGAAATTAAATCATAGTTTCTTGAATGACGTCGCCTCACAAAGAGTCAACTGCAAGGCTAGTTCTGACCGAATTATGGAATTTGCCATACAGTATTCAAACAGTATAACTGTATTTGATATTTTGTCAAACAAAAAATATTTAAATTTTTAACTTAATTTGTAACAAACGCAATATGCAGCCGCGCATGCATTGATGAAAATATAGCAAGAATCTAACACAGCCACCAGCGCCGTTACCTTTGAGAATTAGAGTGGTCTCCCATTGATAACATCTGAATGACTGTCACTGAGTGACTGATTGTTTGAGAAGACCCCGCCTTCCCCCAATTTGAAACGAATCGGCTCACTCGATTGGTTAAATACAATTGTCTGTCATCGTGATCACTAGACTTTCATGTCAGCAGCTGTCTGACCTATTTCCATCAATCAAACTTGTACTTCTATAACCACGTGCCCTTGTGTATATTTGTCGACGATGCGACAGTCAATCAAGAGTAACCGACATCACTCATTCAAGTCTTTGACACATTGTGATCAATTCGCACGTGCGTACTACTTGTTTGCTACACGGTTTCACACATGTTGCCAGACTGGCTCCAATGCTACTCTGTGACTAAAATGTTGTGTATGTATCGAGTGTAAGTTAACTTTCTTGGAAAGCGCGGGGCACTTTCAAAGAAGGCGACATTGTTGATTATCCGGGATTGTTGGATTGACACAGGGCGGATAATATAACTTGGATTCAATTTCGTTTTGAATTTGTCACTTACTTTGAGTTCGCGGTAGGTGTTGGCTATCCGCTCCTTGACTGTTTTAACAGTTATTTCTTTTGTCATGCATGAATTTGACCATGGATAAGAGGAAATTCAACTCCCGTTTTTGTAGTTTGACTTTTTATTGTTTTAACACAATTCACTTTCAATCTTTGGAGGAATATTCAACTATTTCAACACCATACATGGCAGTGCCGGTTCAGCAATCCGCTACGGCAGTGTACTGCCGTAGTCGGAGCCGTTTACTTCAGCAAATCGCTTCGGCATTGCCGAATGCCGTAGCCAAATGCGAGGGCTGTTATTATGACCCTTGTAATCGGAATAAAAGAAAGACATTTCTTACCTCTTTGCCTTTAGTTTCTCCTCTTTCAAACCATTCAACTGTTACCGTGGACGTCTCTTGATTGATTCCGCTGATGACAGCAGAGTGCACTCTCCCTGTAAAATAATGGTACATGTATGTAATAAGAAGTAACATGATATCATATGATTTAACCTTTTCAGTTGAATTTTGTTTGGGTATGCTTAAGCATGCTATAGCAAATTTAAAAACAAACTGGTTAAAACCTTAAGGGCATGTTATAACTCAAAACTATCACCAAGTATTCATAGTAATAATTTTGATGCCCATGAAAAACGTAAGATTCCCTGGCACTAAACCTACAAAATAAGTCTGTTAAAGAATATAAGAAAAAATTATTAAAATTGTAAAAAATAATAACAAATGATGAAAAATTGTTAGGCCAATGCATTCTCTTATATATGCGAGGCGACCTATGGTCGACTCGCATATATAAGAGAATGCATTGGCACAGGGTATATGGGTTGATACAAAAATCGGACCTGGCACTGAAAGGGTTAACCCTTTCATCAGGGATCAGCCTAGACCAGATTTTCAGGGCGAAATGACTTCGTCCTACTATAAAAATAAGGCGAAGTGGCCGTTCTATAGGGCGAAGTGAGTCTACAAAATTTAAATGCCCTTAAATTGATCAGTAGACAGTACTACGACAGGAGTCGCTATAGAACGAAAATAGGAGAGATGTAGCCTAATATGCAATTAAACTTATGAAACAATGGTTGAAATATGGAGTCTTTATGTTCACTTCACGACCCTAATAACTATTAATAATACCCAAACATAATTGTGAGAGGATAGCAGCATTTTATATCGTAATTGTGGGAGAATGACAAGATTTTATTTCATATTTTTCGGGTTTTTTAAAATGCCAACACAGTATTTATCAAACCGAAACGAAATCCTGAACACTTTTACTGCGCTCTATTAGGAATCCCATTTGAAATTTTAATATGCTTCACAAATGAATTGTTTTAAAATTTCTTCCACCAAACTCCATAGAGGGAGTGATGAACTGACACACTGTGAGAGCTGTGAGTTGTAATCTTCATTGTAAGGTGTGGTAATTACGGTAATCTAAAAATCACAACAACCAGATTAACACTTAAGGCCCGACACCTGACGATGTTTTCACAGCTGCCAGTAATCAGACTCCGTTGTCAACATGCTTCCAGATTGGAGCAATACAGATGTTAATTGTTTTATAACACCCTGATAGTGGAGTATTGTGTGCAATCACAGTTGACAGTTGTAAACCAAGTAAAATTTTATCACAAATATTTTGGGGCATTTTGCCGATTTTCGTCAGTCAACTTTGGAATTTTCAGGGCGACTTGAACTTCGCCCGACTGCAAAAATAAGGCGAAGCGGACGGCGCTAGGGCGACTTTGTCACCCTCTCGTGTGGTCCCTGGCAACACTTTGTCAGAAAACAAGTGACGGCTTTGAATTGGTTGAGGGTGACCGGAGAATATTGTAGCTGTATTCTCACATTTGCCAGACCTGGTAATACGAAAAATTTATTTGAATGAAATGATAGAGATAATAGTGCACAAGAAATCTCAGTACGAGTGTGACAATACTCAGTGGAAAACCCCGGCGTTATCACCCTGTACTATTATTCCGCCCTGTACTATTATTAATTTTGTCCTCATTTTCCGCCCTGTACTATTACAGCCCTCACATTTGGCTACGGCATTCGGCAATGCCGAAGCGATTTGCTGAAGTAAATGGCTCCGACTACGGCAGTACACTACCGTAGCGGATTGCTGATCCAGCACTGACATGCACGGTGTTGAACTAGTTGAATATTCCTCCAAATATTGAAAGTGAATAGTGTTAAAACAATAAAAAATCAAATTACAAAAACGGGAGTTGAATTTCTCTTATCCATGGTCAAATTCGGAGATAATAAAGAATTGATTGATTTAATTGCCAATCCAACAATCCCAGATAATTGACAATGTCGGCTTCTTTGAAGTTGGCATCGCTTTCCAAGAAAGTTACACTCGATACACAACATTTTAGTCACGGAGTAGCATTGGAGGCAGTCTGGCTACATGTGTGAAACCGTGTAGCAAACAAGTAGTACGCACGTGCGATTTGATCACAATGTGTCAAAGACTTGAATGAGTGATGTCGGTTATGCTTGATGACTGTGTCGCATTGTCGACAGATATACACAAGGGCACGTGGTTACATAATTACAACAGAGTTTGATTGATGGAAATAGGTCAGCCAGCTGCTGACCTGAAAATCAGTGCAGAAATCTAGTGATCACGATGACAGACAATTGTATTTAACCAATCGAGTGAGCTGATTTGTTTCAAATTGGACGA
Organism: Siphonodentalium dalli; assembly: GCA_032622095.1. Taxonomy (NCBI): domain Eukaryota; kingdom Metazoa; phylum Mollusca; class Scaphopoda; order Gadilida; family Siphonodentaliidae; genus Siphonodentalium; species Siphonodentalium dalli. The sequence goes on from CP136069.1 coordinate 64,174,948, forward strand.
AGGCGGGTTCTTCACAAACATTCAGTCACTCAGTGACAGTCATTTAGATATTATCAATGGGAGACCACTCTAATTCTCAAAGGTGACGGCGCTGGTGGCCGTGTTAGATTCTTGCTTTATTTTCATCAATGTACGCAAGGCTGCATATTGCGTTTGTTACAAATTAAGGTTAAAAATTTAAATATTTTTTGTTTGACAATTTGACAAATATCAAATACAGTTAATGAGTTATGCTGTTTGAATACTGTACCGGTAATGGAAATTCCATAATTCGGTGAGAACTAGCCTTGCAGTTGACTCATTGTGAGGCGACGTCATTCAAGAAACTATGATTTAATTTCCCCCAAGAGGCATGGCAGGTTCTGTCATTCAATAGTCATTCGATTCTGCGGCCGTGGTTCTGGTTACAGTTAGTGGGTAATACATATACAATTTATATATTCCAGTGAAGAAATATGTAGTACACATCTTCTTGTATTGAACTTGTAAACGTTTTATGATTATTCATGCAAATTTTGACAGAACAGCAATTGATCCACATTTTTTGACACTTTGTAAAAATGCCGTAGTCACTGCCGAAGCACATCAACTTGGCTACGGCATTCGTAGCAAACAAATCTGAATTGCCAGGGCTGCTATTAAGTATTATTAATTTTGTCCCCATTTTCCGCACTGTACTATTCCGCCCTGTACTATTATTTGGCACACAAGAGTACTAATAATGAAATATATTAGTAGTACTGTCGGGTCTATGTAAAGGCAACACAACAGCTAAGAATTGTCAGAGACTGGTGAGAGTTTGTACATTAGAACTTTTCATCTTTTGACTCATAATTTGAGTGCACTTTTGCAACGAAATTGGGTGACACAAATGAGGACAGTACACACATTGGAGACGCCTAAAAATGTCAGTTGTATGAAAAAATATTGCAATTGGATGCCCTGTAATTTCTACCAATGTAATTTTTTAATTAAGAAAGGGGAATCATCAGTATAAAATAGTATTGATGTTAGCAACGGTCAAAATGAGTCACATAAATTTTGTTCCGACAAGTTCTGCGTAAAAGTGATTTTGATCTCGCAAAACATTCACATACCATCAGTACGTTGGATGTCAACATTGACACCTGCTCTGAGAGCCATACTAAATCGATGTCTATCTGAATTAAATTCTATTTGGCCCCTTTATAGCCTCATTTGTAGGCGGTTTATTTTCCAATTTTTGCAATGTTTTGGCCGTTGTGAATTTCGTATCCATGCGCATGCGCGAGTTGTCAATGAACACAGTTTCCGGAGTCGGAAATACAGATGCGCAAATCGATCAAATGTTTGGTGGCCTTATGCTCCACAAATAAAAACTAGCTGAAACAGACTCCCGACGATGAAGAAACTCTAGAAGATCTGATTAACAAGGACAGAAGAGAACGAAAAGAACAACTACAACGATATAAAGAAGATCAACAAAAGCTGGTCCAACAACTCATACAACAATATCGACCACAACAACAGTCATCTTCATCTTCAGGAGAAAAGCCACCAAAGAAAAAGAAACACAAAAAGAGATAATTTTGATCTTATAAAAATGCTCTTTTGTTTTGTTTTGAGATCTTTAAAATAAAGCTGCAAAAATGGGGGGTGAAGGAATAGACCCTTTCGGTCTATTAGACCATCCCGGGGCTAGCCCCACAAATCACATTCCCTGCTCCCGTCGGGCAAAGACCAGCAGCCCACCGTCGATGCCACATGCAGACATCACCACCACCGCCAGTAGAAACAGGGATGCAGGGGATGTGATTGGGGGGGGGGGTACCCCGGGATGGTCGAATAGACCGAGAGGTCTATTCCTTCCCATATAAAACAAAGAGACTCACTATTAAATAAATTCAGGAAATCCAAAGATTTGGCTATTTTTGACTCCTACAAAACACTCAGAAACAAAGTCCAACACCTTGTTAACGATGCTAAACTGTCACATTTCAGAAATAAAATTGAGGAAAACAAAAACAACCCAAAAAACCTTTGGAAATCTCTTCAGAAACTTGGTACTCCTTAAAAAAAGGGCGCAAAGACAAATAATAATGTAGGTCTAAAAATAGATGATGAAGTCTGTTTCAACAAACAGAGACTTATAGCTAAAGACTTTAACCTCTTTTTCTGTAGTATAGCTAGTAACCTGGTTGCGAAACTTCCAAAAGCACCTGGTATATTTTGTAAAGAATCCATTATCAGATTCTATAAAGAGAAAATAGGATCAAAACAATTTCACATTTCGGTAATATCGGATTCTGAAGTTTTGGAATTACTACAGAATTTAAGTCCATCCAAGGCCACCGGACCTGACGTCATTCCTGCAAGATTTCTAAGAGATGGTTTTTTGTACAGAAAAGCAAACTATCTGAATGAAAAATGCAGAAAACTTCTAATTAATGCTCTTATTCAATGTCATTTTGACTACTCAAGTGGTTTTTGGTTCTCTAGTCTGACAGTAAAAACCAAAAAGCGTCTTCAAGCATCTCAAAACAGACTTGTCAGATTTATCATGAAACTAGATCGCATGACTCATATTGGTTATAATGAATTTAAACATGTTAAATGGCTTCCAGTGAGTGATAGGGTAGACTTCAGAAAAATACTGATGGTACTAAAAATCTCGGAAAAGAAAGCTCCAGCATATCTAGATAATAATTTTATATTAGCTAGTACTCATTGTACATATGTAACTCGACCAGGGACCCTGAAATACTCATTACCCTCTGTAAAATCCAAGGGCATCCACAGTTTCTATTATACAGGAGCGAAACTGTGGAATGGTCTAGATAAAGTATACCATACTCGTGCCCCTTTTGATCTCAAACACTGGAAATTTTGCATTAAACAACACCTACTAGAGAAATTGATGAAAAGATAAGAAAATCCATTTGCCTTTTACTAGGAACAATCTATTTTATCATCTTTTAACTAGAATTTCCTCAATACAGCAGTTCAATTTATATTGTAATGTACGATGACAGTATTTGGCCAGTTGCATATATTGTTACTGCTGCCTGTATTTCGGGTTTCCATCTTTCGGTCATGGACAGACCAGTCCAAAGCCGGCCATACATGGCAGTGGTACGCAGGTGGCGAAGGGCTGTTGAAGTTACTTTACTTACGTATTGACTTATTTTATTAGCTTTTCCTCTCCATATAAGTCTCGTTCTGAAATGGCTTTTATTTAATTTATATTTTAAATACTTTTATACATTGTGCTCCGAAGTTTCGAACTTCACTCACTGCCCATGTGCCGAAAGCCACCAGGGACCGCAATGGAATTAAGTTCTCATTTAGAGAACTTTTTGCGTTATCCCTGATGGTCTCAGGTCACATGAGTATTTCTATTTTTATACAGATTTCTGCCACATAATTTACCTTATATTCTGACGGCAACCTCTATAAAATAAAACGAATTAATTCTTGAGAAAATTGATATATCCTCTTACGGTATATATCAGTTATTTACACAGTCTGAACTTTAACTGTCTCATCAGAACCCAACATATAACATATTTATATTTAATATAAACTATTATAATTATAATATGTATATACTGTTGTGTATTATATTGATTCAACTTGTAAACATACCCATAATATGTATTCATGTACACATGTATAACCTGAACTATCAAAATAAAATCTAATCTAATCTAATCTAACCCTTCATTTTTTGTAGCTTTATTTGAAACGAAATAAAAAAATATGAGTGACATACTTACAGATGTTGGCCTGTGATGATCTGGCCCTTTATATAGCTGTTGATCCCTCGGGGATGGCGGACCCACCCGGGGATCCCTGCCGCTGACACAGAGGCTAGATGAGACAGGGGGCACTGATGACATCCCAGACGCCCCTGCCGCTGACTTCGTGGTCCAGATGGAGACTCCACCACAGACGGCAGATGACAGCCACACCGTCCCGAAGACTCAGATGTATCTTGGCCCGGATTCTTCACCCACTGTGACCAGCCGGGAGGCAGAACCACCAGATATAGATCAGCTAATCCAAGAGCTAAAAGACCGGATCCTTGATGAACATATCCGAGGAAAGACACACCATTTCATCAAGGCAGAACAAGAGCTCATTTACAACAGAGTTTTCTACACACTCGGAAGACGACGCCTCTGATCCGTTGATCCTCTGACAGTTGAAATCAGAATCCATGACTCTGACACCAGCACACTTCCCTCGGATGCCTCTTCGTCAGCACCACCACCGACGAAGAGGCACAAGAAGAAAAAGACAAAGAAAAGATGAAGAAACCAATTTTTTTTTCTTGTTTGATAATTAAAAGCTAAAAATGAGGGGTTAGGGAAAGGGCCTCTCGGCCCTTTCGAACATCCCGGGGTTAGCCCCCCAAACTATTTGATATTTAAAGTTAAAGGTACTTGATCCGATTCGATGGTCCCCATATAATCAGATTCCAACAACATAATCTAGAAATGCCGCTTCAGTTATCAGAATCGATTAATTACCCAAAAATAATGCTAACCACTGTCAACTATAGCATAAAATTGCCTGAAACGTGTTATTTATCACATGTTGTTCAACGAATTTGCCCTTATTAAAGGTACTCAATCCGATAAAACTCCTCTCAATTACTATTTCAATGGCTTCGGGGGTCAAAAATATTTGATTCGAGTCGAGGAAGTCACCCATCAAAGATCAGATTTGTTAGATATCGATTTTAGAAATCTATTATTTTTCATTATCGGGAATACTTTCTGGCCCAGAACTCAGTCAAAATTGCGTTATTATTACCACTTGATTTTAGAGTTATCCATCCTTGTCTGTTTGAATAGATTTTGGTGTACACATCCCGAGCAGATTACGACAGTTGAAGGCAATTATTAGTACTCATCTCGAGTAAATAACAAATTTCAAAAATCAATATCTAATAACTCTGAGCTTTGTTTGATGGGTTCCTCGACTCGAATCAAATATTTGTTACCCCCAAAGCCAAAGAAATAGTAACATAGGACCCTCTGATCGGATTGTTGTTGTTGGAATCTGTTGAGATGGGGACCCTCTGTTCGGATTGAGTACCTTTAATTATCAACAGAAAGCCTCTTGATTTTAGAGTTATCCATCTTCATCCGCAATTTGGACCGAGACCCTCGGCTTTTTACTGGACAAATAGACAGACCGACATATCCTAATCTTATATATATATAGATAATTGGAATAATTTGACACTGATAAGCGGCCCATTCGTGCCTGATCACATTTGTCCCATGGAAAGTAAGTTACACGTAAATCACAGTAAATGGGAGGTGATTAGTTTAACTGATTCGTAGCGGATTATGAATTAAATTTTGCAATTGAATTGAATTTATTATCTCGTCTTATATATTTGAAGAACTTAACAGAGGGCCATCTAGAGGGCTCCAATGGGGTCTAGTCGTCCATGTCAGAATAGGGGTCATGGTAACGACACACAAATGAATTTTTTTGTGTCGATTTTCACCAAACTAAATATATATTCATCATAAAAACAAATTGCACTGTCTCTCATCATAAAAAAATTGTACTGTCTCAAAATTACACTTAATTCTATATTCATCTCCAGTATATCTAATCGCGTGTTTTAAAAATACCGAAGTGGCCTGAAGTGGCGGTGAATTGGTCACTCTCACCGGTTGTTTGTGATAAATTGACCCAGGTTGGAGATAATTGTGATACAGTTACCCAGGTTAACCCTTTACCCAACAGAACGGCCCTGTGCCAATGTATTCTCTTATATATGCGAGTCGACCATAGGTCGCCTCGCATATCGAGTCGACCATATAGGTCGCCTCGCATATATAAGAGAATGCATTGGCACAGGACATAACTGTAACCATCACAATGTAGTCAATGAACCGGTTCCAATGATATCCATATTTGTATGGTGTTATTGGGACAGACCGAAGATATTTTAGGCTGTTGAAGCTTTATTTGGGCGTTTTTGGCCGTTTTGTTGGGTAAAGGGTTAAGCAAATCTCACAATGTGAACGCGATTATAAAAAAGACTGAGGGAAATACCGTACTACTGTTCAGTTTTGGCAAGTAGGCCTTATAATCTTAAAAAGTATTACTTACTGGTGGTCAAGCAGTTTGATCGCAAAATATGAATATATTGTTGTTAAACGTGAAATTTTATTAACCGGGTAACTGCATCACAATTCTCCCCAACCAGGGTAACTTTATCACAATTTCAGGAACTTGGATATAGCATTATTACAGAAAATCGATGAGAGTGACCTGAATGCATGGCGCCGCCGATGTCGGGGATGGGGCATACACAAACAAAATCCCACCCATTGTGAAGACACTATATATATACTGTATGACAACCACTGGTGTGAATGTTATTGTTGTTCACATCCACCATTAATTTTGTCCACATAGTTCCCTGCACGGTTTATGATTTAGTAGAAGTAATGAATGTTTATTTAGTTTGCCGCGCTGATGATCAAATGTCTCTTATGCTGTGTCGTCATCGAAGCGATAAATTTATTGACATACCAAATGAATTCCACTATTCAAGTTGTCCGTCGGGACTTTAATTCTGATCGACCCGTTCAGTAAAAACTGCCGCCAACGCATTTTCAACCCCGTAAATGGTATTCGCATATTGCAAGCGCAAGTCTGCAAATAGTGTGTCTTTCATTTGCAGAATGAGGTCCACAGAAGGTGAACTTATTGATGCTATCCCGCACGGCGGCATAGCGTCACCAAATTCACTATCTGGGGACTTCATTCTGCTGAGGCCTCAATTTCTTTGGGAGACCTGAGATCAGATTGAAGTTTCCCAGTTGAAGTTAACCCATTATAGTACTTCGATTATAATGCATTTTATCTTCTGCAAATTAGGGGATATAGAAACTTCCCAGAAGGGAAAAAGTAACTAAAATAATGTTAATTTGGGACCATATATAGATACTTCTATGAAGATGAGACTTAAGCAGAATGAGGTCCACAGAGGGTGATTTTGGTGATGCTAGCCCGCGGTGCGGGATAGCATAACTAAATTCACCCTATGGGGACCTCATTCTGCAAATGACAGACACAGTATTTGCAGGCTTGATTGCATGGATATATACATCGCGATGTTGTGTTGGTATTGCTTTGCATGGGTTATATAGGGACATGGCTAGAGGGTTTATGGTTGGCGCGGAGGGGGGGGGGGGGGGGGGGGGGGGGGGGTGGTGTCCATTTTAAAATTTCCAACTGCACCCCCTCCTTGAACCAAATCCGAGGAATTCCATTTTCCATTAGTCTGACTGGTCCCTCAAAGTTTCCAACTTTGTTGGACATCTCAAACCTAACACACCGACTGCCATTCCAATCAGAAACAATACGTCTAGTCACTGAGTCGCGGCCACATTGGATCCATCCAGCCCCGTTCTGTATTTTTTTTATTGCTACAGGTCGGTTCTGGAGTAGTAGCATATTCCATATATGGAATTCGTGAAAATTCAAAAGCTCCATATATGGAATGATACTCCAGAACTTAGACCTGTATCAATAAACAAAAGGAACGGGGATGGCTGGATCCAATATGGCCGCGACTTAGTGACAAGGTCTATAACAGAAAGTATAGAGAAATACTCACCAAACCTATACATTATCATCTCCATGATACGAGAAGTCTAATGAGTGGTCTAAAGATGCAAACAGTGGCGCCGTTCTCGCCAGAGGTGCACGGAAGGGGAGAGTGGGCATCGCAATTGAAAAAAATATAAAATATTTTTAGTGCAGATTTCCACCATATAGTTACGAATCCTTTTTGTTTGGTCACAAATCTGGTAAGAATTTGTTTAGTCGTCGATTTGCACCAAACTTATACATAATCATCTCCATGATGTGGGGAGTCTAATGGTGTGTTTAAAATGTTAAAATGAAGCCGTTCGAGACATGGGTGCATGGAGGGGGAGAGAGGAACCAAAGTTGATACAAATTCTTCTCTGTGATATGAGGAATCTAAATACACAGAATGTGTTCGTTTGGGTGAGAGATGCGGTGAGCGGAACTAAATTTCGATATGTCATTTGAACTGTGAATGTAATTAAACATTTATATTAATCTTCGCAAATGAATGTAAACACTCTTATTTATAGGTCGGTATTCTTTATACATATTTTAATATTGAATTTCACATATCCTCATCTTCATGTTCATATATAGAATCTGAAGAATTAAAATAAGACAGTGTTTATATGTGCATGATAAAGTGGAGTAATAAAATTATGGACACAATTAATGGGAATATAATAATTACATGGACAAGGTACTTTAGAATTTTAACTAAAATTTTGAAAATCGCCTGACATTCTCACGGCTACAAATCAAAATCCTTAAAAGAAGTGGCAAAATGCATAAATTTACAGCAATGGCTAGACACTTCACAATCGTATATGACAGTATTGCACACTCTGGGGCAGGGGATGGAAAATATAGTCTCCCAATTTGCCTCTGTTTTTGTGTCTATTTTAATTAGTGAAACAAAGTTGGACAATAATTTAAATTTAATGAACAAAGCAATCATTTTGCATTGGCTGGTGTTGGTGTCATGTGCTGATATTCGAAATAGTATTTATCTGCCTGAATCAGTGTAAAGATGCACGGTCATGCATGGTGCATTGCCAAGTGATATGTAACTAGTAAGAGATAAGGAAATATGTAATTGCTTTTTTAATGATATAATATGGGTTCCATGTAATATATCAGGATATTTCAAGGAGTAATGTGGGGAGGAATGAGTAACAGGCCTCTTGTGTTGAGCATGATGCGGAACACACCATCTGAGCCCCGCAGTGGCGAGTTGGGGGTGAGCACTAGAGGTGGTGACTTCCTCTTGTCAGTGGGGATTTTAAAGGATGCCAAAGATGCAATTTCATTCAATCCAAAGTCTACTATAGCAGAGATAATGATCACTTATTGGATGGGCAATTACACTAGTTACTATGACAAGTAAACTTATCTTATGTTATCAGAGTTAGACTGCAGTTTCTCACACCCCTAACTAAGTATTTATTAGTCCCAAGCCATAAATTGTATGGGGCCCAGGTACGATTTCGGCCTGGCTTACTTTTGTCCAGATTGCCAATTCCATGGATGCCTCACTCTCATAGTATGGTATAGCATAGTATAATCTGTTTCAAATTCCCAAAAGTGCCTGGCTGCCATTGTAAAGTCGGTTTCAAATTTCCAATAGTGCTTGGCTGCCAGAGTAAAGTCTGCTTCAAATTTTCAATACTTGGCTGTCAGATGCTATCTGCATTGAGCACTACCTCAATCATCTGAACAAAGCCTTCAATGAAGGAGGTTGGAAATTCAAGTAGTATTCCAAGAGTATTTTAGGCCTGATTAAATTCAGGGGGGGGTATTGTGTTAGTGTCAGGGACAGAACATGAGCAGTGACAGCAAAAATTCTGAATATTTTGTTGCCGATTTTCACCAAACATATAAATATTCATCTCAAGGATATTATATGGCACCTATCGAGTCAGGAGCGGATGGAAGGGTAGTTAATTTAATTAACAAAAACTATTTTTAGCACCAATTTCCACAAAATTCATACATATTCTTCTCCATGACGATGAGGCTATTTAAAAAATTGTCGACACTGAATACCACCGGTGATATCGAAGTGAATCTTGAATATTCACAGGTCCCTAAGTTGAGGCCTAAACAGAATGAGGCTCCCAGAGGGTGAATTGGTGATGCTAGCCTGCTGTGTGAGATACTGTTACTAAATTCACCCTCTGGAGACCTCACTCTGCAAATGACAGACACACTATTTCAAGGCAAGGGTCTCCCACTATGCTATATAGCTTCCTATCCAAATGTTTCAACTCACAAACAGATTTGATTGATTGTTTTTTATTTTTGTAACAACCCACATAAATATAGATATACAGTATAAACAGTACACTTGTAACAATGGTATATAGTTAAGATTCACAACAATTATGATAAATGTAAACTATAGTGTATATTTGATGAATTGAAGGATCAGTGTATACTTTAAAAGCATGGACATAAAAAGGCAGATAGTGCTGAAATCAATAACATTTCATACGATGATTAATCTCCTTTAACCAGGAAATTTGGTGAAAACCATGTGTCAATGCATTTTCTTATATATCCCAATCTCCCATAGGTAGCCTCGCATATATAAGAGAATAAATTGGCCTAACATTATTTACCTTGACCTTGTAAGAAAGCGCATTCTCTTGTATATGCGAGTCTCACTATGGGAGACTCAAATATATAAGATAATGCACATGATCTTTAATGCTGCACCAGCACAGCGCCCGTCATGAAAGGATTAAATAAAAAAATTACCTATAGTTGTCTATAGATTTCCAATTTATAAATGCAAATCAGTGGCATTAAAGATGGTCAATCTTTCCAGGAAAGTTTTATATAGCTTCCGTCGGATAAAATAATACATATGAATCGAGGACACCTGTCCAGAATATTTTCTATCAATTAATATAAATTTTATCTAGAGTTTCTTATCACACATGAAGGACAGTTTTAGGGGCTATTTTAGAAAAAAAAAACCATACGAAAACTTTCAAGATGGACAACTCTATCTTTTTAGCAGCCTACACAGCAAATTGTATTTCTAACTATATATTTACGACAATCTTATGATCAAAATAGACCACTTTATTAACCCTTTATAAACAAATAGTATACCCAGTATTCAGATTTATCTGGATTTTATTCACCAAGAAGCTATTTGTAGTATCGATATCAAGATTTATAAAAAAATATGTTGTTGTAATTGTGGCCAGAAGAGATTGACCGACTTTAAACATTTGCTTTTCAAGCTATAGGAAACCTGACAAGCGTTGAATTAGTGTGCCTGTCATTTGCAGAATGAGGTCCCCAGAGGGTGAATTTAGTGATGCTACCCCACATAGCGGGCTAGAATCACCAAATTCACCCTCTGGGGACCTTATTCTGCTTACACCTCAGCAGAATGAGGTTCCCAGAGGGTGAATTTGTTGATGCTAGCCCGCTATGCGGGGTAGCATCACTAAATTCACCCTCTGGGAACCTCATTCTGCAAATGACAGACACACTATTTCAAGGCTTGAAACCAGAAGGAAACTGATTTTTGTGCCAGTGGAAAAATTGGTCCCTCAACGTCAATTTAACCCTTCCATGACTGGACCTTCCTGAAATTTTACAAAAATGCCGAAAACCCTGTGCCATTGAATTCTCTTATATATGCGAGTCCCCCATAGCGAGCCTCGCACATAAAACAGAATACATTGTCCTAACAATATTAACCATGACCTTGTAAGCCAGTGCATTCTCTTATATACATGGAGCTCCCTATGGGAAACTCGCATATATAAGAGAATGCACCAGCACAGGCACTTTAATGCTGCATCAGCGTGGCTCCCGTCAATAAAGGGTTAACCCGGGGAAGTCTGTTTGATCACAGATATCAATACACTATTTCAGAATCTTGATATATCTCTGCCGAAGATGAATGTTTTTAACCAGTCCATTGGCACCTGCATGCGTAACCTCCAACTTCCGAGGCGAGTTAGGTAAGCTGATCGCCATAGAAACCATGAAGGAGTTCCTGAAAAGGTGATATTAGAATCATTATGATGTAAACAGGGAGAGCAAATCCGTTCACATGAGGTTGTATATTTTTTATTCAAGTGATTTTTGAGGGATTAACCAAAGATGAGTAAATGATATATTAGTGTAGTATTCACCACTCTCTGTTTTCTGGGTATTCAATTAGTCAGGGAGGGATAGAGAGTGTTTGACATAAAATGTTTTAACAGGCTGCCACTACGAGCTAACTCACCGTAAACGGTTTAACCCTTTACCCAACAGAACGGCCCTGTGCCAATGCATTCTCTTATATATGCGAGTCGACCATAGGTCGCCTCGCATATATAAGAGAATGCATTGGCTTAACACATATCAAAATGATAAAATTGTCAAAGAATGTAGAAAAATATTATAAAAATTGTTAAAAAATGTAAGAAAAAATTATAAAATTGTTAAAGAATGTAAGAAAAAATGGTAAAAAGCGTTAAAAAAAGAATTTTTTAGGCCAATGCATTCTCTTATATATGCGAGGCGACCTATAGTCGACTCGCATATATAAGAGAATGCATTGGCACAGGGCATAACTGTAACCATCACAATGTGGTCATTGAACCGGTTCCAATGATATCCATATTTGTATGGTGTTATTGAGACAGACCGAAGATATTTTAGGCTGTTGAAGCTTTATTTGGGCGTTTTTGGCCGTTTTGTTGGTTAAAGGGTTAATGGAGACTGCTACTATGAGTGCTACTACGAGTTAACTCGTAGTGGTGTCTATGCCACATAAATTAAATATCAACAGAAACCACAAGCAATGTAGGATTACGCACCAATACATTCCCAACGATCCTATTGATCGATTGTATATGCATAATTAAAATGGTTTGTGATACAACACTTCCCGCATCGCAATCAAGGGGTGGGGTGCAGTTTGAAACCTTGCTAGGACACTCGAATTCAGCAGGACCTCTTTTATACGTGCCTGACATTTCCCAGACAGTATAGAGGGCTTTCGTTGCATAAAACAGTAATCAGTCAGCTCTAGATTTCTCATTGTCTCATTTGAAGCTATAGGCCTATACTGATAATACACCCCATTGTTTGAGGAATATGTGCAAGGTCTGCCAAATAAACACTTACATGTATGTCTGAGGTTATTTAGAAATCAGCACTCTACTTGAGTACGCAAATTTCTCAATTCTAACTAATCTTATTATCAGCTGTGGTTCTGTGTTTATTACATATCTGGTATATACTTGACTAGCTTTATAACTGGTTTAATTTTGACAGTGGAAGAATTCGGATATAGTGCCAGAGGCTGTTGAAAACTCGAGCTAGCCCTACCTACGCTGTAGCCCTGTATGCACAAGCGAATATATGTGGTTTGTTTACCCATGCATGCAAGTTTCCCTGGCAATAAGTGTACAAGTGTGCATATATAAATTCATTTGTCATGTTTTATACAATTTTAGTCAACCAAAATCGAGTTATATGATGCTGAAACATGTTACAAAGCTACTACGAGATAACGGAATTTACGAGCGGTCATCGCTCGAGCTATCTCGTAAGTAAATAAATATTACGTTTTCGACATCTTACGCGATGTAGAGTGTACCAGTGATTATATATAAATTCATTTACCATGACTTATACACGATATGCTTGCAATGCTTGCACTTATAGCACTCTTCATCATATAAGTAGTAAAAAATGTAATTTTATTTACCTATACGAGATAACTCGTAGCTGGCACCAGCAATGAAACACTTGCAAATTCCATCCCAGTTGCCTTATGACATGTTTCAGAATCATATAACCCAATATTTGTCGAACCACCACACATACATAAGTAAAATATCAACTACTCTCGGCAAAACAAGCAATCCCATGTTGGCATATGGGATGGAATTACCCCATTGGTTTTCGGCAGTGAACATGTCAACCGATGGCACCAGCTATATATTCTATATTTATTTAGTTGAATATACCTCACCTTGAACTTTGAGACCGGGAACATCAGTTAATGCCTGGTAATTTCCAATGTAAGCCAGCATGCCCATGCTCTTAAATGCAAATGGTCCCACATGTTCTTTGTTCCCGTCTTCATTCAGAAATTTTGCAATATATCTGCCCTCTCGCTCAGCAACCTTAAACGTGAAATTTTCAACAAAAAAAACTAATTCAGATAACATTTCTTATAATTATTTGTAATCTCTTAACCCTTTCAGTGCCAAGTCCGATTTTTGTATCAACCCATATTTCCTTGATCATTTTTCAAATTTATTGATTATAATAATGTGATACATTGATGGAAAGAGCTCTTAGACTATTTCTCAGCTGTTCGAAGCATTGTATTATATATATAACATGCATGCATCTCACATTAGCTGTATAAAACTCTGTTGTCATAACTGTTTTATTTAGGTATATATATTTATAAAATAAAAACAAATAGAAGCTCATAAAATGGCAAAATCTTCATCATAAATAAAAAGATGAAAATTAATTAAAAAAAAAATTTTAACGACAGAACATGCCACTCATGAGCATATTTGGGCATACCTCCCGCAAAATTCTTCTGGATGGCCATTTTCAAAATATAACAGTTCTGCTCCTAGGCCATAGCTGTTCCGTATTCCGGTAGAATATATATAGTTTTGGTTCCTCTTCCAAATGTAATATGGGCATTCAAAAATTAAGTGGGTCTTTTAACTATTATATCAAATCCAGTCGTAAGTCGGGATTTTTTTACCCTGTGCCAATGCATTCTCTTATATATGCGAGTCAACCATAGGTCGCCTCGCATATATAAGAGAATGCATTGGCCTAACAATTTTTTATCATTTTTTTTAAATAAATGTATCTGACAATTTTTAGGACACAAAATAAAAAACATCCATTACCCTGCAGGGAGCCCCACACATATATAGAAGCATATAGAAGAGTGTCGTCTGCTCATGTTTGTCTGGGGCTCTGTATGGGTGCACTCTTAACAACATTGTAGAGAATGAACAGGCGCCCAATCAAATTCTTTTTGCAACCATTTGCGCCAGCTTTTTTATTCAATAATGCCACAAGTATGCCTTTTTAAATGACAATAGCATGATTACTCAATCGCTGCTTCATAACAATATTTAGACTAATTGAATGCTAATTGAGTTTCTTATATTGTGATGTCATGATTAATCATTCACATGGATCGGAAAATGTTATTTTGTGACAAAACAAACAGATTATATCGAATTATTGTGACGCAGATTTTGAATCATTTTTGTGAAATATGATTTTGGATAATCTCTCATTTATCGAGTTCACAAAACGGTAATATTCACATCCAACTATTATAGCTAAATATAACTATGATAGTTGAATTCAGGATGTGCCTGACCTAATAATAGTTGAATTAAGATTTAACTGATAACATACCTGAGCCGTGCATGGCAATGGCATATCTTCTATATCTGCACAATCTCCAATGGAATAAATGCTGTCTGTATTATCACCTAGCACATGGAGATATTTATCGGTGACAATCTGAAAAAGTAGGTGCGTATGACATCAAGCCTTGAAATAGTGTGCCTGTGATTTGCAGAATGAGGTCCCCAGAGGGTGAATTTAGTGATGCTACCCCGCATAGCGGGCTAGCATCACCAAATTCACCCTCTGGGAACCTCATTCTGCTGAGTTGTAAGCAGAATGAGGTCCCCAGAGGGTGAATTTGGCGATGCTAGCCCGCTATGCGGGGTAGCATCACTAAATTCACACTCTGGGGACCTCATTCTGCAAATGGCAGGCACACTATTTCAAGGCTTGTATGACATAATAAAATAGAATTTTTAAACAATTCAAGCATTCCATCAAAACTCCAATTGCAAACAATAGGGAGGTTGAGATTAAACCTTCCATGACTGGAGCTTCTGAATTTTTTGCGAAAACCCTGTGCCAATGCATTCTCTTAAATATAAGCGAGTCTCCCATATGGAGCCTCGCATATATAAGAGAATACATTGGACTAACAATATTTATCTTTACCTTGTAAGCCAGTGCATTCTCTTATATATGCGAGGCTCCCAATGGGAGACTCACATATATTAGAGAATTAACTGGCACAGGATCTTTAATGCTGCACAAGCACAGCTCCCATCATGAAAGGGTTAAAAACTTCTAACCTCGCCCGTCGGCCTTAACAGACTATAATTCTCTGTGTCCAAGTTTGAAAATTTTTATCCAGTTGTCACACAGCTATGTTCTATTTCCAAACAAACAGCAATTTCGTTAGCTGTCAACGAGACACGATACATGCCATACTAAAGTTTGTTGAATAAGGCTGCTACTGACGCATAGCAATTCACACTCGGTGTTATGCAGAATATATCAATGAGACAACAGTTGTTCTACAAATGGTCATGGTCTCCCACCACACCGTGACATATACATGTAGTAGAGTCTGATATTTATGTGACAGCTGAAGATAGAAGTTTTCAATATAAACCTACCTGTTAGCTGTATTATGAATTCTAAGCTAGTTTTAGAGCAGTCTCACTTAAAGCTCTGCGTGCAGTTTTAGAACATATATTTTCATGATTTAGTTTTTATCTAGTGATCAAAATAGGAAGCAAATATATACTTCACTTATGTTTTAACTCGTTTCACTTAAATAAACATAAATTAGAATAACAACTACGAATTATAGAAACAAAGTTTTAATCTAGAAAGACAGGTACATGTAAACATATATGGATTCAGTGTGCATATCACGCAGCATATTACAGTAGTCAATAACTGTAATGCATGTACCTGTACTCCATACGACCAGGCTGCATGGAAGCTCTTACCTGACCAGACTTGTTTTTTTGATATGTGAGTTTCTTTGTGAACTGAGATGGGGCCAGACCTGTACTCCATACAACCAGGCTACACGGAAGCGATGTCCCATCATCTAGCACCACACAGCCCTCCTTCACTTCTAAAAGTATTGATATTTGTATGCTGTTATGAAAAGACATCTTTAGATATATAAGTTTTTTGAGATTATATTTGTCATTTGCGAATATTTTCTACACCACTGGCAGTCCCAATCTATCTAAAACCCATTCTGGCGGTCCCTTAAAATTTAATTTCATATTTCGCAACAAATTTGTGAATGAATTTAATCTTTATGTTCATGACAACTTATACTTGGCGTAAACCGACAACATCCACTGGTGCTTAATATTGAACACGTTCTTACTGAATAGTTATTTTTAATTTTGTATTATGTTTATGGTTAACCAATTAAAATTTAGTGCTATTAACCCTTTCATGATGGGAGCTGCGCTGGTGCATTACAGATCCTGTGCCAGTGCATTCTCTTATATCTGCTAGTCTCCCATAGGGAGCCTCGCATATATAAGATAATTCACTGGCTTAAAAGGTCAAGGTAATATTGTTAGGCCAATGTATTCTCTTATATATATGCGAGGTTCCCCATGGGAGATTCACATATATAAGAGAATGCATTGGCACAGGGTTTTTGTCTAGTAATGCTTCAGGGAAAGATACTATCTGTCTTATGAATAAAAGGTACTAAATAGACCAACATTGTCTTCTCAGATTTTATCACTCAGGTGTTAGAATTTCAATGTGCGAGACAAGGAAAAAAGAAACTCTCCTTTATCCTACTTTTTTCATGCGAATCCCACTGCCCATTAACACTTTCTACGCTAAAAGGATTCTCCCATTTACATTGGAATGGTCTATTATTCATTTGGAGGGGTGAATACAGGCTCGGTAATGATGCATCCCAAGATGCACAATTCTATGTCGAAAAATGGCAATAACACTGCCAAAATGACTCCAACAGAACTCAAAATCACAGGTGTGCAGGTTCCCATTCTGGTTGATATATATGCCAAGTTAAAAAAAATGACCAGAAAATGACAGAATACAGGCTTGGATAAAGTTCTGGATGGACGGATGGATGGATGGAAGCACGCACACATGGACGGGGATCATCACTATAGTACTCTGACGGAATGTCGGCGGACAAAAAAAGGTGTACCAAATCCATATTCGAACTTGAACTGTTTTTTCAAGTGAGTAATCCATATACCAAGTTTGAAAATAATCATATATTTAAACTAAAGTTATCACCCGGATACCAAAATAATCAGAAAATTCTAATTCAACAAGGACCATAATTCTGGTAAAATAGGCGGACCTGTACACCCTGACAATAAGCTCACATACCAACTATTATTAAATTCCATGAAAAATTACTGAATATATCATCCGGAAACCATCTGGGACAGACTGGTGATTTCTCTAGTCGCACCAGAATTTGGAGACAAAATTGGAAGTAAATCTGGTTCTATTGTTACCTAAAGCACCTTTCTTATTTCCTATTTATATTGCACAATTGTTACCTCCCATATACAGTAATGCCCTAATTAATCGACTCCATAACCACAGCAGAATTATGGATAATTTTTCAGGATTTAGTCGGAAATATGGCTTGTTGCCATTCATCGGAAAGCTCTCACTGAGAGCTTTCCGATGAATGGCAACAAGCCATATTTCCAACTAAATCCTGAAAAATTACCCATAATTCTTCTGTGGTTATGGAGTCGATTAATTAGGGCATTACTGTAATAGAACTAGATACCTTTGACAACAGCTTGTTTAAGAGTGAACCTCTCCCTTTTGCGGATCGTATTCTCTGCATATCTCTGTAGCCTTGCATCAAATGAACCTAATATCTTATTAGATTCGACTAGTGTGACTTTCACATGTTCTTTCACCTGCTTATAAAGGCGAGATACATCCTGGAAATAATGACAAACGATATCAGCATGAGTTTTTCCCCGATATATTATAATTCTTTTGCACTCCCAAGTCTATTATTCATAACATAGGCCAAACAATAAAAAATCAGTTTTCTCAGGCACCTCTCTTGTCACTAAAATGTTCTTTTAAAAAGCCTCTTCATAATTTTTTCTGTTAGAAATATTGGATTTTGTTTTTTTGGATTTTTTTTCCAGATGTTTAATTTTTTTTTTAATAAATAGCCTCCCTCCCTCCCTCATTTCAAAATTGAGATCTAATTTCCTGAGAACACAGATATTTTAGTTTAATGGCTTTATTATGGGTGTGTGTGGTATCAAATTTTTGTATGTACTGAAATAATGCTTCACCTTATTAGAGGACAAATCTAACTGTATTTGCCAAGGGTTAGTCTATCACCACACTGTAGTGTGCTGGTGGATCTGAGATGAATTGTAGCATGTATATTATTAATATTATTTATAAACATGCAAAGCATATGGTACAACAGTTGACAAGAGAAAGCATGTTGTACTCAGAAAGATGCTGTGTGTTAGTGAGAACACAACTGTGGAATTGAGGTTCATGACGGGAGCTACGTTGTGCAGCATTAAAGATCCTGTGCCAGTGCATTCTCTTATATATGCTCCCATAGGGAGCATTGCATGTATAAGAGATTGCACTGGCTTACAAGTCCACATAAATAGTGTTAGGCCAATGAATTCACTATCAAGCCTTCAAATAGAGTGTCTGTCATTTGCAGAATGAGGTCCCCAGAGGGTGAATTTAGTGATGCTACCCCGCATAACGGGCTAGCATCACCAAATTCACCCTCTGGGGACCTCATTCTGCTTACACCTCAGCAGAATGAGGTTCCCAGAGGGTGAATTTGGTGATGCTAGCCCGCTATGCGGGGTAGCATCACTAAATTCACCCTCTGGGGACCTCATTCTGCAAATGACAGACACCCTATTTCAAGGCTTGTTCACTATATATATATATATCTGCGTAGAAAAAATTATAATTTATTTTACTTCAAAAAGTCATCCAAAGGTAGATGAAGTTAGAATACCAGTAAATACCAGATATTTAAATAACAGGTAATTGATAATACTAATATGCAACTGCCACTCGTAGGTTTATATTGTATGTCACTTTAAAGTGATATATATGAAACACTCTGTTGGAGTGCTCAAAGTGAATAAGCTTGCTCAACATAATGATTTTAACAAATGTAGAATCAAGTTGCCAACATGCATCTTCTTAAATATTCATCATTTGCAGTTACTCTGAATCATTTCTGTGTGTTTACTGATGATTAACCCTTTCTTGAGGTTCTTGATGGGAGCTGCGCTGGTGCAGCATTAAAGATCCTGTGCCAGTGCATTCTCTTATATATGTGAATCTCCCATAGGGAGCCTCACTTATATAAGACAATGCACTGGCTTACAAGGTCAAGGTAAATATTGTTAGACCAATGTATACTCTTATATACAATGTATACGAGGCTCCGGATGGGAGATTCACATATTAATTAAGAGAATGCTTTGGTAAAAGTTTTTCGCAAAATTTCAGGAAGCTCCAGTCATGAAAGGATTAAGTTGGTCAGGATCATACTTGTTTACTTTCCCGATTTAGTCGGGAGTCTCCCGTAATCCAGCCCTATCTCCCCCACTGCCAATTGGTAAAACAGTTTCTCCCGAATTCACTAATATTGAAAAACAAATATATCCTCAACATATGCAGCTAACTGATATACAATAGCAGTCACAGAAAGGCAACAGAAAACAGGCTGCGTAATTAGCATGGGGTAATTAATCGTCACACGATTATCCAAAGCTAAACTCATGACACCTCTCATTCAATTAAATTAGCATGGACATGCAACGTGAATTTACTGACCACGTGCAAAGGATCATAATTGTTCATCTGGCAAGAAACAGAACCATGATGTTGACTCAAAGTTATAAAAAGAAGTGATGACATCTTATGTAATAACAGAGCGAACAAGCTGGATGATGACGTCATCAGTTGGATTAACTGCTCGTGCTTTCATCAGGAATGTGGTGGTATCAAAGACAATTTCTTACTTGCATTATTTGGTAATAATTAGAGTAAAACTAGCAAGATTTTTTTTTTATAAAAAGTCTCCCGAATTGGAGCCAGATCTCCCGAATTTGGAAGATCAATTTCTCGAAATCGGCTCTAGAATAAACATTTCTGATCAGGACGAGGTGTAATAAGGTTTATGGTAAAATACCTGTTCCACAAAGTCATAAAACTCTGCTCCGAATTCGACCCCAGTAGGCCCTCCTCCAACGATGACTGTATGAAGCAACCTCTGTCTTTCCACCTCAGTGGTACCAGGCTGCAGCGCCAGCTCAAAGTTACTCAAAATCTTATTCCGGATTTGTCTAGCATCTGCAATTTCCTGAAAGGAACAGAAAGAACTATGATCACTTGCCTGATGTGTCATTTCTACTAGTCCTTGGTCCCCGTAAATGATTAATTAGTTACTTGGGGGGATAGGAACCATCTAGATATAATTTACTAGTCACGACGCACAATGTGCATCTCTCTGGTGTTACTAGCCCAAATTTTCTTTGGCATAAACCAGCTTGTGATATCGGTAGAGTGAGACCCTAGCTTACACCGAAGACCGCTCCCATTACTCCTTTATAGTGGACTTATAGGTCCAGAAGTGGGATTTGTCAACAATAAACCGGAACTTTAAAATAAACCATCAGCATACATGACAAAACAAGCCATATATGTGTCTAAATAAACCTTGTAAGCCTCTATTTTTTAATGCACAGATTCTAGGATGGCAGACTTGTAATAAACACAGAACGATATGAATGTTAATGGGATTGTTGATACAGTACTTGTGCCATCGCTGAAGGATAGAACTCAAAGCTGCGCCCCTCGTTCTATCCTTCCGCGCTTGCATGCGTGCCGTATCAACAAACCCATTAACACACTCATGTCATTCTATGTATTTATGCAACATCAGAGCCCATTTATAAAACCATTATAGTGAGTAAGAAAACCTGGACATTACATTACATTAACTATGCTGTTAGGATGCATATTGTTATATGAGAGGTCACTTCTCCCTGGGACAAACATAGGGAGTATCACATTTTGTGAGATGTCTTCCATGTCACCCTCTAGACTCACGGTGGGGAAATTACATGGTTTTGAGGTTGTGAGTACCATGCTTGCAATGTGGCCGAAACTAGTCCAAACACACAAAAAACATAATATATAAAGGAACTGACTCAAAACATAGGTTTTGACTGTTACGAGCATAAGCTAGTTTATTTATATATATTTATATAACAGACTATGTAATATATCATATTCTAGTTAATACCTTTCTCCTCGTTTCTGGTTGTGTTTACGATCAGCCATTTTGAATGCATGATACTCATTAACTCAAAACCACGTGATTCCCCAT